>JAUCMX010000017.1:12786122-12833622 GCA_033459395.1 Hemibagrus guttatus | reverse complement strand
TTTCCACATGCTCATTTCCATCATTTCTCCTACAAATTCTGTCCAATCGTCACTGCTTCGTGAGAACAACCCAACAGACAAACAAATATATTGGTGAAGTCACCAAACAGTAGTGAGGACAGCGGCAGCGCTTTTATGTATTTCACACCAAACATGGGAACATATGGCTAGCAAGATGATCTTCAGTACTCAGTATCTCGTTGAGAATAAGAGCTTCTGGTCTTCCTCTGTTACTATGTGCTTGGACTACTTCTTCCTCTTGGTTTTTGCCCCAGAAATGACTCTCTGCAGTTCTGGGATTTAAATCTTCATCTTTCCGGTCATTAGCACCCAAGCCCCGAGTCACCGCTGACCTCAGATGGTGTTTTGCATTGACCAGGAATGCAAAGTTCTCCCATGTGACAGTGGAGAAGTTCACCACAGAACCAGCAAAGGAAAAGCTGAGAAACGTTCCGCTCGGTTAATGCAGGTGTTCGTGATTTAAATAACAAACTACAGAATAAGTGAATCCTCACAGTGTATTAATGCTGAAGCTTAGGGTTTGTTAGTTAAAGGAAGATTCCATCACAGCGCTGCTCCTGATTCCTGGCTTGTGATTGGTCAGAATTCAAATGTTTATTAGTTGACTCCTTCCATCAAAATATGTTTTTAATCCGACCAATCGGAAGGCAGAACAGCTCCGTGGTGTAATATTAATATGATTTATGATGTCACAGTGTAGATTATAACGCTGAGTCTTTTTTTTCCATCAGACTGGGTGTTTGGTCCTCGTTCAGCGAACCGTAGAAGCAAGATCGACGTGAGCTGCATCACCGCTGGCGGCAACGAGATGCGTGAACTGCCACGTTTACTGGAAACAAGCTACACCACCCAGAATCACTCAGGTTGCTCCAGCAGCACCAAACCTGAAGAGCTGGTGGTGAACATTGAAGAACCTTTACACCTCCCTGACCCACCTCACACTGCCCACACCACCCACAGCACCCACACGGCTCACACTCACACTACCCACACTGCCCACAGCACACACCCACAGACTGTCCGCCACTTTGATTTGATCTTTCACGATAAAGATGGAGGGAGGATGAGGCGGGAACATTCGCTGGGAGGAAAATTGTGACGTTACGGGGATCAGCGCTACACAATCACTACACAGTGATTATACACTCACTACACACTTGATACACACTACACACTCAACGCACATAACACACTTGCTATACACTCGCTACATACTACACACTCAAAACACACCACACACTTGCGACACACTACACATCCATTACACCCTCACTACGCAGTCACCACACACTACACACTCACTACACACTTCAGCTGTGGAACTAGTGTTTGAGTGAAACAGTAAATCCTGATCCTGTGTATATGTAGATTTCAGGATGATTTACAGCATGTGTGTGTGTGTGTAGCATTTTAAATCCAGATTTAAAGACATTTTATTTTTCCCATTATGTTTCTCTTTTATAACAAGTTTTATTCATTTTAATATCTCTCTCTCTCTCTCTCTCTCTCTCTCTCACACACACACACACACACACACACACCCCACACACACACACACACACACACTGTGACTCTGCTTTGATTCTTTTTGGTTTGTATTTCCACCATGTTTTCTAAGCTACACTGCACTGTACAATCTGTAAGTGAGCTCAAGCGAATCAAATCTATTCACATGAAACACACAGTTTCAGGCTGTAACACGTCAGACTGCTGATCGCATGACTGACCGCACGACTGCTGACTGCATGAATGCTGACCGCACGACTGCTGACCGCATGACTGAACGCATGAATGCTGACTGTATGACTGACCACACGACTCACTGATGGATTTTTGATATAAGATTTTTGATATGAGATCCGATCCAGCAGACAGCGTGGTATCCTGGAGCTTCACTTTCTATTCAAATCCAATCGAAGAAAAAAAAAATCTCCAGACAGAAAGTTTGCTCCTGAAAACCAAGCATTCACTTCACCTGTGAAACCTGCAGGGCAAAAAAGATTAGATAGAAGTATGTGTGTAAATATTTAGACGTTTCTGTTAGTGGTGATGCTGAACGATTTACGTCTGTTTAATAAGGGCTATGTTTGTGTGTGTGTGTGCGTGTGTGTGTGTGTGTGTGTGTGTGTGTGTGTGTGTGTGTTATGACTGTAGTAATAACAGTTGGGAGATTGAATAAACTCTAATCAAGTCATAAACAAAGTGTTGAATTCCTTTCTTCCTTTCATTTTCCTTCCCTCGTGTCTTTTTAACAAACAAGGGAAAGGCATAAGTGCGGAACGTGTATCTACAGCCCACAGACTGCAGAATTGAGACTAAAATAGGAACCTGGAGAGGATAATATCTGCATCTGGCAACAATAAAAATATGATATTGCAGATACAGTGAATGAAAAATGCATGCACACCACCAGGAACTTTTCACTGCTTGAATCCTTTGAGCTCATTTCAGTCGTTTATTCAGTATCTGCTGTGGGAATTGTGCTGAAATCTGGCAATGTGTTACTGTAATCAGATTCTAAAGGATATCAGATGAGGTGTTAATAAGGTTGTTAAGGGACACACAGTCGCTCAGACACTTCATGAGGACACAAGGACACAGTGTCACTGGAGGAACAACACGTCCTGATGGTTATATGATCGACAGCTCGGGATCTGGATCCATAGCATGAACAAGATGATCAAAGTCTTGTCTGAGTTTTCTAACAGACTGTGTGGTAGCATGTGCTCGCAGATCAGATGAGGAAGATCTTCTAACAATAGATCTCTGGTTAATGAACATGACTACATATGATGAAGACACATCATCAATCAGCGAGATCCAGCAAGAAAGGAATGCCTTTTTAAAGTAAGCTTCAGGAAAAAAATGTGAAGTTCCAGCTTTACCTCTGTTACAGAGCACTGACACTGGAGACTCCTTCCACACATGCTTATTTAAACAACTTCTTACAGAAAAACTGATTGAGGCATTGGTGGCTCAGTGGTAGGTTTCTCACCTATCATGTGGAAGACCTGGGTTTGATTCCCACCCAATGCCTCAACCCCAGCCACTGGATGCAGTGCCGGTCCCAAGCCTGGAAAAATGGGAGGGTTGTGTCAGGAAGGGCATCCGGTGTAAAACCTGTGCCAAGTTGTTGTGCGGCCCAGTTGGTCTGCTGTGGTGACCCTGAACAGGGAGCAGCTGAAAGCAACCTCTCCTCTTACAGAAAAACTGATGAACTCATTCTGACCAATTAGCATGTACAAGACAGCTGGAGATACAATAATGAGTAAATACATCATTGTATGTGTGTGTGTGTATGAAACTCTCATTAACACACACCTGTCTCTGGGGAGAAGGATTCATCATGTGCTGTGACATTGAGAATACTCAACTATGTCCCTTTGCCTAATAGAATTGAGGGAGTGTTTTTAACATGCACACACACACACACACACACACACACAGAGAGAGAGAGAGAGAGAGAGAGAGAGAGAGAGAGAGAGAGAGAGAGAGAGAGAGAGAGAGAGAGAGCAGGATAATATCCCACTGTCTTTTCAGGGTTTCAGTTCAATTCGACTTAAAGCAGCTCACAGTAATCCTGTATTAACATCTCAGACCTCACACTCTTCCTTCCGCCTGCTTTAATGTCTTAGTCACTTCAATTTAGACTTAAAGACACATCAGGGCAAAGTGTCACTGTCCTGCTTCCTGAATGTTGTCATAGAAACAATCCTCACAGAAAGTGGATTGGCTGTCCTCTAAAAAACATTATCATAAAACAACCAAAAAAAAAAGAGATAAAAACGAGGACATGCTTTCCTCCTGTGTGTGTCTGGACCAGTGAAAAATATGTCACGGGAGATTGGCTCAGTCCACAGGATTGCTTTTACTAGGTCGAGAGTGTCCTATCACACACACACACACACACACACACACAAAAAGTAGGCCAGAGAGTTTTGGCTGCTGGACCATGTTCATACCTGTGTGTATTTGATTACAGAGACAGAGTAATCTAGGTACAGCTCACACACACACACACACACACACACACACACACACACACAGATTTATAATTTTCACAATATGGTGATGTCAATCTTTCCTTTAAAAACTTAAATCATTCCTGTTATATTTAGGTTTTACTTGTTGCTGATGATCTTTCTGCTATTGAGAAACCTGATTTTGTCGTATTTGGTCTCGTGGAAATAGTCACGAGTGTTGTGTGATTCAGAAACAATGAGGATTCACTGTAAAGTTTGTGGTTGTTTACAGCTCTGTAATTCCTACAGCAGTGTAAACTGAACGGCGGCCATTTTATACACATCAGTTCAGGTCCTAAAGTTTAAAATGGCGGCCACCGCCGGGCTACAACTACAGTGAGGATTTAACGTTTATATGATTTACGTTTAATTCAAATGAATAGGACAAAGCGTTCAGCTCAGTGAGTTGATTTGAAGTACGGGGTTTGGTGAGAAAAGAAAGCCAACAGTGCCCCCTGTGGACCAAACAATGTAAATACACTGACCTTGAACAGAAAACAGTCAGCGGAATGGCTTCAGGTCTCAGTTCATTAGCCCAGAACACATCAAATCTCAAATAACACGAATAACAACTGCGCTACATCAGTTTATTTGTTTATACATGAAACAAGTTCCCTCACCTGCCTCTCTTTATTCTTTCACTTGTAATAAGACAAAAAACCCACACAGCTTATCGTTTTTTCCTTTTTTTTTCGACTGAGAAACTGCAAAGTCCTTCTTCCTGAAAAATTCAGATCTTCTACAATTATAACGCCTTTTCCCCCCATTATCTGTACCGTTTATCCGATCTATCATCGGGTCACGGGGAGCCTGGGCCTATCTCATCGGGCATCAAGGCAGGATACACCCTGGACAGAGTGTCCATCGCAGGTCACACACAATCATTCACTTTCACACTATGGGCAATTTAGAGACTCCAATCAGCCTAGAAGCATGTTTTTAGAGTGTGGTAGGAAACCGGAGCACCCGGAGGGAACCCACCAAGCACAGGGAGAACATGCAAACTCCACACACACACACAGTGAGCGGGAGCGAGACTCGGACCCAGGACGCTGGAGGTGTGAGGAGAATGTGCTAACCACTAAGCCACTGTGTTGCTGCCTTTTTTTTTTTTTTTTTTTTTTTTTTTTTTTTTTGGGAATGCCAAAATGCGTCAAGGTTTGAAAACATTGCTCTTTTTGTGGTTTAATTTGTGGTTTTATCTTTGGGTGAAGACTTTTTCAATAATGCCAGACACAACAGAATGAAGTAAATTAAACTCACTCATGATTTAAATTTTAACGTGAGAAGAACTGAGCAGAAACAGCAACATCACATGACTATGAACCTGTTTGTTAGCATTAAAGCTAACTGTTGTGTCTATTACATCATACAGATTTGAAGATTTTCATTGTGAGATTAAAAGTGTTTCTCAAATGACCATCAATTCATATCATTAAAATATGAAATTCTAGTAAACATACTAGAAATAGGTTTCCTTCAGATGTAGAGACGGAACACTGAGCATTTCAGAAATCTCAATTAATTTTATTAACAACAAGAAATCATTCATTGGAAATTCAAACAAAGTGTATAAAGCAGACTGCAAAAACAGGCCTCATTTATGATGTAGCAAACATTTATTTATAGTGAATATCATGTACATTGAATATATCCCCAGGTGTCCGTGCTATACGGTGTGTCTGAGCTGCTGAAATAAAGCGACAAACATCCAGAACGTTCTGTCATCACCTGTGTGTTGTGTTTAGATGATGGATGGAATTAAACTGTAATGGATTATTTTCTGTGATCGACGTCGCCGTCCCCGTGTTTAACACTCCAGTCTCTCATGCAGGTCACTGAGCCTGAAACAGGAAACGCTTCAGTTTACAGTCTGATCTTCATTGTATAGACACTTGCATTGGAAATGCTGGACTAGTACAGTATATTATATTACATAGTCTAGTGTGATGTTTATAATACACCATTATATGCTAATAACAGTGCCTGCTAATATGTTGTGGTGAAATATAATTGTAAATAAATATATTGTAGTATAATTACAGTATCATTCTAAATAAACATTACTCATTTTACACAATAAGGAAAAGAAGAGCAGCATATCAGCCTGAGATTTGAGCAGCATATGGCGATTTATTATTGATTTCTATTGATTGCGAATTATTTGTAGATCAAAAGTAGATGTGCAGGTAAACCATTCTTCGTCTTCTCCTCATTGGGTTTAAAATCTCACCTCCGAGTGCAGCAGAACAGGCAGGGAGACGATCGCTCCTCCACACGGTAACAGCCCGAGTTCGGGTGATCTTTACACTCTGATATAAAGGCCTGGAGCTCAGACACGGGATTCCCGTCCAACTGCTGCTGCTGGGGGATGGACACGCACGCACACACACACACACACACCACAAGAGTCGACTTCCAGAAGCTTTAAGTAAAAGATTATCCATGTTTATATGTTGGTATTTATAATTTATTTGGTGACTAATGTATTTTTAATACACACACAACCAGAACCTGCTCATCACACATGTAACATCTAACATCTACATTACACACAAAAATCTCACTGTGTAAATAGTTATTTATTTCTATACATTTCTGCCTTTTTTCTTATTTTATTGTGCACTTTTGTTCGCGCTGTTGCTCATGTTTTAACTGTAGGGACACTAAATGCCCCGGTGCGGCCCCCCTTCCTCTTCCCCGGCCCCGGTGCGGCCTCCCCCCCCCTTCCTCTTCCCCGGCCCCGGTGCGGCTTCCCCCCCTTCCTCGGTGCAGTTTGTTACCTTGATGGTCTCGTAGGTGTCGGTGATCAGGGTGATGAAGAGGCTGAGCACCATGTAAATGAACAGTGAGACAAAGGTGTACAGGTAACCGCGACTGAACAGCCAAACCAGGTAACTCTTCTGTTGCATGTTCTTAAAGGTGGCAAACATGTCGTCTCCGTTGATCAGGGAGAACAGACACTCAGACACGGTGTTCAGCGTGCGGAACTGCAAGACAAGGTTCTGAGTCGTTATGAACAATGAAAACAAGATGCACGTTTACATTAACGAACGATTTAGCGCCAGACTTCGTAAACACACTGAATAGAGACACTGATGCACTCAGGAAAAACCACACAAAATCCAATCTGTTCTTCACTTATCCGATCTAAAACCATATGAAAGTGTCTCAGGTCTGATTTATAAAGACTTCACTTCTATTGCCACACGAAAATCTTTCTGTAGTGTGACTTGTTCGTCGCTCTGTGTTGTTCGAGCATCTTGAAGCTACTCGCCTTCTCATGGTAGGGTCCGAGTACGATCCAGCCGCAGAAGCAGTAGCCGAGATAGATCATGGCAGCGCAGCAGGAGAAACGGATCACGTTGGGAAACGCAGCTCTCAGGGTGATGATCAGGATCTGAGACGAGGGGGAAAAAGCTAGAGTTTTAACAAAAACACACAAAAGCATACGATTTTACATTTTTATCTTGGTCCATTTGGTCCTCTGGAGATTCAGAGACTTACGTTGTATTTCTTGAAGTAGCCCATGTATCGCAGCACTCCGACCCACACCAGCATGGTGCCGGTGCCCAGGAGGATGCTGCAGATGTCATAACTCGTCAAAGCCTACAGAGAAACCAGCATGTAATCCAGGAAGCTGATACAGTGCGTGTGCGTGTGTGTGGTACCTTGAGCTGGATGGCAATTTTGAGCACTGAGCCGGTGATTGTGAGGACATCGCTGATGATTATGAGGATGTACCAGCCGTTAATAAACTCCATGCGGTCTGACCAACACACTCGCTTCCCATAATGCTTCAGGAAGAAAGTGGTGTACTCCTGTTAGCAGGAAAACGCACAAACACACTTTAAAAATCTTTAACTATAGAGAGCAGTAAAAGGTTTAGCTGTGTAAAATATTAAACCTGCGCTGAGAGATTACTGATCTCATGACTCGAGTCAGAAAACTTCACAGAAGACAAGAGATTTGAGTCACACTTACAAAAAATTCAACCCGATTTAGAACACATTGTCATCTCTTACACTCTGGAAATAAACAGGAAATAAATAATCTGGAGCTTTGTGTTAAGCGTGACAAAGCTGATAAAGTTCTTCGTTTGTGTCACACAGCAATAAAAAGCTTCCTTCATGCAGCACGAGTCAAACAGATGGTCACACTGACACGGCACATTCCTCTACACACACACCTACAGAACTATATAATTTTATTTAAATATATATATATATATATATATATATATATATATATATATATATATATATATATATATATATATATATATATATATATATATATATATATATATATATATAAAAATTATTTTAAATAAAGTATTTATTTAAATAAAAAAAACAAAAAACAAAACACCTCTACACACACACACCTACACAACTATATAATTTATATATATATATATATATATATATATATATATATATATATATATATATATATATATATATAAATTATATATATAAATTATATAGTTGTGTATATATACTATATATATATATATATATATATATATATATATATATATATATATATATATATATATATATATATATATATATATATATATATATATATATATATAGTATTTATTTAAAAAAAAAAAATTCTCTCCAGTAATAAATATTTAGATTCTGTTAAGGAGTTTGTTTTTGTATGTACAAATAGTACTTCAAATTGATGAGTAATTTATTCATAGAAATTTAGTTTGCATTTAAAAAAATAAATAAATCAAATACAAAAGAATATCAGCAATCATAAAAAAAGCTGAGTCGTGTCCTGTTTGTAGGCTTCGCCCCTCAGAACCTGTGCCGTGCCGTGGATGAGGTTTCTGACTGAACTTGGCTGACTCGTGTTAGAGTTTGCTTAAACTGTGTGTTTAGGCAGCAGGAAGTCGAACACACTCACAAACTGCAGCTGGACTCCGGTGCTGACTGAGCGTGTGCAGAGGACCAGAGACGCCAGACAGGTGAGGATGATCACCACGTCGAACAGAACTGTGTAGTAGATGTTCTTAGGGGCTGCAGGAAGAACGAAAAACAGAGCAACACGTCAATGTTTTTTCAAGCTGTTTATCATCAACATGTGAATGAGCTGCTGCCATGGAAACTGTACCACGTTAAAGGTGACCGATGCTTTTAATATGTCGTCCTAGAAAAAAATGACATGCAGAACAAACAGTTTGAGGCGTGGCCTCGGCACAATTGTCTGAGAACACTTCGGAGAAAACCATAATGCCTGGGTTTTTAGACACACACCCAACACTCCTTCACTTCACTGTCCACATCACAGTCTCAAATCAACCATCGTTCTCTTTTTAAAAAAGAAATATTGAGCTTGAAATTGAGGTCATGACATTTCTTGCTAATAAGAACATGCTAATTCTAGCTGTTGGTTCTGGGGCGGAGCTTTAGAGATTTGTGCACATGCAGTGGGCTCAGGGAGTAAAAAATATGAGGAGATGTGCAGCATGCCATGTGAGTGAATGTGTGAGTAAGTGTGTGTGTGTGTGTGGGTGGTGTTTAGGAAAAAGTTATGACCTTGTGAAGAGTGGGATCATGGGATACGACACTCACAGGCTCCTGTGACTTTCCAGTCTCGGCACTCGTTAATGTCCACATCGTTGTCCAGGTCCACTCTGATCCGGCCGCTGTGGGCACGGTTATTGAAAGTGATCTGAGGGAAACAGGAGTGTGTACATGTAATGATGAAGGAGAAGAAGGGGAGAGAGACAGAGAGAGAGGATTTAAAGCAGCATAATCCATGAAGCAGTCAATGAGGAAGTGTATTTATAGTGATGGAAAATTCATGTTCATGGTCTCTCCTACAAACAACTCAAAAGAGGAAGTATAGAGTGATACGGAGTCAGGAGAGAGAGAGAGAGAGAGAGAGAGAGAGAGAGAATGAAGGGAAACGCTGCAGTCACTCAGACGCACCACGATGCTGAAGTCATAGCAGTCAGGAAGCTCGTGGTGTTGCACCGTCTGCAGGTTAATGGCCTTCAGGGTAAAATACACATTCACCTCCAGCAGCCTGAGCAGCAGAACACAAACAAATAAGCATGATTGGCCATGAAAGCTGACAGCAGCATTTAAACTTCAATTTTCTACATTTGATTACTTTCCAAACCACAGATAATAAAAGTCTTTTCGTCTTCTGTGTGGATTTTATACAACATTTATATCTGTGGCTAAAATTGTGATTGAACATCATGGATGAGAAGATGAAGTGTAATGAGATGAGACAAGATTTTAATTTTCTGATTAAATACCTAATAAGCAAAAGAAAACTAAGGTTAGTGTAGCCTAATTAGCTAAAACTTTTGCTAAATAGTTGACTGTAGAATACTGTATAGAAACTCACTATCTGGGTCGAACACAAAACATTTTTTTGTTTGTTTGACTAAAGCATCTGCTTTTTGCTTTGAATCCTGGATTCTTCACTTCTGCTCAGATTTACACCATCTGTATTTCGGTTTTGTTTTTTGGGGGGTTTTTTTAGATTACAGTTAAACTGGAATTTTTGAACAACATGTTCACAAAGGCAGCGAGCGAGTTAAAAAACAAAGCAAAAATTATTGCAAAAAGCAGAATATACAAAAAGTTTTATTGAATGTTTATAATTCAAATACATAATCAGAAACTTGTCAGCTTCATAACTGTCCAGGATTATTATTGTTTTATATATACACAATTTTTTGCAAAGCCCAGCTACCGTTTGAACTGCAGTGTGAAGTTGTTCAGTTGCGTGTCTTCTTCAGCAGATAATGGCTGCACAGGATAAATCTCGAGGCATTCTGAGAACAAAATCATAAATATAAACATTATTTTATCTGATTTAGCTAAAACACATAGATGTGACTGGAGTGAAACAGCAGACTGGGGGTTTATTCCATGACCACCACACCTCTTACATCATACCCATGACTCAGCTGCTCCTTATTAAAAGAGCTAAAACCTGGAGCAGCTTTTATCCCTTTACAGTTGCATTGAAAAACAGCTGAACAGACCACACCACACATTACAGCAGCAAAAGAAAATGCAGTGTAAACGCTGCTGTCCTGAAGACTAGATTAGATGTCAGAGTTTACAGCTTTACCTCTGGAACATCTGTTTTCAAATGTTTTTATTTTCGAGGTCAAATCTTTGAGGTTTTACTGAACAATAATATTTCTTTTCATCTCCTGTTCCCCTGCACACACTTTAATCAAATCTCACAAAACTTTTTCCACACAGCATTTCAAAAGCAAATCCAAAGCAATTCATTCATTCTAATTAGATTCGGTTTGAGTCTCAATTCAGAAGGTGGCTCAAATTCAGAGTCAGAAATGAGATGTATGCAGTTTTTACTGGAAATGAAATTTAAATGAAGACGAAAATGTTTAGGAGGTTCTGTCGTTTCCTTCATTTCACACTTCAGCTCAGACAAATTCGATATCCAGAATCCAAGTCAGATCAGATCAAAGACAGATCTAATCTAATTTTGAAACACTGATCTAATCTAATCCCGTAACATGAATGTATTCCTGTAACACGGCGCTAATCTAATCCTGTAACACGGCGCTAATCTAATCTAATCCTGTAACATGAATCTAATCCTGTAACACGGATCTAATCGGATCCAACCCTGAAACATGGATCTAATCGGATCCAACCCTGAAACATGGATCCAATCTAATCCTTCAACACAAACCTAATGTAATTCTGTAAAAAACTGAAAATATTGGAATCAGGTTTAGAAAGGAGCTGTAATGTTTCCCTACACAGAGACATGACTGCATTTGTCTGGATTTTAATTAAATCTAAAGTTTATTATATTTTTTGCAGGTTAAAGCTGTGGTTTTGTGCAAGCTGTGTTTCAGAAATGTACAATTCAGTTTAGAAATAAAAAGCTTAGCTGCAAGAGAAAAAAAAAAAAAAAAACTCATCAGACAGGTTTGGAGATCTGCTCCTGCTGGTTTCAGTATCACATGTTCTGCTGTTTTTTATCTCTCGAATGCTAGGAGCTTAATGTAGCTAACGCCTCAGAGGAGCTACCAGATTAGCATGCTGCGCCACTTCAACGTTACCTTCCTCCACCTTAGCGTCGATCTCGAACGTCTCGTTGCCGGGGGAGATGCTGCCGTTGTGGTAGAACTGCTGGCAGACGAGGAGAGGCGTGTAGAGATGACCGTCCTTCTCATACGCATGGTTCCCCACAGTGATGTTCTGTAAACGCAGGAACTGACAAAAACACCAGGAGCTTTAGATGTTCATCCAGACCACCACTGAAGATTGGAGAACATTTCAACAATACAAAGACTTATACAAACTGAACGCCGTACAGCAGCATCACACTTAATATAGAACTAGAAATTTAAATAAATATGTTTTTAAATAAATACTGTGTTTGTGTGGATTAAAAACCGGCTGAACTGTTTCTCATGCAGTCACTTTTTGGCCAAAAGTGACAACTAATAAATCAAACTGATACCATCTCCACACTGCACCACACACCACTGAGCTGCGGGTCTGAGACACCGCACACACCTGGCCGAGGTCACGCACGCTACACACCAGCACATGCCATGCTGTCACCCTCAGGTACACACACGTCCCATTAAAAACACACACACAGTCACTTCTGTCCCACATTTCCTTAAAACACAGCAGCACTGAACACACACTAACACACCCATGCCGAGAACACACGGGAGACTCTGAGCAGGAAGTGAAGGTGATAAGGACCTGCTGTACGATGTAGCTCAGGTGTGTGTAGACCTCATGCTGCGTGTAGACGGCGTAGGCTTTAGCGTTGTGATCTGCAAAGTCTTTCAGGAACATGTGCTTGAAGGTCATCAGGTTCTCCTCCTTAAACGTCACCACCATCTGATTACTCAGGCCAAAAGACACCAGCTAAGGAAATGAACACACAAAATCAGCTACATTTTAAAATGATGAGAATAAAGTTCTCTAATCTGAACATAACCGCTAGCGATGTAAACTCGCTAATTAAAGTTTATTCAGTGGACCTGGATGGTGATGACAGCGATCTTGATGATCTGCAGCATCAGCTTCCACGGCTTCCTGCCTCGAGCTCGGTACTTCTCACACGGGTTCATGAAGAAGTATTTGAGTTTCCTCCTGAAGCTCTCCACCTCCTGACGCTCCTGATGGGCCAGAGACTCCGCCCACAGCATGCCAGCATTACTGTTAAAATCATTAAAGGCTAAGTAGGAAGCTCCCGAGTCCTCCATGTCTGGAAACACACACACACACACGCACAGAATTAACATATTTTATATCAGGATATAACATGATTGTTATTTGAAGAAATCTCTGGCAAAATAATTTCCTTAATAAATAAATTAGATTAATAAAGTTCTCTCTTATATTTAGCTTATCTTATGAGCCATAAATCTGCTTGAATAATTACTAAATAAAAAATTAGTAATATTAGTAATTTTTAAACTTTTTAAAGTTACACATACAGTTTCATTTTAAGACAAAATCAATGTAAAAATGTTAAGGTTTTTAAAAAGTAATACAAAGGATCACTAAATTATAATTAAATGTAAAAATTAAAGATAAACAGAAAAAAAAATTAGTGAATTAATATATCATGATTTAATTTTTTTTTTTGCATGTAGCTTTTAAAGCTAAATTGAAGCATTAACCAGATTAAAGTTACAGACAGTTTAATATCTTAAAATCAAGTGTCAGACATCTGAGTCTCGAATCTTCTCCAGTAACAAACTCTGGAGGCCACTGATCAAGTCTGATGACTGAGAAAAGTAATAAATACACTGAAATCTAATCAGATCAGACTGTAATAATAATAATAATAATAATAATAATAATAATAATAATAATAATAATAATAATTTGTGACACTGAAGTACATGCCGTGCTCATGTGCACGAGTTAAAGATGCCTTGAGAGATTGGTCTTATTCTTCAGTCATATGATCTACACCTACAAAAGGTTTCGTCACCTGATCTGCAGGTTACACTCACACACACACACACACACGTGACCTGATTACACCCAGGAGCTCTTGCACACCTTTACCGGTAGCATTTTTTAAAAAGAAACAGTAAAAACCTGTGGGTTTTTTTTTTAAGCATTGGTTCTCAGAAAGCTCCACAGGGTGATTTTATTTTATTTTAGCACAGTGGTGGAAAGTACACTTCAGGAGGTCGTTCTGAATGATGCCAGTCATCACTCACACCATTTATTCTGCTGCTCCTTCATCTTCCTTCACTTTCACATTCACTCAGAGGAACGTGTGCATACAGGGATATACTCACTTTATATTCTAGACTATTTCTTGTAGAAATGTTCATTTATTTTATTTATTTTTCTAAAACACTCTTACGTGCACACACTATGAATTCCTGGTGTAATATGTGAATTTCCCTCTGGGATTAATAAAGTGATCTGTCTGTTTGTTTGTCTGTCTGTCTGTCTCTCCATTCCCATGTTAAAATGGATCTGTTGAACACAGAGGTGTAAAATCAGGAGTTAATGATGAAGCACAGTAACAGGAGACAGGTGAGGAGGAAGAAGAGCGGAGCAGATCTGCACCTGAGCCCTGACCTGAACAGGGTTGAATAACTAATTGCATTTCCACCTCAGTAACTCAGTCCTGCTCCTTCATCCCAGGAGGACAAACCAATCTCTCAGCACTTCATTTCCATGATGTCCTGAAGTCCTCCATGTGAGCTCAGGTTTGAGGAGAGCTGATGAAGTGGAGATGAGACTCACCTGGAGATCATTTACAGCTGAACTGAACAGAACAGAGCAGAGACGCTGGGGTTTCTCCACAGATAAACTCTTCTCACGCATCCAAAACGAAATTAAAGAGAGAAACCGTCGCAAAGCTCTGAAGTAGACATTTCATCTGTCACTCGACTCTTAGTTCGCCTCGATTTCACTAAAAAAAGATCAGATAAAAATCACGAATCGACGCCGTAACCAATCGCTCGACTTCACTAACTGACGCTGAGAAACATTGAGGCGCACGGCTAAATGAAACCTTCCGGGGGCGGAGTCGAGAGTTTGTCAATCAGAGAAACAACCCCACCCCCTCAACTCTGCCACTGTAACCATAGCAACCGTGCTGTTCTTGCCGGAGACGTGAGTAATTATATCGATGTTTGTCTAGGATTTAAACTCAGGTTTAAGAGGTAAAGTCACTTCTAACTTCTTACACAATGTTAGTAAAGGCTTGTTTATTAACAAATGATTAAAGTTAGCGCTTTATATTTAGATTTTAGTGTCAGCCTTGTCTGATTTAACCCGTTTATCCATTTAGCTAATGATTCCTACAATCGTTTAAAAGCGTTTTATTTGTAATATATGGATTAAAATCACCATAAAGTGCCTTCGAGACTTCGCAATTTCCAAAATAAAAAAGGAGATTTTCCATTTAACTTCGTATTTGTTGTATTAAGGAGGTTGTTAGAAATTCATGTTGGTGAAACTCCAGCACTTTTAACTGCAAGCAGACAGGATACAACAAACCATTAAACCACATGTCCCTCTGACATGGAGAAATTCAAAGTAGAATAAATACATTTTCATTGCATAGTGATCATAAAGTGTACATTTAAAAAAAAAAAAAAAAAAAAAAAAGCTATCTTGTCCATTTCTCAACAATACATTTTAGTTAAAGGGGAAAGTCTTTTGATTAGAATTAAATTAATGCAAAAATATGTTTCCCTATAAAATATGCAACAGTTGCACTTTCTTATCTAAATAAAATATAACAACAATGATGCTGGGGGAAAATGCTGGGGAAAAATTGTCCCCATTTCTTTATAAAGTAATGACACACAAGGTTTTGCTAACTTGCTAAATTAATTGATTTATTTTCATAAAAGGTGAAGATGATAGAGTGGACAAAGTTTTTACTGGGTAAATTAGAAGAAAACAGGAACATCAGTGATATAACAAGAACAAGAAACCCTGAAGCGCTATATATTGGCATTAGACAAAGTAACTGCCAATCACAGTACCAACCGATGTCCTCCTGTGGACCTGGCTAGAAGAACATGTTTGTGCCATTTTAATTCATCATGCAGCTCTCTCCAATGTTCTTCAAATCGATCACTTATGGTCTCATGAACGATGAACATCAGCTCAAGTGAAGCTTGAAGCAGGAGCAGTCTAAAACACCTTTCTCTCTTTTACACAGATATGAAATGTCTCTGTACTTCATCTGTTCAGGTGTCAAACTAAAGCCTTGATGGATTCTCATGGTGGTTTTCACAGCAGCTATTGCAGGAAACTATAATGAGATAAAAACAAACCAACATACTTTTAACCACAAGTTGTGTAAAAAGGATCAGATCAGATCATGGTCTTGAATCTGATTGGCTGTTGCAAAGTATAAAATACTAAAACAATAACCAAAACAAACCGTGGTGCACTGCTTTGATTCAATATCTGTTTCTATAAATAATAACTGCTGTAATATGTGAAAAAACAGAATGTGTCAGAAACTACACATCCTCCCTGACATGAATCGGTATCTTCATCAGTAAATCACTTCAATATCAGTAAATCATCAAGCCTTCCATGATAGAGTGGACAGTGACAGGGTCGACAGTGACACGGTGGACAGTGACAGGGTGGACAGTGACAGAGTGGACATTTTTGGCTAAAGTTAGTATTTAATGAACACACAGTCAACCTTCACTTAGCAAAGTGATTTACTGCTAAAGCTGACTGCATACTGTTTAAAAAATGTATATTTAGAACTTCTGAAAAGTTTGTATTTGAACTAACATTGCATTATATCAGGGTGATAACATCCAACTACAAACACAAAATGATGAAAATTAAGAAATATAAGATGTTTTGCAGATGCTTTAAGCTCTACTGAAGTAGCTGAGGTGAGGGAGTCACTGACTACATCAGCCGGTCTCTTAAAGGGCCAGTTACCCCATAATGACCGAGTTTACCACAACTTCAGGGTCATGTGCAAAATGTTTAATATTACTATGAAACTAGAATATAAATGACCAGAATGACTTTGGGGAAATAACAAATAGCTTGTTGAAGAAAATAAGAACATTTTTAAAAGTATTTAATTTGATGTTGTTTATTCACTTTTTACACTTACTGATGTTCGCTGAGCCAAAATAATAATAATAAAAAAAAGAACAAGAGACTTATCATTGTACTCATACGTGTGTAAATGTTTGGTCATTTATTATAAAACCTCAGAAGTTCATTATTTTGCATTATGTTCACATCTGATGGACAACAAAGGCACTTTATAGTGATTTTGAACCATATATGGGATGTGTATCGATATCGGCGTATACTCAATGTTTCAGTATTAGTATCGGAAACAAAAAGTGGTATCGTATCTTCCTTATCTTCGTAATTGTTTAGTTTGTGAGTGAAGTTCAGTATTTTAGCTCCTGCGCCTGAGAGCAGGTGTGTAAATGTGTGTAATGAGGTGTTTGACCACTAGATGTCGCCATATCTACGTTCTTTGCCTCCAGCTCTGCCTTTAAACGCTTCCTCAGCACTCTGTGAGGAAAAACCTACAATACACACTGCTGTCCTGCTTAATACATAAACATGTCTGTCTTTCTGATTCAGCAGATATGAGTGCAAAGAAACCCAAAAGCCGTGTGAGCAAAGGGAAAGAGACAGGTGAGAGTGTGCAGAGTGTGCGGTTAGTTCAGATAGCGCTAAACACGTCTATCCTCTGTGCACAGTGACACACAATTTCAGATTCTGTCTGTATTTTTCAGTTTTAGAGAAGAAAAATGACTTATCTTCATCATCAAAGGAAAAGAAAGAAAGCTCTGCAGCAGGAACAGAAACAAAAACAGGTATGAAAATACTTTTTCCCCCACATTAGGTTATTTTTATGCTGCATTTAAAAAATAAGACTCAACCCGATCAGAACCAACAGAACCCGAGGTTTTAGTTTATTTGGGTTCTCTGCCTGTACAGCCTCCTCTGTGTTGTGCTGTTGTAGTAAAATAATCAACACCAGGGTGGTGTGATGAGTGATATTTATTTATTTATTTATTTATTTACAACTATGTCTGTTACAAAATGCTAACACTGGAGACTCATAACTTCTACAATTGTTAAACAAATTACAGAAAACTTTACAATATCAATATTTTTTTTTAAATCCGTGTATATGAATAAGCTGTTGCTATAGCATCAGAGCTGCTGTTAGTGTGAAGAGTGTGTGAGAAGAACAGTTAATGATCTTAACAGTGAATCGCTCTACAGTCCGTATGAAGGTTTTAGTTCATAGTGTTTAGTGTTGTATTTTAGCAGCTGCACACCACTAAACCCAGCGTCCTGAGTCATGTCATGTCATTTACAGAAATAATTTGATTTTATTGATCAGAAATCCCCCTTAACCTCATGGAGGATTTCAGAGCGTGGAGGAGAAACGGACAGAGATGAGGAGTAGAGTGATGGTGTCGCTCTGGGTTTAATGGGATTGATTAAAGCTGAGACTGAGCAGGAAGTGATAAGGTGATAAGGACCTGCTGTACGATGTAGCTCAGGTGTGTGTAGACCTCAAGCTGCGTGTAGACGGCGTAGGCTTTAGCGTTGTGATCTGCGAAGTCTTTCAGGAACATGTGCTTGAAGGTCATCAGGTTCTCCTCCTTAAACGTCACCACCATCTGATTACTCAGGCCAATAGACACCAGCTAAAGAGACAGCACGATCACACACACACACACACACACACACACACACACACACACACACACACACACACACACACACACTATCTGAACATAATTGCTAGCAATGTAAACTCGCTAATTAAAGTTTATTCAGTGGACCTGGATGGTGATGACAGCGATCTTGATGATCTGCAGCATCAGCTTCCACGGCTTCCTGCCTCGAGCTCAGTACTTCTCACACGGGTTCATGAAGAAGTATTTCAGTTTCCTCCTGAAGCTCTCGCCATTACTGTTAAAATCATTAAAGGCTAAGTAGGAAGCTCCCGAGTTGTCCATGTCTGGAAACACACACACACACACACACACACACACACACACACACACACAAAATTAACATATTTTATATCAGGATAAACATCATGAGCCATAGATCTGCTCTAACAATTATTAAATAAAAAATACTTTTTCTTCCTTTTGAAAGTTCAAACATAGTTGAGTTTTAAGACAAACTCATTATGAAAATGTAAAACCTTTTTACTGAATTAATATTTATCATAATTTAATTTTTTTTTCTTGCATGTAGTAACCTTTTAAAGCTAAACTGAAGCATTAACCAGATTAAAGTTACAGACAGTTTAATGTCTTAAAATCACTGACGTGTCAGACATCTCAAGTCTCAAGTCTTCTCCAGTAACAAACTCTGGAGGTTTTATTTTATTTTAGCACAGTGGTGGAAAGTACGCTTCAGGAGGTCGTTCTGAATGATGCCAGTCATCACTCACACCATTTATTCTGCTGCTCCTTCATCTTCCTTCACTTTCACATTCACTCAGAGGAACGTATGCATACAGGGATATACTCACTTTATATTCTAGACTATTTCTTGTAGAAATGTTCATTTATTTTATTTATTTTTCTCAACACTCTTACTTGCACACACTATGAATTCCTGGTGTAATATGCGAATTTCCCTCTGGGATTAATTGTCACGACCCACCCGAGAGCTGCCTGCGAGAGGGAGCTCTCACCCGTATTCTGAGAGCACTTCCGGGTTGCTGCCGGGCTTAAATACGGAGCGCACTTCCTGTTCGGCACGAAGTATCGTTTCCTATGGAATATACCAAGCGTTTGCATCGTGCTTTTTTCGGACTGCTCATTGTGTTTGACCTGGACTGTTACACGTTGTTTCTTGTGCTTTCTCTCGGACATTACTGTTATTGGATTATCGACCCTGGACTGTTTACCGACTTCCGCTTTTGGTTTTCCCCTTTGGATTATATTGCTAGGATTATTGCCCTCTCGTTGCTAACTCTCTGCCTGTCCTCGACTTCGCTTACTGTTCGTCCCCTATCGCCAGCCCGGTGTATGGATCCGGCTACTTCTGCCTCCGGCAGACCCCCACTACAGAATACTTCGCCCACCATGGATCCAGCGGAGCTGCGGAAGATCATCGTGCGGCAAGGAGCGCTCATCCGCTCCTATCACGATCAGGTGGAGGTGCTACAAACCCAACTACATAGCGTGAGCACCGCCGCACCGCGGGATCCGCCATCAGGACACGGTGAGTCACCCCGGCTAGCCATGCCAGAAAAATTTGATGGTTCTGCCGACCTCTGTCGGGGCTTTTTACGGCAGTGCGAGGTGTTTTTCTCGCACCAGCCGGGGATTTACCATGAGGAAAGGACTCGGTGTGCGTTCCTATTATCGCTATTGACGAGTAGGGCCTTAGAGTGGGCCTCGGCCATATGGTTCGCTGACCCTCAAATTCGGTCGTCCTTTTCTTACTTCGCGGGGATGATTTGGGAGGTCTTCGAATACCCCGCGGGGGGCAAGGACATCTCCATTCAGCTAATGGAGTTACGCCAGGGCTCTGACTCCGTGGCTGATTACGCCATCAAGTTCCGCACCCTGGCGGTTCAGTCAGGCTGGAACAACGTGACACTGTGGGCCGTGTTCCACGCTGGACTGAACCCCGCTCTCCAGACGGAGCTGGCATGTCGCGTGGAGGCGACCTCACTGACGCAGTTCGTGGCCACAGCCATCCGCTTGGACAACCTGCTGCGCCAGTACCAGGCTGGGACCCAGCCCTCAGCCGCAGCCCGGCCACGAGTGCGGACGGATTACCCTAGTCTTAGGGAGGAGGTTCCTGAACCTATGCAGCTGGGAAGGTCTAGGTTGGCAGAACGGGTGCACCAACCCCGCGGCCAGATGAGGCTGTGTTACAACTGCGGGGCCTCCGGACACCTGAGTCCTCGGTGCCCGGAGAAGTCTTCGTCGGCACAGGTGGGTGGCAGTTCACTATTCTTTAGCCTGACGGTTCCGGTGTCATTGTGTTTTTCTGACCGCTGTGTTCCTGTCCCAGCACTGATTGACTCCGGAGCGGCTGTCAATCTGATCGACGGGGCATTGGTGGAGGAGCTCGGCATCCCCACCTTCCCCTGCGTACCATCACTAAGGATAACGGCCATCGACAGTCAGCCGATTGGGGAGGGCTATCTTAAACGCCAGACCGAGCTACTGGAGTTCCAGGTGGGCCTCTTTCATCATGAGCAACTGGCATTTTATGTCACCTCCTCCCCGGCGAACCCTGTGATACTGGGCTTCCCGTGGCTACGGTGCCACGACCCCCAAATCTCCTGGTGCTCAGGGGAGCTGGTACGCTGGTCACCTACCTGCCTCAAAGAATGTCTTCGTGAACCAGTGTCTAGGCCCTGCAGGACTTCCTGCGTGAAGGAGGCGATCCCCGCAGCACACGGACACATTCCTCACGCTTATGCGGACTTCAAGGAGGTATTCAGTGAGGAGAGGGCGGCCCGCCTGTCATTGCACCAGGCCTGGAACTGTGCTGATTTGATCTGCTGCCGAACACCTCTCCCCCTAGGGGGCGGGTCTACCCCCTTTCGCTATCAGAGGCCAAGGCTATGGAGGACTACATAGCGGCAGCTCTGGCAGCGGGTCACATTCGGCCTTCCACGTCCCCGGCGGCAGCGGGGTTCTTTTTCATAGGCAAGAAGGATGGAGGCCTGCGGCCGTGTATAGACTATCGGGGACTGAACGCCATCACCGTTCGGTACCCCTATCCCCTGCCCCTGGTACCTGCAGCGCTGGAGCAGCTGAGGGGGGCAAGGTTTTTTATGAAGTTGGACCTCAGGAGCGCCTACAACCTGGTTCGTATCCGCAAGGGGGACGACTGGAAGACCGCGTTCCACACAACTCATGGTCACTATGAGTACCGTGTGATGCTCTTCGGCCTCACCAACGTCCCCGCGGTATTTCAGGCCCTCATCAATGGGGTGTTTCAAGACCTGCTGGGTAAATGGGTCATCGCATATATTGACGATATACTGGTGTACTCGACCTCCATGGAGGAACACGTGCGTCATGTCCAGGAGGTGCTCTCCAGACTGCAGCGGCACCACCTGTACTTAAAACTGGAGAAGTGCGAGTTCCACCGGACCACGGTCACGTTCCTGGGCTACGTGATCTCACGACAGGGGGTAGAGATGGACGCGGTCAAGGTCCAGGCGGTTACTGAGTGGCCTATCCCAACTACAGTGCGGGAGCTGCAGCGTTTCCTGGGCTTCGCAAACTTTTACAGGCGGTTTATACGCAACTACAGCTCTGTAGCAGGCCCGTTGACGTCGTTACTAAGGGGGAAGCCCAAGAGATTGGCCTGGATGGACCAGGCCCGGGCAGCCTTCCAACAGCTTAAGAACTGCTTCACCATGGCCCCCATTTTGCGGCACCCTCATCCTGACCTACCGTTCGTGGTGGAGGTAGACGCCTCCAGCAGTGGGCTCTGGGCTGTACTCTCCCAGTGTCATGGCGAACCTGGGAAGCTTCACCCATGTGCCTTTTATTTGAGGAAACTGACGGCCGCGGAGGCCAATTACGACATGGGCAACTGGGAGCTACTCTCGATCAAGGCAGCTCTGGAGGAGTGGCGTCACTGGCTGGAGGGAGTGCGTCACCCGTTCCAGGTCCTCACCGATCATCGCAACCTGGAGTACCTTCGTGACGCCAAGCGCTTGAACCCTTGGCAGGCCAGGTGGGCTTTGTTCTTTACTCGATTTCAGTTCACGGTGACCTATCGCCCCGGGTCCAAGAACGGCAAGGCGGACGCCCTATCCAGGCAGTTTGAGGCTGCCAGTGAGCCAGTACAGGCCGACCTCATCCTGCCGGCGCTCGCCATTCTGGCACCGGTTCAGTGGAACCTCGTTGAGGAGGTCCAGCGGGCCCACGCCGACGAGCCGCCTCCTGCCGGCTGTCCGCCGACCAAGATTTTCATGCCACTGCAATTCCGTCCACAGGTGATGCAATGGGTGCATGAGGCCCCCAGCTCTGGCCATCCAGGGATCCGCCGATCCACCCAGCTCATCCGCTGCCGGTTCTGGTGGCCCTCTCTGGGCCCGGATGTGGAGGGGTACGTTCAGGCATGCCCCACATGCATACAGGCATGGACCAGTTGTCAGCTTCCGGAGGAGCTGCTGGAGCCTCTTCCGATTCCCCAACGCCCCTAGTCACACCCGTCGGTGGATTTCCTGACAGATTTACCGGACTCGGGAGGCTTTACGGCGGTGATGGTGGTGGTGGACCGGTTCTCCAAGGGATGTAAGCTGATTCCCCTTAAGGGGTTACCCAAAGCCATGCAGACTGCTGAAGCAATGTTCCACCACATGTTCCGGAACTTCGGTCTGCCCGAGGACATTGTATCGGACCGGGGGCCGCAGTTTACCTCCCGGGTGTGGGGGTCGCTTTGTGCGCAGTTGGGCATAGGAGTTAGCCTGAGTTCCAGCTATCACCCCCAGTCTAATGGGCAGGCGGAGCGTCTTAATCAGGAGATCAGCCGGTTCCTCAGGTCATACTGCAGCAGGGAGCAGCGGCGATGGAGTGAGTTCCTGCCGTGGGCCGAGTACACCCAGAACTCCCTCATAAATTCCTCCACGGGCCTGACACCCTTTCACCCTGGTCGGGGGAGCCCTCCGACGTCCCGGCAGTGCAGGAGTGGTATTGGTTAAGTCAGGAGGTCTGGGAACGGGCCCACGTGTGACTGCAGAGGGCAGTACGGAGGCAGAGTATCCAGGCCGACCGGCGTCGTCGCCCACACCCTTCCTATCAGGTGGGGCAGATGGTCTGGTTGTCCACTCGGAACCTGCGTCTCAAGCTGCCCTGCCGCAAACTCAGCCCCAGGTTCGTCGGTCCCTTTGAGATCATCCGCCAGGTCAATCCGGTGGCATATCAGCTTCGGCTCCCAGCGTAATACCGCATATGTCCCACCTTCCACACACCGCATGAGCCTGCACATCCTTCTGCCGGGGGAGTTACGGACTGCATGGAGCCACCGCCGCCCCTAGACATTGAGGGGTCCCCGGCATACCAGGTGCGTGCCCTTCTGGACTCCAGGCGATTTCGATTGCGACTGCAGTATCTCGTGGACTGGGAGGGGTACGGCCTCGAGGAGCGTTCGTGGGTGGATGCCGCCGACATCCTAGATCCATCCCTCACTGAGGACTTCCACCGCGACCACCCGAACAAGCCCATTCCGCGTCCGAGGGGGTGGCCCCGGCGTAGAACCCCAGGAGGTGTTCCTGGGGGGGGCTCTGTACCCCCCAACTCAGTGTTAGGCTAATGGTATCCCAAGTTGTGTCTTATTGAACCAGTGTTAATGTATTCAGTGAGTGAGAACTAAAGCACTTTTGTACGTCGCTCTGGATAAGAGCGTCTGCCAAATGCCTGAAATGTAAATGTAAATGTCATGATCTGCCCGCGAGAGGGAGCTCTCGCTCGTATTCTGAGAGCACTTCCGGGTTGCTGCCGGGCTTAAATACGGAGCGCACTTCCTGTGCAGCGCGAAGTATCATTTCCTATGGAATATACCAAGCGTTTGACTCGTGCTTTTTTCGGACTGCTCATTGTGTTTGACCTGGACTGTTACCCGTTGTTTCTTGTGCTTTCTCTCGGACATTACTGTTATTGGATTATCGACCCTGGACTGTTTTCCCCTTTGGATTATATTGCTAGGATTATTGCCCTCTCGTTGCTAACTCTCTGCCTGTCCCCGACTTTGCTTACTGTTCGTCCCCTATCGCCAGCCCGGCGTATGGATCCGGCTACTTCCGCCTCCGGCGGACACCCGCTACACTAATAAAGTGGTCTGTCTGTTTGTTTATCTCTGTCTGTCTCTCCATTCCCATGTTAAAATGGATCTGTTGAACACTGAGGTGTAAAATCAGGAATTAATGATGAAGCACAGAGACAGGTGAGGAGGAAGAAGAGCGGAGCAGACCTGCACCTGAGCCCTGACCTGAACAGGGTTGAATAACTAATTGCATTTCCACCTCAGTAACTCAGTCCTGTTCCTTCATCCCAGGAGGACAAACCAATCTCTCAGCACTTCATTTCCATGATGTCCTGAAGTCCCCCATGTGAGCTCAGGTTTGAGGAGAGCTGATGAAGTGGAGATGAGACTCACCTGGAGATCATTTACAGCTGAACTGAACAGAACAGAGCAGAGACACTGGGGTTTCTCCACAGATAAACTCTTCTCACGCATCCAAAACGAAATTAAAGAGAGAAACCGTCGCAAAGCTCTGAAGTAGACATTTCCTCTGTCACCCTTAGTTCGCCTCGATTTCACTAAAAAAGATCAGATAAAAATCACGAATCGACGCCGTAACCAATCGCTTGACTTCACTAACTCCTGTGTTGTATGTATGTATGTATGTATGTATGTATGTATATATATATATATATATATATATATATATATATATATATATATATATATATATATATATATAAAAAGACAGAAGAACAAGAGTCTGGTGAGGAAGAGAATGACGTTTCTAGTTGCTATAACATGAGGCAGAACAGAAACTGACTGGTTTCACATCAGTGTATTTATGGAGGCAGCAGTAACAGCACTTTATTAACAAGCACTCTGTTTTGAACTCAAAACCCTTTCTCGCTACACACACCGAGACACTCGTACCGCTTTGTGTCTGCTTTTAATCATCTGTATTTTCTCTGTTTTAAAGAGGGAACAGTTTTGGAGCAGATGATGGAGATCATTGTGTCAAATTTGTGATTTTGCTCCGTCCTCAGAACATCCAAACTACATCTGCCCTTTGGTTCTAACCTCGGCCACACAGGAGCTGTTCAGCTGCAGAGCTGACCAGGACGTGACGCATGAGAACCCCTACAAGCTGCTGAGGAAAGACGACATGATCCAGGACATGAGAAACCGAGCCGCCGTGTCGGACTTCAGCCCCATCAAACAGGCCGTGCTGGTGAGTGCCTTCACTTATCTTTCATTTCTGCTTCACTTCTCTTTCATGTCTCCTTCACTTCTCTTTCACTTCTCCTTCACTTCTCTTTCACTTCTTCACTTCTCCTTCTCTTCTCCTTCACGTCTTCACTTCTCATTCACTTCTCTTTCACTTCTTCACTTCTCCTTCTCTTCTCCTTCACGTCTTCACTTCTTATTCACTTCTCTTTCATTTGTCCTTCACTTCTCTTTCACTTCTCCTTCACTTTTTTTTTACTTTTCCTTCACTTCTCTTTCATTTCTCCTTCACTTCTTCACTTCTCCTTCTCTTCTCCTTCACGTCTTCACTTCTTATTCACTTCTCTTTCATTTGTCCTTCACTTCTCTTTCACTTCTCCTTCACTTTTTTTTCACTTTTCCTTCACTTCTCTTTCATTCTCCTTCACTTCTTCACTTCTCCTTCTCTTCTCCTTCACGTCTTCACTTCTCTTTCACTTCTCTTCACTTCTCTTTCATTTCTCCTTCACTTCTCTTTCACTTCTTCACTTCACCTTCACTGCTCCTTCACTTCTTTACTTCTTCCCTTCTCTTTTACTTTTTTACTTCATTACTTATAATTCCTTAACTTATTCATTTTCCCTCTCTGGATGTTAAAAAACTAAAGGACACCAAGTTATACTATCATACATCCCTATATATGGTCATGTGGATGTATAAAGCACTGTGTGTGCGTGTGTGCGTGTTTTGTTTGTGTGTGTGTGTGTGTGTGTGTGTGTGTGTGTGTGTGTGTGTAGGATTATCCAGGAGACGAGATGCTGCTGGTGTTCGATCGGGACTTCACCTATGGTCAGCGATTCTACCTGGTGCTCACGCTGGAGGCTAAACAGAGCCTGCTAACGGTGAGGCTACAGATCCTGAAGAAAAAGACAAGAAATATGGAATAAAACATTCTTCATCCCATCTGTGTGTGTGTGTTCAGCCCCCAGCAGTAACCGAGGAAGAGGAGGATGAAGGTGGAGAGGAGACGGAGAAAGAGCAGAAGAGTCCTGTGCCCCGGCGCTGGGTTTCACTGCGCAGCGAGAGAGAGATCGAGGAAGAAACAGTTACACATACCAGAGACAGGGTATGACATGATGTATACACACACACACACACTGCATGAGCCAGAAGGTTATACTCACACACACTCTTTCCTCTGTTCAGTTCCACTTTAAGGTAAGGAGGCTGAGGCGGGAGTTTGGGGCTCCAGTGCACTTTTCTGACGCCAGCACCATGGAGACGAAGGGAGCCTACACCGAGTGGACTTCATACCAGGACGAGAGCTTCCGCATCAGGAAACTGGAGCAGAACTGCGGGGTTCAAGCTGTCGCTAACACCAAAACCTCATCCTCACAGACCACATGGTACATTTTCACACCGAGAACAGCAACTTCAGTGCCTTTTTATAAACACTTCATAGCACCTTTAAAACACACCTTTACAAACATACCTTTAAAACACACCTTATAGCACCATCAATACCTTTAAACACTTTCTAGTGTCATTAATGAATTTTAAACATACCTCATAGCACCATAAATCCCTTTAAAGCAGTTTATAGTACCTTTTAAAAACATCTTATAGTATCATCATCATTCCCTTATACACACCATATATTCCTTTAAAATGTGTTATAGCACCATTGATGTCATTCAAAACACCTTTTACAAACACCCACAGTATCTGTAATGCCTCCAAAACATCATATAGTATCTTAAGATGTCTTTATAAACACACTGTAGTACCTTTAATTGTTTATCTTACAATACCTTAAAGTTCTTCAAAAACCTTAAAGGGTTTAAAACAACTGATTGCCCCTTTAACATTATAGTGCATTAAATGTTTTTAGAACACTAAACACATTATAGCCTCTTTAATGTCTTTAAAACACAGCAGAGTATCTCTAAGATCTTTAAAAACAAACAATAGTGCCATTGTGTTACATGCATCATATAGAACCTTTAAAACTCCAATACTAAAAAAATCTTCTTATAGTGCAGTAGGTGGTTTAGACGCTTTAATAATCAGCACATGTCCATATCTTTTGGGAAATTCCCCATAGAGACAGTGTGTGACACAAACACCTGTAATATTTACAGAAGAAATGTATAAAGACACCACACACACTTCCTCAATGCACCATAGTCATTTGAACACCTGCTGAAACAGATGGAAGATCATAAAACATCTGCTTTAAGGCATGTGGAAAATGTCCCGTCACACGCCATGCATCAAACAAGATTATCGATTTAAAGGTGTTCATGAAACCGTCAGCAGGCTAAAGCACTGCGAAGAGAAACATTAGCACTGCATTTCAGAGAAAAGTTATACTCAGCCATGTGTTTGACAGGAAACACCCAAAGAACATGTGGACCCAGTATCAACCTCAAGAACTTAATGAGGAGGAGAAAGAGAAGATCCTGCAGTCGGAGAACCTGAGGAATTTCCTCAGATCCAGCATTGGCAGGTAAGAAGGTTTAATAATGAATCCTCATCAGTGCTTCTTTCCACCATATCCACTTAATGTGTGTGTGTGTGTGTGTGTGTGTGTGTGTGTGTGTGTGTGTGTGTGTGTCGGGGGTAGGATTGAACTGGCCATACAGCAGAACCTCTTGGTGGATGTGTTTGTGGATGAACTGTCTGCTCTGGGAGACAAAGTTGTGTATCAAGGAAAAGCTGACATACAGCTGAAGGTGAATCAGACTTTCACTGAGCTGCACTACAGCAAGGACAAAATCATCAGCTACATCAACTGGCATCCTACTATCAACGGTATCACACACACACACGCACACACACACACACACACTGATCTGAAAACCCTGACACACTCTGACAACACAATTTCAAATCTTTTTACACACAACACACTCAAAGACATAAGTTGCTGTGTGTGTGTGTGTGTGTGTGTGTGTGTGTGTGTGTGTGTGTGTGTGTGTGAGACAGGTGTCATAGCAGTGTCAGTAACAGAGAAGCTTTCATTTGAGGAGAGGATAAACCTCTCCACTAAACTGCTGCTGAATCCAGCAATGATCATCTTCTGGAGCATTTCCGACCCCGTCCACCCTCAGGTAACATTCACCTGTCTGTCTGTCTGCCTGTCTCTCCATCCATCTGTTTGCCTGTTTGTCTGTCTGCCTGTCTCTACATCCATCTGTATACATCTTTCTGTCCATCTGTGTGTCTGTCTTTCCATCTGTCTGTCTGTTTGTCTCTCCATTAATCTGTCTGTCCATTTGTCTGCCTGTCTTTCCATCCACGTGACTGTCTATCTCTCCATGTATCTGTCTGCCAGTGTGTCCATCTGTTTGTCTGTCTCTCATTCCATCTGTCTGTCAGTCCATCTGTCTCTCTGTCATCTGTCCGTCTTCCTGCCTGTCCATCTGTCTGTCTGTCTGTTTGGCTATCTCTCCATCTATCTGTCTGTCCCTCTGTCTGTCTGTCTGTCTGTCTGTCTGTCTTTCCATCCATCCACGTGTCTGTCGGTCTGTCTGTCTCTTCATCCATCCATCCATCTATCTGTCTGTCTGTCTATCACTCCTCACTCCTTCTACTTTCCTTTATCTCTTTTTATCTCTCCATCCAATCCACACACCTATGTTTACTCCATGGTTCTGTTCTAATCCTTTAAAACCTGTCTCTCCTAATTAATTCCCACCTTTGTCTCCACATCTCCACGTCCATCTCTATCCATCCATCCATCTATCCACTTTCTCTCTTTTTCTCTACTAAGACATCCTGTAGCCTCTCCCTGGTGGGAGAGTAATCCAGCTGTGTTGGTGATCCTGCAGCTGGATGCATGCAGTGTGTGTAATGAGGATGAAAATGCGCTCTGTTGCTCTTCAGCAGCTTTAAGAAGGTTTGGTTGTTTTGGAGGTTATTCTGGCAGCAGGTCGTGATGTGAGCGTTCGTTCTGAAGAAGCTGAAAGCGGATATCAGTGAGTCGGAGCAGATGAAAGCGAGAGTGGCTTTGAAATGAAACTCTGTGTTTTTTCTGCAGTTGCTGTTGGAATGTCCGGACGACGTGCTGAGCTTCCAGTTCTGTCCCTCAGACACCAATATTATCGTTGGAGGCTGTATGAACGGCCAGGTGCAGTTACTCCTCTTTCACTCTCTCTCTTTCTCTCTGTCTTCCTGTCACACTGTATCTGTGTGTGTGTGTTTGTGTCTGTGTGTGTGTGTGAATTATATAACATACTGGAGAATTAATCTTTTCTTTCAACTCCCTTTCTCCTGATAAATAAATGTTCTCTTTTCTTCCATTTTTCATTTTGATTCCCATTTCTGTGTGTGTGTGTGTGTGTGTGTGTGTGTGTGTGTGTGTGTGTGTGTGTGTGTGTGTGTGTGTGTGTAGGTGGTGCTGTGGGATATCTCAGGCCATTTGGACAGACTGCAGGGAAACCGTGGTGGAGTACGATCAAAAATGACCAACACAATGATGGACACACACACACACACGGTTAATTATTGTATTATTGCATTTAATAATAATATTCAATATATAATTATGTAAGTTTGCAAAAGTTATTTTATATTAATTTCAATTTTATTATTATTACACTTTTTTATTGAAACTTTTAATATATAATATATATTTTATATATAATTCAATGTCAGGGTCTAATATATAAAATATATTAATGTTTATTTTTATATGGATTGTTTACTATTTATTAAATCTCTAATAATTCTTTAATAAGCTCTACTTCATTTACAAAATGCATCAGTGTAGCTCTGATTTTGTGTGTGTGTGAGTGTGTGTTTGTGTGTGTGTGTGTGCACATTTACACACTGAACTGTTCATCTTGTGTGAAACCTGATGGGAGGAGGGCCGTAATTTCACTTTACTGCCTCCTAATTGAATTACTGTGTGTGTGTGTGTGTGTGTGTGTGTGTGTGTGTTTTGGTGTTGAAGAGAACAGACCTGACATCTGCCTTCAGTTCCACCCACTGTTTATTCAGTGAGCTGCACAATGAGCCCCCTACTGATACACACACACACACACACACACACACACACACACACACATGCACACATACACAATGCTGTCAAACACAGCTGTTATGCAACCCCACTCAAACACTCAGACACTCACATGGTGCCATTAAAACCCCTGCTGTGTGTGTGTTTGTGTGTGTTTTTGTGTTTGAGACCTATCACAGTCCAGAAATCATAGATTTACACTTACATGTATAATGTGTATATTCATGTAACATTAACATGCATCTAAAAAATAATTTAATTCTCTGTGTGTGTGTGTGTGTGTGTGTGTGTGTGTGTGTGTGTGTGTGTGTGTGTGTGTGTTCTGTCAGCAGTATTTTACGTATAAGCAGCACAGCGACACCCTTGTAGTGCGTTACTGTGCTGTGTCAGGATTTGAGAGTGGACACAGAGGCCCAGTCACAGACGTGCAGTGGCTCCCAGACAGCTTTGAGGTGTGATGGGATAGCAAACCATCTTAATAACAGTGTACAATTAATTACCTCATTCTTTTTATTAAAATAATTATCATCATTCTTTATTTTTTAACTATATACAGTTATGTATCTCACACCAAAATGCATAAAAATGTGCTAAAGGCAGCTGAAGATTCTATACAATACAATTAAAGTTTACAGGAGGCCATCATATTGTATTCATATTGTATTGAACACTGAATAGTTGAAACAGACTTTGAAACAAACATTATTATTCTCTCTCTCTCTCTCTCTCTCTCTCTCTCTCTCTCTCTCTCTCTCTCTTTAGGTCTCGAGATTGGGGATCCCAGTGGAAAATAAGAACCAACTATCAGTCCAGATTGTTACTTGTTCACCTGATGGGTACTAACAAACACAAATACACAAACACAGCTTAACAACTCTTACAGAGTGTGTCAGCTTAAATCAAGTGCAGTCAGAGTCTGCACCCAAAACCTAAATTTTAATAAACTCTATATTGACTACATATTTAAATGTTTATTATTATTCACATCATTTTTATGTTTCAGCAAGGGAGTGGAGCTTACCTGTTTAAACATATACACACTGAGTTACAGAAAATGAAACATGTCTTTATAAACATTTTACACTTTAATCTGTACAACATGTCTATTATCCGTGTGTGTGTGTGTGTATTAGATTTGTGATGTTCTGGGATCTGCGTGCTCCTCATGTAGCAGCTCCGTCTCTGACCGACAAGAAGCACAAAGCTGAAGAGAAACCTCTAGAGAACCCACACGGAGTTCCCAACACCTTTAAACACCTCAACCTCAGCTGGAAACCTCTGTTTAGAGTACACACACACACACACACACACACACACACACACACACACACACACACACACACATGTTCAGACATTAATTCACTTGTGACATCATAAAGCTGTATGTACAAGAGTGTGTGTGTGTGTGTGTGTGTGTGTAGGTCACTCTGCATAAAATAGACTCTGCTGGTGAATACAGTCCTCTGAAGATCAGCCTGAGAGACAGTGCGTGTTACACTACTGCAGGTAATCCACTGGGAGGATGTGTTGTAGCTAATGAAGAGTTCTAGATAATAAAGTGGTGTAGTATAACACAGCCTTCTTGCTAACAGAACACTTATAAAGAGTATTTAAGCTCATACTGTAGACTGTGAAATGTTATTTCTCTCTCTCTCTCTCTCTCTCTCTCTCTCTCTCTCTCTCTCTCTCTCTCTCTCTCTCTCTCTCTCTCTCTGCAGTGGACAGGTTGGAGGTTCCATCGTTTTCTGCCCTCTATGTGCCCTCAGCCAAACACCTGCACCACCTTGACAACATCAGCACCAAATTCTATGCTGGGACAGAAGTGTGTTTGTGTGTATGTGTGTGTGTGTGTGTGTGTGTTTCTGTGTGTCTTTGTGTGTGTGTGTGTGTGTGTGTGATTGAGAGTGTGTGTGTGTGTTTCTGTTTGTAAGTGAGTGAGAGAGAGAGAGAGAGAGTGTGTGTGTGTGTGTGTACACATATAATGGTGGTCATGTTGCTGTCCATGTTTTTGTAAGGATGGAGAGCTGGTGTACACAGACTGGAAACTGGAGAAGGACAACGAGTCGGGGCAACTCTCCAGTAGGAACACACACAAACACACACTGTTGCTAGACATTAGATGTTAGATGTTTCAGCTGTGGTTATATGATGATATAATTTTTAAGCACAAACCTCACAAAGTGTTAAGTGCATCACAGCTTCACGGTTGTGTGTGATGGATGATGGACGGATGACTAACACACAATAACACAGTGCTCACTTTGTCTAATCAGTCTGCGTTAAATCCAGAGAATCTGTGGTTTCTTATAAACATCAGAGATTAACGCTGAGGAATTCTGGGAAAGAGAAGGAAGAACAGGCCAGAAACAACCAGGAAACAGACAACACAATGGTTAATTTAACTGGAAACTGGAAGTTGTTCCCTAAAGCAATCTGCACTGATTACACACACACACACACAGCAGCCCATTACGGCACTCCTTGTTAATCTTTCTCTCTTTCTGTCTGTTTGTCTGTCTGTCTAACTCTCTCTCTCTGTGACTCTCCCTGTCTGTCTGTCTGTCTCTTTCTTTTCTTCTGTGTGTGTGTGTGTGTGTGTGTGTGTGTGTGTGTGTGTGTGTGTGTGTGTGTGTCGGTCGTACCCCCACCCTACCCCACCCCTCCGTCTCTGTCTCAGGTCCTAAGCCCCTTCACTTCTCTCAGGTTCATGACAGTCTGGTGAACACGGTTCTCCGTTCTCCGTTCTTTAAGGACGTTATTCTGGCTGTGGGAGGTTGGAGCTTCTCTATCTGGAGAGAGGGAGTTGTGGTGAGACACCTGAAACCACCTGATTTTATTCACTCACTTTTCCTGTGTGCACGATGAGCCTGGTTTATCAAGCTGGATTTATTTATAACTCATTCCTTGGAGTCGTTTGAATTATTAATTTAATAATTTTATTAATTTTTTTATTTTGTTTTAAACAGCCTGTTTTACATGTTGATATAAATCCATCTTGTCCTCTCTCGATCCCAGAACGGTCCGCTCCTCCACTCGCCCTATTCCAGTAGTTTGTGCACAGCCGGGTTCTGGTCTCTGACCCGGCCAGCTGTGTTCTTCATCGGGAAGGAGGACGGCAACCTGGAGGTGTGGAACCTGCTGGAGAAAACCCACGAGCCTGTACTGAACCAGAACATTACTATGGCTAAGATCTCCTGCATCAAACCCTGGATCACCTCCTGTTAGTCTCTCACACACACACACACACACACACACACACACACAACAAGTCATTACAATACAACACAATGAATAACGCTATTAACACTGCTGCAGGTGTTGATTAGTTTTGTAGAACTTCAGCTGTGTCAGTTGTGAGCTGCACATCACAGGTTTATATCAATGCTCTCGCTCTGGTAGCGTAGACATGTGCTGTAACTCCAGTCTGATCTCATTTGAGCAGCGAAGCAGCACTTCTTGGCCGTGTCTGATCACCTGGGCACGCTGTATGTCGTTGAAATCCCATTGAAGCTCCAAAACCCAGCTCCTAACGAGGTGAGCGTTAATAAATCTACACTCCTAGATGCTTTAAAAAGCGTCTCTAACATTCACTGACATTCTGACCATTTCGTCTTCTTGCTGATCACCAGATGATTCAGATGAGTTTAAACTTGAGTATGTCCTTGTGGTATAATATATAATATAGAATATACACAATGTACACACCTCTCTGATGCTCCAGAGTCTAACAGTGTATTTTAATATAAAGTGTTTCTGTCTCATAGGAGCAGAACATGAGCAGCTATCTGCAGATGGAGGTGGAGCGTCTGGTCTATTTTGAGAAGAGGCTGGAGGTGCAAGCGAGAGAGAGGAGAGCGATGGAGGAAGAGGAGAAGAACAGGATGAGAAATGTTTCTGAAGATTTTATATTTCTTAAACCCATGTTACTATAAAGATACACCACATGACCAAAAGTATGTAAACCACTGAACAAAACCACGACCACTATTTCCCGTGTGTTTGCTGTTATAATCACCTCCACTCTTCTCTTCTGAGAAGGTTTTCCACTAAATGTTGGATTGTGGCTGTGAGCATTAGTGAGATCAGACTTTGATGTTGGGATGTTGCGGAGACTCCAGTTCCAATTCATCCCAAAGGTGTTCAGTGGGGTTGAAGGCTCTGTGCAGGACACTCAAATCTTCACTCCAACCTTCACCTCCACACCATGTCTTCATGGAACTCAGGGGTTTTGTACACAGGCACATTGTCTTGCTGGAACAGGGTTCGACTTCCATTAAAGGGAAATGTTAAGCTGCTCACACAGAGACAATCTGTACAACTGTTTGCTTCAGACTTTGTGCTAACAGTTTGGAGAAGAAACACACAGCATACTTTTGGCAATGTAGTGTCTTATTTTGTTCAGCTGTAGAGTTACTCATGTTAAACTGGTAGCCATACACATCTCTTGTTAGCATTAAACCTTAGCTTAGAGAAGAACTCTTTCCAAATATTCCAAGCGTTTTCTCTCACTAGGTAATTAAATTCTGTACACTTACTATGGAAACACACACACACACACACCTCTGTCTGCAATACTGGTGTATGTGCTTTTCATCACAGTGTGTTGATTCTTCCACTATAAACATATAAAGAGTAGAGTGAGGCTTTAACACAGCTGCTTAATTTAAAGCAAGTTTTACACACACACACAAACACACACACACACACACACAGAAAAATCTAATGAAGCATTTTTTGGAGAAATCTGCAAATAAATGATTGATGATGATGATGATGATGATGATGTGTGCAGGTTCTGATGGACGGTAATGAAATGGAGCAGCTGCTGCAGAAGGAGGTGCAGAAAGACTATGAGGAATACTTCATTCTGGAGAAAGCCCTGAAGAAAAAATTGGGCCTTGTGGAAGAAACACACGACAAAGATAACGAGTGACACACGCACACACACACACACACACACACACACACACTTGTAATTCTATAATAAACTGATGTCTTGATTGCTGATTTATCTGTGGCTCTTATTCTGGACTCTGATTGGTGGTCAGGAGTTGATTAATTCTCTCTAACAGCAGCTCTGACTGTAGCGCAGGTTTATATTAATGCACTCGCTCTGACACCTTATTGTTTCCATAGCAACAACTTAATGAACTTCTGGGTGGTGTGATGAGGCAGAGTTACTGCTACCAAACTGATAACAGCACAACTGCATCTCCAAAGTGTTTTTTCCTCTTATAGCACAGCGATTTCTCAACATTATTATTATTATTATTATTATTATTATTATTATTATTATTATTATTATTATTATTATTATTTTGGTCATGGTCCTGTTCTCTAAAAAATTATTGCAAGACCACAGCAGTGCAGAGCAACATGGTGAGAGGAGGAGAGTGGGGCTGATATTACACCTGAACACACACCTCCTACAGGTGTGTAAACACACACACACACACACACACACACACACCTACTCAGAATGATCAAAGAGTGTTTGATGAGGAGTGGGAACTTATCAAATACACAGTAAGCTCTCTCTCTCTCTCTCTCTCTCTCTCATTTTGTTTCTCTCCACCGTCACATTTCTCTCCCTGTCACTCTTTCTGTTCTTTCTTTCTTTCTTTCTTTCTTTCTTTCTTTCTTTCTTTCTTTCTTTCTTTCTTTCTTTCTTTCTTTCTTTCTTTCTTTCTTTCTTTCTTTCTTTTTTTCTTCTTTCTTTCTTTCTTTCTTTCTTTCGCTTGTTCTGTTTTTCTCTCCCCCACTCTAAAGCTCATACACTATATACATGATTATTCAGACCACTGAGGGGTGGTGTGTGTGTGTGTGTGTGTGTGTGTGTGTGTGTGTGTGTGTGTGTGTGTGTGTGTGTGTGTGTGTGTGTGTACTGCCTGTCATCACGCTCTCTCTGACGAGCGGCAGTTTTCAGATGAGCTGCCAAACATCTCTCAGACAGAGCGAGAAGAAAGAGAGACAAAGAGAGAGACATCAAACGACCGCCTCATCTCTCGCTACTAATAAACGTAGGTTAAACACTGCGGGCACTCCATCAGGAGAACACGCACACACACACACACACACACTGATAGTAGAGTGTGTGTTCACAACCAGTATCAGTTTTCAAAGAAAGAAATGTTTCTTAAACAAGGTTCTTCACTAATATGACCCCAAAGCAGTGATTTATATTAATTTATGGATTTCTAAACAAACCGTTATTTTGTCAGTATATAATATAGATAACTTCTTACAGCTACATTATCTACAGCTGGACCTCTCTTTTGTCTCGGTCACTTTTTTGCCACGTCCTAACACCAGCGTCCACACTGAGCAGTGTCCTGATTTGATATGTGTTTTTCAGCAGCTAGAGCATTAAAGACTCTCTCTCTCTCAGCCTCTGTCTCTCTGCCTCTGTCTCTTTCATTCTCCCTCTCTTTCTCTCACTCCCTTTCTCTGTCTCTCTCTCTCACTCCCTCTCTCTGTCTGTCTCGCCCACTCCCTCTCTCTGTCGACTCCATTCTCCATTCTCACTCTCTCTCAACTTATGATAGCTTCATCTGTGTTTGATGCTAAGGGGGAACATCATGTTTCAGGTGGACTACAAGGAGAGAGAGAGAGAGAGAGAGAGAGGAAGGGAGAGAGAGAGAGAGGAGAGAGAGAGATTGTTTACGCATTCTCAAAGAAAAAAGGGGCAAAAGTTCACGTTGGCAGACAGTCTAGTATCCGATATCAGGCTTGTCTGAGAAAACACTTCAGTGTTCGGTCTTTGGCTGCAGCAGATGTTAGTTATTCCTTCATCAAAACTTTTCTTTGATCAGTTTCATACATTTCTCCACATGCTGAACAAAGAAACAGGAGGAATTTTCTTCCTGCAGAAGAGAAGCTCTTGAGTTTCACGATCATAAGGTACTGATCATCTTGAACATCCCAGGGGATTCCCAAAACAGACATTGACAAAGGCAGTCCATTAAATCATAAAGCTTAGGGCCATGGAGAACTAGGTTTCTTCCATTTTGAAGGCATCTTCAGTCCATAGTTCAGAAACTATGACAAGGAAGATTAATGCAACCTCAGCATTACTGACTCTTGTGCTTAAGAACCTCCAGTATGTATGAAGATGCCATATTAGCGTCATGACTTTAAACAAGAACACAGCTTTACTTATGTTCGTCTGGATTAAGACCCAACTTTAGCTGGTGGCCCTAGACATAGCCACAATGTTACTGGCCCTAGATACTGACACAACTTCCACCTAGTGCTCCTAACAAGTTGTGTACCTCAGCTTGCTTCAAGGCAAGCACTTACCTTACAGAGAACTTCAACTTGGCAGCTCTGAAGAAGACCAAGTCCTGTTTGCTGTTTCATTTGGTGGTGAACGAAGCACAATGTTGTCTTTATTAGATGCAGAAGATGGTGGAGCTTATTGTCCTCAAGCAGAGGGTGCAAACTCAGATGAACAAGATCTTCAGCTCTGTGGTCCAAAGCAAGAGCATTTACCTTACAGAACCTTACAAAAACCTAGTGACCCTAAGGAAAGTTCCTAATTTGATGTCCTTAAATACCTTAATTCTATTATATTAGAACAGAGTAAGAGTTTGTATTTAATTTTTGCTCTGAGATAACAGAACATCACTTTATTAGACCACCAAGAACTTCTTGAGATCTTGTACACAGGCATGTGAGTAAGATCTCAACAAGACTATGGTGGTCTATGGCAAGGGCACTGAACTTAGTGACTCTATGAAAAGATATAACTTCAACTTTGTGTCCCTAGAGAAGATCTCAACCTCAGTTTATTGGTTTTAGATAAGGACTTGACTTCAGCTGGAGGAACTAGATAAAGGCAGAACTTCAGTCCGGTGGTCAGTGGCACAAGCACTTATCTGACAAGCCTAAAGCCCCGCCTCTGACTGTGTCCTATTGGCTAACATATGGACATGCAAGATGTTTCATTCATTCATTATCTACCGCTTATTCGATCTATCCTCGGGTCACAGGGAGCCTGTGCCTATCTCAGGCGTCATTGGGCATCAAGGCAGGATACACCCTGGACGGAGTGCCAACCCATCGCAGGGCACACACACACACTCTCACACTACGGACAATTTAGAGATGCCAATCAACCTAGAATGCATGTCTTTGGACCAAGGGAGGAAACCGGAGTACCCGGAGGAAACCCCCGAGGCACAGGGAGAACATGCAAACTCCACACACACGGCAGAGGCGGGAATCAAACCCCAACCCTGGAAGTGTGAGGCAAACGTGCTAACCACTAAGCCACCGTGCCCCCCTAAGATGTTTCAGAAAATGTGAATTGTGGTGATGGAGTGTGATTTTAATGAATGAATCATCAGGTGTTGGTGAATGTCACAACACATTCTCCATGAAGTCAATGGCAAGAAAAAAACATCTATAAACATCACTTTAAACTGTGAGAATGAAATAAATGCATAAAAAAAACGAGTGCAAATGAAATGCTCAGATATGAAATATATACTTTATTACGAACATATATTTTTTTCAGTATCAGTACAAAGTATATCTGATTTAGTGACAGTTTCATCATATTAGGACTGTCCAATGAGAAACAAAACAAAACACGAACTAGGCATTCGTACAATATTTCCGAGGAGAAACTGAGACAAATTAAGGAATGTTTTCACAATAAAACAAGCAGCTCACACTGTACATTTAATCCAGTACCTTTTTTCCTGTGTGTACGAGTGAAGCCTTACTCCCTGACCCAGGATCAGTTCTAAACTCACCCTCTGTACAATAGAGGACAGAACTCGAAATAAAAACCTGATCACAGATCAGCACTTATGGAGCGATACTACGTTATTTTACCGGTGAAAGTGGAACGTTTGAGAAATCTGTTCCATCTGAGAGACAACAGAGAAAAAAGATCTGCATTTTGACTTTTGCCAGCAAAATAATGCCACAGTACAACATTAGTTTCCAGCTCATGAAGCTGGCGTTCACATTGTGGTACAAACAACACCGGTTTGAACTGAGCTAAGCTAGCCTGCGTTCACACTAGCATGTTGTCGTATGTGTGTGTTTGAACAAATCAACTGACCCAGGATCCTAAAATCGCTCTGATTTCGCTCTAACAGGCATGAAAGCGACCTTAGAAACATTACTAACATGAACTTTGACCTTTCTGTCATGACCTGAAATGCAGGATTCCGCACCATCGTGTTCATATGAGTCAATACATAAAGTTCACGAAGATGAATCACAACTGTGTGAGCAGCTGCCAAACAGAATTACAAACAACAAAAAAAACATTAAAATCCTCTCTATTTACACACATAAATACAGATGACTGAAGCAGACGTGGTTCAGGACGTTAAAGCTTTTGACCATGCAGCGTTCAAGAAACTAGTGCATGCACAAAACCCCACACTCTTCTCCTTCTTCCTCCTAACTTACCGCTAGAGTCACTTCAATTCGTCCTGCACATGCAAATTTGAAAAAAAAAATTTTTTATTTAAACATTTATTGTTTTTAAGCCTGAATGCTACAAGGCAGCTGAAATACATTTAAATATAGACACACACATGTAATCTGTGAAAAATACATCCAACTCCCATTATTTACACTCGGATCTGATAAATACTGACAAAACTGTTTCCCTGGACTGTGGAGAGAATGTGCTCCACACCTACCTGTCCTTAGCAAACACACGACCAGCTGTGTTTATTGATTTTCCCAACGTGACGTAGGATTCCAAAATAATTAGCAGAGCGTAGAAAAAAACAGGCTTCAGTTACACGTCTAATTATTCTCTAACACGATGCTACTTTTAAATAACATCAGCAACGTTAGCAGGTTTTTTCCCCATCCCGTTGGCTCAACACGCTTCTGTTATTAAACTGAAAGCGAACGTGCTGTGTTCAGGGGGAACGTGTGATGGCATCACCACTGTACTTTCGCTAACATTAGCCAGCGTGCTATCTAATTGGCTCCTGGTTTTATTCACACAACAGTCTAACGTTAGCTAAGCATATGCTAGCATGCAGATGCCGTTTAATCAAAAGTTTATTAGCTTAAGAGAACTCCTGAGAGCACAATGTAGATCCTGTAGCTATTTCTGGAGACTTATTGCTCTAGCACAGGCTGTGTTTACATAGCTAGCAAAATGAATAAACGTTGCTGAACGAATGACTCGAGACCAAATTTACAACCGTTACTTTCTTTTATATTTATAGTAAAAGGTAAGAGGTTTTAATTTAGCGATTAGCAGGTCAGAGATTAGTGTAAGCTTCGTACTCTGGTGAGGAAACTAAATCTCAAGTGTTTTTGGACTTGTTTTCTGGATTTTTGTGGGGTGAAGTGTTTATAGATTATAGAGCTCCTATGGAGTAGCAGCGTAAATCCTTCTGAGAGAAACATTCCAGGAATTTCTGGGCGTGTCATGGAATTCCAAGAAGTAGGTAGCTTTTGGGGTTTTATGTGTTTGAATGGTTTGTTATTTTTTGGGGTGTTTCTGGTTTAGCATCAGGATCTGCTGTTCTAACTCTATCTCTGTACTGATGACCCGAATCCTCAGCTCTGCCTCTAAAAGATGGCTTTGTAAGTGCATTGGTTTATATTAATTCTCTGCACCTCCATAGAAATAATAAAATTATTCAAAAATAAAAAAGATCTCCACAGCTGTGAGCACCACCTTTAGACAATTAAGGCACCTGACTCACCACTCGGATTCTTCTAATAATAAGAAAAGAACAACAGCGGCGACAATACACAAATGTAACAAACCAAACCGGAGGTCGAGGAACCCTAGAAGAAACTTTGGAGCCTCAAGAGTCAGATGTTAAAACCTCAGAAATGTCTGCAATGTGTAGTGTGTGTTTAAAGAAGTGCGAGGTTTGAGACAGAATCATGAAACTCGTCATGGAGATGCGTGTTTAGCGTGTTAGTAGCCAACGTTCAGCTTGTTCTTGTTCAGCTCTCGCTCCAGGTTGCCGATGAGTGTGTCGATGCTCTCCTGAAGATCTCGCAGGTTTACCCTGTTGCTCAGGACAGGGTTGATCTCCTGGATCTTCATGAACGCCTGATAGGTGTGCTCCTTAACGTGGTGCTCTTCTCGCTCCACTAGCATCTGATCGTATGATGTTAGCAAGGGCGTATCCTCGATTTCCTGTCCTTTTCCAACAGTAATGTCTTCCTGAATGTCGCTCTTTTGCTCCTTCTCCACTTCTATTTGGACGTTGCTTTTTTCGCTCTCTAGCGTTTCATCATACTCTTCTTCTCGATCTTTGTCTTTGCCCTCGTCCTTCTCGTCTTCGCTCGGCACGTCAGCGTAGTCGGCTTCCTCTTCCTCCTCAGGACACATCTGATGCAGGTACGTCTCTTTGCAGTCGCTCCAGTCTCCAGCATAGCGGTTGCTTGGGCTGTCCAGGCGCCCAGGACGGGGACGGAGAACTCCTGCTAGCTCAGTGTCACTCAGATTTAACACCTGAGGGCGCTCTTTTCTTCTTCTTACTGGGGCAAGGGTGTCCAGGGCAGGAGACGAGGGTTTGCTCTGGATATCTGCAACTGAATCAACAACGACAAGAAAGAGAGAATGGGAAGGAGATTTAATGCAAAAACAAACCAGCTAACAAGCAGAAAGTGGTTTTGCTAGCAGGCAGCAGTGCAGCATGCTCGTGCAGAAAAGAAGTGAAAACCAATTGGGGACAAACACATGCTTTAAAAACACACAAAGTGAAGACTTTTTTTCAAACAAGCAAGCTCTTCTCATAAAACCTAAAAAAATCAGTTATTATACAAACCAGCTAATGCAAATTTTCTTAGCAACAAGCTAGCTACAAAAAAAGCAAAACAAAAGAAAACAGCTTCCTGTTCATGTTACATTCTAACAAATATTGATGACAGACACAGTTAAGATTTTTTTTATCTGAAACCTCTGTGAGGTAAAAAGTCTGAGGTAAACTGCTAAGCTAACAGGGTATTATGCTGTTATCTCTAGCCTAGCATATCTTATACTTAGCTAGTGTTAAAAGCTACATGAGCCACAGGATGCATTTATATTATTCCACTTTCCCTATGCTAAAGAAAAAGCTCAAACCACACCAGTCCAATCCAATTCCCTTCAGGTTACCTGCCAGCCTCAGTTCGCTAGGCCAAGCTAACCTCGCCGCAAACTTTAGCTGCTGCCTACACGGGAAGCCGATGACACAAAACACACAAAAACAAACGGCATAAATAAACGGCTATGCTTCACAGCAGACAAATGAGAAAACAAAACAGATACAAACAAAACAAAAATTTTGTAAATTTTGTTGCAAGTTTAGAGATTTTCTAGCTAATTTTTTGCTCTATCCTGAGGTAAATGTTAGCATTCTACTGTACAATACATTGTGGAGACACAAGTTATCATAATATTAAACAAAACACTAACTTGCTAGCTAATATTAGCTAACATTAGATTCAACCTCATCCAGAAACTTTGCTTTGCTTTATCATAAATTGAGTCCAAAAACTTGTCCAAAACTATGCTGCAAACATGACTAATTATTAGCAATAGTTACCACAGTATTTGCATTAGCCTCAGTTGCCTCACAGTTAGCACAGCAGCTGCCAATAACAGCAGTGAATTTAGTGCTTTGGAGAAGGGAATCCCAGGAACTTTTTTGCCACAACATTTGCTAACAAGGTAAAATAAGTATTTTAAAAGATTTAGATGATTTTAAAGACTAAGGATTGTTTAAGGAACAATGCTACACATTAGCACTGAAACCTTTGTAGGTTTTCTGTCCAAACACAAGGAGACTTTGTACACTCCAGTGGTTTAGAAGGTCAATACAGGGTTATAGAATAAACTACAAACACACATGCACAAACACACACATACACACACACACACACACACACACCCGGCTGTGGCCCCGACAGGCTAAAAATACCCTCACACCCACACTCTGGCCTCTTCAAAAGTTTTTTTTTTCTCCTTCGTTGTCATCCATTTTGTGCTAAACAAACCCACACACTGTCCACTTCCTTTTTAACCTACAAACCTAGAAAATTATACACCTATCCTATAGCTAACACACAGTTTCACCACCACCCAACAACCCCAGTGTGTGTTTCTACAGAAACGTGCCCTGTGGGAGGAGGATTTCAGTCAGGGTGAAGCGGCAAAGCGCTGGGCTAAAGGTTAGGTCAGGAATGTGTGTAATTATAGAGTGAGCTTATTGCATTTTTCTCTGCAGTACATCAGCCAAGAGACAGTAACTTTATATAGTGCCTTTAGCAGCATGCAAGACAATTTTTCATAGAGAGAAGAAAAGAGACTAAAATTAAAGCTTAAAGGGAGCTAAAGCGGGAGGTCAGGATGTAGCTGAACGTGATATGGCTAACTGCGCCTAGTTGCTGCTATTTGAGCTGTAACGCATGCTAGGAAGATGTATAAAAGTTATCTATTTACAACAACAGTTAAATCACATCATTAAGCACTAACATGGTTTATTCTGTATCTAGATACTTCACAACTAACAAGTCTGTTAGCATTGCTAGTTTTAAATGTATAGTTTACCACAGAAAAATAGCTAGTTGTTAGTTGCTAATCTATGTGAAATCTATGTGAAAACGAATTTAGCTACAAAGCTAAGCACAAAGCAGGTGAATAAAATGTAATATATTTTAAGTGAAAGAGTTGTGTATAAATTTTTAACATTCTGGCTATCATCACCTTCATGTCAGCCCACAAGACACTAGCTGATTGCGAGACTTGTGGTTTGCTAGAGTTCCATTTCTGAAGTATTCCTTTAACTGAAAAGATGACATTCTGGGAATTCTTCTTCCATGATGCTGGAAAACCGAAATGGATTTAGTTTCACACCTGGAATACTTGGCTACGCTGACAGGATTTGACATTTCTCCCTTTCTCCAAAGTATCAATCACAGATTAGCACCAATCCCGAGGGCATGCAGCTGCTTCTCACTGCAGAGACTGAGCCACAGATCTTTAGGATAAACGCTGGCCTCAGGGGACAAGATTCCTCACGTGGGCTCAGACCTCCAGGGCTTTGTTTACTTACCTCTCTCTCCCTCTCTATCTCTCTCTTCCTCTCGTTTCTCTTTCTCCTCTCTCTCTCTCTCCTTCTCTATCTCTCTCTCTTCCTCTCTCCTTTTCTCCTCTCTCTCTCCCCCCACATGCTGATGGAGAAGGCTACCACGGCTGTTTGATGTCCCATATGGAAGCAGATCTTGCTCTAAGTTTAGGAAGTGGAGGAACTCTGGGTGTATCAAAGAGGCTTCAGAAGCAAACCACAGAGATGAAACTCAATCTCATATTCAACTGGAAGGAATAAAACTCTCAGTGTGTCATGCTGTTATAGGAGTTACTGTTAGCCTGTTTTCTTTTAACAACATGCTGAGAGTGTTTGTGTGTGTGTGTTCATACCTGGCCACAGCTGCAGCAGATAGTGCAGAACCTCGATGTGCTTTTTAAAGTGCAGTGCACTGGCCAGCTCCTCTGAGTCCACGAACACTCGGTTAGCGAGACCTGAAGCATCTTGTCTCTGACTGAGCAGCACGGGTCCGAAACACACAGCCAGGTTCTGACACGTCATCTTGTTCACCTCGTGATGAGATGCCACACGCTTCAGGTGATCCAGAAGTTTCCTCAGAGTCATCTAGGAGAAGCAAAGGCGTGAGATATTGAGTTCAAGGTTCTGTATTTGCTTCGCTAATTAACAAGCATGCTAGTCAGACTGCCAACTAGCATGGTAGCATAAATTATCTATAAACCTTTAAGGGATGTTATTAAGTCTTTCTGAAGAACGCTTGAATGTTCTGTGTAGAACACAACAATTACAACAAAGTGTTTTTCCTATTAAAAATTATTTCATGTAGAACCTGTTAAGAATAAATGAACCATTAACGAACTCCTTTCTACCTTCTACAAGAAATTTTAGCACATTTTGAAACACCTCACATGTTCTAGGTGTTAGGAAGGAAACAATAACCAGTAACGTGAAGATACCAGAAGAAGAAGCTGAGAACCTGTGGAAAACAACTACACTGTCTCAGAACTTTGTGCACTCATAGAAAAATTTGTTCAAGGGTTCTTCAAAGGCTCAGAGGATAATTAAGGGTTCTTAGCCTCCTAAAAAGTTCTACTTGGAAGCTGTTGTGATGAAGAAACTCTGTGCTGTAGAGATCTGTGTGGAATCTTAGAAAGGAAATTAACTCGCAAAGGTTTTCTATTTTTTAAGAGTCTACATACAGCTGGTTCTTGGAAGCTTCACCAGATTGAAGCCAGATTCTGACCAGATTCTGCTCTTGAAGTCTACAAGTGTTAACTTGGTCCCTCAGACCTACAAGCACTTAACTAACAAAGAATACTTGAACAGTTCCTATAGAAAAGCTTTAATACAAAATCTTCAGGAAGTTTCTAGTACCTTCTCAACCTCTGGAAGCGTCTCCAGCAAGCCAGAGGTGTGATCTGAGTCGGCCGAGTCGTTCTCACAGCCGCTGCTTCCCATCAACAGAGGACGCTTAGACATGGAGTCCAGCACCACCTCATACAGTGGCTTCGAGATGAGAGGATGAGGCAGTTCCCGCAGATAGTCTTTAAGAACACCTGAAGGAGGGAAAGAATGAGGGACACGAGAGAGCAAGAGAGAGAGAGAGCAAAAGAGAGAGAGAGTGAGAGAGTACTTTTTAAAATTGTGTGTGATGTATGTAATTGTTTATATAAAAATAACTCTTAAAAATGAATTAAAGGTGAAGTAAATGTGTTTTTAATAAATAAAATCAAATATATATTACAAAAATATTTTTTAAATAATAAGTATACTATTAATATAGAATTTTCAAGACTTACCACAGTGGAAAACATTAACATTGAAACAGAAGCTTAAATTTCCATGATGTCCCATAAATATAAAAATATTTACATAATTTTCCATTACAACAAAATTATACTGAATATAAATGAAATAAAATGTAATAATTTTAAGTGAATCTAAAGTGAATATAAGTACTTAAATGTTTAAAAACTGTATAAATATAAAAGATACTGGCTTTATGTGATATTTTCCATTATTATTATTACCCATGTTTAACTTCGACCAATTTAGGTGCTTAAATAAAAACAGAACTCGTGTGAAATTAATGAATTCAAATAATTGCTGCTACAAGTCGCCTCTCTGAAGGGTGTGCAAACTTTTGCACTTAATTACACCGTAGATTTCAGATTGATGGAGTTTTACACAAACAGTCATTAGAGCTTCCGGATTTAAGGTATAATTTAGTAATCGCTGAATCACACGGAGGAAAACGAAGCGTAAGATCGACGGCAGTGTTTAATACGCTGCAGCTGCAGGAGACGTGTTGAGTTCGAGATGCAGAGCGTGTGCATGCAGACACAGCAGAACGCCAGCGTGTGCCTCGAGGACATGCTGAGATACCTGACAAATTACAGTGAGGCTAATCTCCTAAAGCAGAGCCATTATTCAGCGTGGGCTGCACTCCGCTCCCCTCCCCTC
>JAUCMX010000017.1:12671122-12783622 GCA_033459395.1 Hemibagrus guttatus | reverse complement strand
ATGACTGTCCCTCTCAAATGCCTCCCTCAGCTCCTTCTTGACCGCCGCCGAGCCACACAACCGATACAATCCCACAACCTGAACACACACACACACACACAGAACATTAGCTATAAATAACAAAATTTACCTGGAAAAATATCTCAACTTCATCTTACAGGAATGCTCTCCTTCAGAGATAAGGCAGCTAGCTTCACTACAAGCTACACTGCAAGATTTGCCTCACTTGATTAAACAGTTAGCGTAACTTGATGCATTTCTCAGAGACACAAACTTAGTATTTTCTCTCAATGCTAGCTGAAGTGGGGGGAGGGGGGCACGACTGACAGGAAAAACACAGACAAAAGGCAGGAGATGTTACGACTTTTATTTCTGAGATAACTATTACATAATGTATAAAACATTCAGAAATTAAACTTTTTGTTCATGACAAAAATGTAAATAATTTCTACTGAGTCACAAACTTCCTCTGTGAGCGATTGCAGTGGCCAGTGTGGGGGAGGGGCAGCTGTGGATCTGTAAATGTGTCTCATTGTTAAGTAAAAGCGTAAAACTCCACTCTCTGTGAAACGACAGGGCGTGTTAGCAAGACAATCACTTTATCATACGCAACCATATGTTAACAAACTTTTAACGGCTGGTTACTATGCTTCAGGAAATCCAGCTTAATTTATTAGCACACATGCTAATTACCAGCAGTTGCACAAAGTACAGCAAATCATTGGAGTGAACTTCCTTGAAAACAACACCATGCGACTCTACAGTCCCTCACTGCTACCGTTAATCAACACATTATAATTTGAATAAAGTTCACACAGTTTGCTTCATCCACTTCACAGCGCTCATGAAAAACGAATGACTTCCATCTGCTCTGTTGCATTGTAGTGCGCAGCATAACAAGTAGATCAGCAGTTCATTCACTCCAGTGCTTGTGTCCTCCAGCTTGTGTTACAAGATCAGCTGATCACTACTCTCAAGAGCAAGCCAACAACTACACTGTTAGGATGCCAGAGTTGAGGAAAATGGAGACAAATATCTATTTTCTCAGAATATGGTAAGGAAATAAGTTCCACTGTTCTCTGAAGGCAGTGGAACATGAACCAGAAGCCTGAGTTTTTTCTTGACTTCCATTTAAGCTGAAAATCACCCACTGATTCAGGATCATCTTAAACCTGGCACGGAATGGAGGGGGTTTAAGGAGAGAAACTTCCTGTGCTTTAGCTATAGCACCACTGTGGACAAAAGAGTGTGTGTGTGTGAGCTGCCTGTGTTTAACTTAAAGAGAAGAGATGAATGGCTAAAGGCCTGGCGAGGAGCCTGGTTACACAAGCCTTACAGAAACCCTACATAACTCTGTGTGTGTGTGTGTGTGTGTGTGTGTGTGTGTGTGAGAGAGAGGGGGTTTTACTGCAGACCAGTGCCAATGACACTTTTACTGCACTCTAAACTCCACAAACTCACTGCTACTTAATCTGTCACAGCTTCTATTCTCTCAGATCAAATAAGAGCTAATCGAAGGCTAGACTTTAATCTACTCAAGCTCGGGATTGATAAATGGATGTGGAACGATAAACTGTATCTGTGTTTAGTCGACCTCTTTCCTATAAATCTGTATAATGCACCTCAATGTAGAAACCTAAGAGGGAATTTCTGCACAGGACACTCACCTGGCATCCCCTCCTCTCAATCTCGCCAATGCACTTCTCGATGACGAGTGGCACCATGAGCCCAGTGGCCTCGCGCTCCACCACCCATGCTGCATCCACTCCGAAAACCTGCCTCTCTCGTTCCTTCTCAACCTCGTTCCCTTCTGTCAAACTCTGCCGCCTTTCTGTCAATCCCAGTTTGACGTAGATAACTCCACGTGGCTCAAGGCGCACAGGGGAGCCGATGTGAGCGGGCAGCATTCTGCGTCCTGAAGAGCGGCACCAGTGCCACTGCTCCATGGCAACACACTCGCTGCCTCGTCGGCGCTGTTGTCGCCTCACAACTGAAGAGGACGAGTCGAAGCCGCTGAGCTTCCTCCAGCTCCAGCTGGAAGGTATGGTCCATGGCAAGGAAGTCGGTGCGGCAGGGGAGCAGGGCCGTGCGTGCTCGCTTTGCCTCGTCGACTTGAATAGCGCAGTAGACATGGCGCGATTCGTCGCTTCGTGGTGCCTTTAGACCCTCAGCGCCGCACAAGTGCATGCTCAGCAAACCCGAGACGGGTGGTGACGACGTGCACTTTGCCTGTTCTGGTAAACTGTACGGATGGAAAGAAGCCGCATCAGCCAGCCTGGAGATGGCAGAATTCGAAAATGAATCCTTTTCCTGTGTTTTCGCATGAGATTTCGAACACGAACCATGCTTAGCCGATTTGACAACTAGTTCCGGTGAGTCCCCGTCGCTCAAGTAGCCACCCTTAATGGCCGATTTAGGAGCTCCTAATCCACTGCTCTTCTTCTGTTGCTGTGTGCACACGCTGCTGTCCAGGTGATAACGCCAGATCACGTTGCCACTTGTGGATGCTGTGGACACGCCCCCTGAGCCCAGATCAGCTGTACCAGTGGCCCTCAGCAGGTGGTTCCTGCTTTCTGTCTGTCCGTTAGTTGGGTTCCCTTTAACACTGAGCTTCCTGCTGAGCTCCGGAATCTTCCTCATCTTTATTGAAAGTTTACGAACGGTACGCGGAGATTTGATGCGCTCTGGGAATGACCAGTTGATCGAGCAGCTCTTCTTAGCCGGGTTCGGACTGGAGGGGGGAGAAAAGCCCGGAACACTTTGCTCGGGTGATTCTGAAAAAGACAGAAAACAAAATGGAGGAATCAAACATCACCATCTAATCCATTCACAAGCTGGAAATGAGAGACGGCTATCACTCTGACTGCCAGAAAGACTAGCATGATTAGGAGATTTGACTGAATATTAGAATGAATGAGTGAGTTTCTCTCAGGTACTGAAGGTCACTGAAGTCCAGTGAGATCAGACTTAAGCTTCTGTAAGAGAAAAACTTTAACAAGATCAGAAAGTAACTAAGTGAATGAGATCAGACAAAATATTTTGAAAGAAAAAAAGGATCACTGCTGTAGAAAGGTTGTAGTGCTGTAGTAATGAGATCAGACTGAAGCTGTCTATATATTTAATAGGCAAGATCAGCCACCAACTGGAGCTGCAGGTGCGCAGAAGGCTGCACTGTGCAGTGTTTGTGTGTGTGTTTGAGTCAGTATGTTATGTAACAGGTGATGAATGCCTTCAGGACAAGCTGCTTTCTATTAAAATCCGTGTGGCATGCACGATCAGATTTCCTTTGATTTTTCCTCTCTCAATCCATCTCTTCCTTCTCATCTGTTTACATATCACTTTCTCTCACTCTCTCTCTTTCACTCCACTCTCCCTTTATCACTTTCTCTCAGCATGTTTCCAGGCTTGTGCTACAACAGGGGGCTCTGTTTGTTTGGGTCTGATCTTGCTCACACATAACTCCGTTCTGCTCCACGAGTCTGATCCACCGCGTGAAACAAAGAAGCGATTCTGTGCGAGGAAATTGAGGGCACATACGAGAAGGAGTGGGTAAGCGAGAGTGAGAGAGAGACATAGTTGGCTGTATTTTAGGACATCTGCTCTGATATTCTGGCAGACAGTCTGTTTGTGGACGGGGTGTGTGTGTGTGTGTGCTGCCTGTCCAGCCAAACTGGCCATTCCATCATTCCTTCGTAATCATGGCCATTTTTAGCTCCATAACACACACACACACACACACAGGCTTAGGGAACAGTTGTGTCTTTAGAGAACTGGGGTGTAAATTAGAAACTATCAAGACAACTGCACAGTTCTGGAATATGTATAATTTTAACTTCCCAAAAAATAAATTATATAATTAAAAATAATAATAATAATAAAAACAGCCACTTTTATTAAGACCATAAAGTAAATATATAATGAAAGAATATAACTCTCCATGTCACACTCTTATAGAAAAATAACAATAATCAATCGTGTGATGAAGCGGAGTAGTAAATGAAACAACACCTTCAGACCAATCAGAACAGAAAGTCACTGAAGACCTGTGATGTTCCAAAAGGTGAAAATATACCTTAGGTTCTTGGAAAGGTTCCTGTAATGGAAACACACCATTTGTCTGCATGCTGAGGTGCTGAAATTAGTGGGAATTTGACTGGGGGTTTGATGTGTGTGTGTGTGTGTGTGTGTGTGTGTGTGTAGTCTTAGCAGGATGATTGCTGTAGTAGAGTAGTATAAGCAACACTTCCTTTCTTCCACTGCAGTATCTAAGCTAGCACACTGGAGTGTTTATCACCCACTCTAGTTTGCAACAGGCACTAAAAAATGTTCCAGGTGGTAACAGGTGTCTCAGTGGAATTCAAAGTTCTGAAAAAGGTTCCTGCAGTTGGTTTCCAGAAACCAGGAACTTTAAGAATTTGTACTTTTCTAACTGGTCAGTCAATTAAGTTACCAGATCTTCAGCAGGAACTAAAAAGGTTCCAGAAAGTGGCTATTTTTCCACCAGGAGAATTTAAAGTTCTTATAGTATAAGATATTTAATGCATAAGATAAGATAAGATAAGATAAGATAAGATAGGATAAGATAAGCTTAAGACAGTAATGAATATATGGCAGTTATGCATGCACATAACCTCTCTGGGATTTTAGGACAGTTTCCATAAATAGTTGGTACTTTAGTAACTCTGCCACCACTATGTAGCAGGAACTAAAAAGGTTCCAAGAAGGAAAATGTGTCCTGGTGGAAACGTTTCCAAAAAAGGTTCCTGTGATGAAAACACAAATATGTGCCCTATATGGGACTATAGCACCACTGGCTCTGACATTAAAAATTGCTGAAGGTTCTTCTGCAGTTCCTAAACTGCTCTGCACACCTGCTGATGTAATCAGTGTAAAAATGGAGTCTGATTTCATGGAAGCAAGGGGCTACCAGTAAACACCAGGCTGGAGTGTGTGTATATATCTCGTCTTCCCTTAAATCATTCAGTAGATGTGGCATAAGAACAGTGTCCTGTTACAGCGCTCCACACAGACTGATATATACACACATGCATACACACACACACACACTTATTCACACACACGCATTACACATGCAGAGAGTAATGGTGGTTCTATAGGGCAGGGGTCAGGGAGCATCTCAGTCATTGTCTTGTGTCCTCTTATGTCACCCTGCCATGTCACGACATGTCAGATCAGATTACTCTCTGAGGGATTATAACTAATCTCAAGTAACCAGAGACAGAGAGAGAGAGAGAGAGAGAGAGAGAGAGAGCGAGAGAGAGAGCGCGAGAGAGAGAGAGGAGAGAGAGAGAGAGAGAGAGAGCGAGAGAGAGAGCGAGAGAGAGAGAGAGAGGGGTTTTTATCTGTCTGCTGTTAATTAAAATGGGATGACTACTTACGAGGACCTCATAGTGTGTGTGTGTGTGTGTGTGTGTGTGAAATGATGCCATCACTCCAGACATACAGCTAGCTATGTTCTGAGGCAAGGTTTCTAACTTTATATTACACACTAGTATACGGTATAATTAAACCGCACAGACAATTTTAACAACTTAGCTAACAAGCTAGATAACATAAAAATCAGGACAGCAGAAATAACAAAATACGAGCATCACATCATGTTTTAAACTCAGCGTGTCATCGTCAAGGTTTTACACACATCTGTAGTCCTGCTCAGCTATAAGTATATCTTTAACTGAGCTGTTAGCAAAGAGTCTCAGCTACTGCCACCACATCAGAGGCTAAAAATGGCTAGGTTAATCCTAGCATCACATTAGCTTCTGTGCTAGGTTATTAACTTCGAAAACATGTACAGCCCAAATATTAGGTCTCTGCTATTGCATTAGAAATATAACTAGCATGTCCTATACTAGTTACACTTTCCAGGACTAGACAGTAATAATACTGTTAAAATTAGTTAAACGGATAAGAGATAAAAACGTTTAAGAGATAAAAAATCTTAAAAGACAACAGGAAGTCATTACTGTCTTTTAGTCATTCACATACTTGATCAAAGAATAGAAACAACCTATAGTTAAATAATAATTGCTCATGATGATTAGTATGCTAGCATCCCCCGTTTGAGGAAACACTGCAGTCTGAATTAGCATCTTAAAAAGAGAACCATCTTATTCTATGTTAGTTACATGGCTGAGCATCACAATAGACATTTAATAGTTAGGACTAATAGGAAGTAGCACTATGCTAACCATAACTATTAATATACCATTCATAGATTTGCTACCTTGATAAAAATAGACACAGTAATAGAGCAGGAACAGAATGCTAACGAGAGGAGAATGTTAGCATACTGTTCCTGACATAATAGAAATAGATACAACAGATGGTTCCAATTTTATCCTAGAAATGAGTGAGCGAATGTCTGAACAGAGCTGTAGTAAGTAGCACTACGCTAAGACACAATGTTTATTATAGAAGGTCAGACAATGCTGTGAAATAGCAACTCCAAAAACATTTACTCAAGGAGTTCAACAAGTTAACTTTACTTCTTGAAGTTGATGGAAAAATATTCAGCAAGTGGTGAAAAAGAATAGGAAGAAAAGTAGGATGGATGGAATAAGAGGCAGTTGTACCTGTAGCTGTATGGCGTATTACAGGTTTCTCCTCCTGGAATCTGCACATCTGTCTGTACACATGTTTCTGCTCACTGGAATGACTGGCATTCAAGTTCCCAGAATCCCTGGAAGTAGAGGAGGTTCTGCCCACTTCCTCACCACTTGCCCGACTCGGCACTCTCGGCCCATGCTCGCTGTGATGGAGCTCAACCTCCTCGTCCTCAGGAATGGGGTTGTACCAGATCTCACCCTCGTCGTCGGCGTCATTCTCCTCGGCAGGGTCGGAAGCAGGGACTTGGAGTGTGTGAGTGTGCAGTCGAATGCAAGTTTGTGGTTGAGGGTGAGTGCGTACTTGTGGAGGGTGTGTGTGGTCATTCTCGTCGAAGATTGGCGAGGGCCGTGTGGAGCTCTGATTCAGCCAGTTACGCTTCTTGGAGACAGTGATGGAGTTCAGGGGAACTGGACGAGTGCAGGAGTCTCGGGTGTCAATCACAGGTACTAAAAAGAGAGAGAGAGAGACAGATATTCACCTTCACCATCATCATCATCGATATCATCATCACTGTCATCACCAACACCATCACCATTTACCTCCAAAACTTCAACCTGTACCTCTCTAATTTCAACATTTACCTCATCAAATTTGTCACAAATTTCAAACTTTACCTCAGTAACTTTTCTAAGGTTTTACATCAGAAACTTTGTTTTGCCTCAGTACCATTATGTTTTACCTCAGTGATTTAATCCTTATCACAGAACCTGCAAACATTATCTCAGTAACTTTAAACTTTAACTCAGTGACCTTAACCTCACTAACCAGATGGAAATCTATTTTCTCATGTGGGTTTTCAAATAAAAGTGTCATTTTTTGCAATTTGCAAAAGCACTTTTGAGGCAGCCAAGTCAAAACCTTTATTATAGAGGCACTTGGACCTCTCAAAATTCCACAAACATGCATATAAACACACCCTTAAGCACGCAAGCGCGCACACACACACACACACACACACACACACACACACACACACACACACACACAACCCTAAATACCAACAGAATAAAGTGTTTATAGACACACTGAGTAGTCATGAATGAAAAAGAAGAGCTTCTCCGCATAAACAAATAGAATGAGGCAAAATAAACACACCAGTTGCCAGGGGCATGCTATGATTGACACCGTTATGAGTCTTTGCTTTTGTAGTTTTAGATTGAAAAAGTCAAGTGTATTACATTCACAGTGAGAGTGAAAAAGACTGTCCGTTTTTCAAAAGCACCAGAGATTTACGATCACTAAAAAAGGTTACAAGGCACGAGCTTTCGGATTTCACTCATAATCAGCAGCCAATCTGAGTCTTGCTGAGACACGCTGAGCAGCCTACTGTAAAGAGTGTTTTGATGTACATTCCCCTGCACGTTCCTGCTCTCTCTTTGGTGTGCGCATGTTAATGACACGTTCTTTATTCCTGCAGGAAACATGGTCTCACGCAACCTCTTAATTACACTCTCAGCTAAATATTTTCACTTGTGGAAAAAAGTGTGAGGGAAGCAGAGCTGCTGTATCATTACAGCGGTTTGAAGGCTAACGATTTCAGGAGCATAATACAGAACATCCGTGTCATTGCAGGAAAAACATAACACCTATGACGTTTATGAGCTTGTCAGAAGTCTACTTCAGCAGACCGAAAACATGTTCCAAAACATTTTAGCAGGTCCTTGTTGACTTTCCCATGTCAATGCCATTTCAAGGACTGTTTCATTACTTTATCAACTCAAGTGAAGTATATTAGATTAAAATTAGATAAGGAGTCGAGTCAACAATGCTGTGTGCTTCACAGAAGGTTCACTCATGGATTTAACGGGTCTGGTGTAAGGTCAGGTGTAACGTTACGAAAACAACAATCCTACAATCTTCTAAAAAATAAAAATAATATTTGTTTCAGTTATCCATGAAAAACCCTGACAGACAAAACATACAATGCTAATGCTAATTCTACCCTGATGTTCTCTTCCACATTAGCTTAGCATAACAATAACTGCTGGTGAATGTCTGTTTTATTAGCTTCTTACCATGTTAACATTAGCATAACAATGATCATGTGCTGTTAATATCATTTAGAATTAGCATTAATTTCTTACATATTTGGTGCTTTTATTAGCAATATACATGTGATCACAGTACCTAATTAGCATGCCGTTATGTCCCATCAATTGGGAACTCTGGAAGTTTTCTTCCTTTTGTAACTGTATAAATGTGAGCTCCACTTCATGTTAGGGTTTATGTAACATTAGCAAAAAGGTAACATGGATAGGAATTAACGTTCCTTAATTAGTTAGGTGACATTTCAGGTTTTTAACACTGACAGTTAGTAAATATATTAAACGATTTGCAAGTTAATTGATTTTCAAGACTTTTTAAAAACTCAGTAGGGCTGACAGCAAGACCGTATAACCATCGATATTAGCATGATATCAGCTGTTACAGTCCTGTTAAGAGAGATGTTAAGAAAGTCTGTCTATTCATTCCAACACATGCTTGCTTACACACACACACACACACACACACACACGACCACAGATTTAGCACGGGATTAGCACAAGTGCTGCTCTTCAGATTGAAATGCTGAATGCAAATGCAGTATTGTTTGTCTCTTAGTCAAAAGACTCGAGTGTTTCCGCTCTACTCAAACACACACAATTTTTTGTTTACTGAAAATGTTAGCATAAGATAGCCAAAGAATCCGGCTCACATTTGTTATGAAAAATGTGTTTTTTTTGTAATATATTTAACAGCAGCTAAATATAAAGACTTACATTTAAACTGTAACTAAAATAACAAAGAAAAAAATTTTTTTTTACATTACTAACCTTAACTAACTTTGCTAACTAGCTAGCTGCTAAATTTCTACACATAATCTGTAGATACAAGTTTCGTGTTTGCATGTTATGTTCATCTGATATGCTAATAAGCATATTATAAATTAACTCATTGTTAACATCAGCTAAATTAGCTAACTAGATAGCAGGTAAATTTTACATACAGACTCTGTATGTAAAAGTTTTGTGTTAGCAAGATATGCATTCAGGTACAGGTTGTGTGGATAAATGCTTTATGTTAGCAAGTTGTTTTCATGTAGCTGATAGATCAAAGATTTTGTTGCAGTGATTTGAACCAAAAAATCTGTTTCTAGTTCATACATAAAAAATCAGACTAATCAGAAAACACTGTTTTATTTATAAAATAAACCCCACATTTTGTACTTTCAGACACAGAGAACAGTGTAAGAGCTGAGGTGTATCTGTGTGTGTTTGTGTGTGTGTGGTGAAGAGGGAGCAATTTAACTGGTGTGCGTGGTGTGTACCAACCTGTTTTTATCAAATCAACCACACACTGAGGTTTCTGTGTGTGTGTGAGATAGAGCTATGGTTGTGGTTGCTATATTGAGGTCTGTGTTGTGCTGGATGATGCAGTGTTGTTTCTTTTGAAGGGTTTTTCATAAATTAAGGAGCATGCACACACACGCAGGGAATTTGAGACCAGAGACAAACACACACACACACACACACACACACACACACACACACACACACACACACACACTCTCAGAGGTCTATGTTCAGTTCAACTAGCCAAGCCTCAGGGGAAACTGTAACACTCAAACATTTAAAAAAAAAAAAAAAAAAAAAAACAGTTCCTGAAAAATCACCCCAGGGGTAAAAACACTACCCCACATTCCTTTGAGCTAATCTCACCAGGATGCGAGTCAGTTCTGGATTCATAGAGGAATAAACCTTCATCCCAAATCCTTTAGCTCAGATCAGAAGAAATGAGGAAGCTCTGTAACAGCGAGTCGATGATTGTCATGTTATTCACACACACACACACACACCCCCGTTTCATTTTCAGATGGTTGAACCAGGAGAAAACAATGATCAATATTATTATAGTTATAAATATATTAATATAGTATTATACCGCAGCAGTGCTGAATTCAGTGGACTCTGATTGGTCAAATGTTTCTTTATCGTTTATGGAAGAGAGAAAATAAAGCGAAGCTGTTGAGGGGACAACATTTATAGCTGCTATAAGGTAAGCGAGAACAGGAACCAACTCTCTGCTAGCTCTACCCTGTTCAACTCTTTGTCAGTCTCTTGCTAAAATGAATCATATTTTGTTATTAAAGAGGTTCAGTATGTACACAGCAGACATTATCGAGCAGATACGCTTATCTCAGAGCGAGTCGTGTATTACAGAGTGTATTTCAGCCGGTCATACACAGCACCAATCAATGCCATCATTCTTCTGTAGGTAACCTGAGGCTAACCGGAACGAATAATCCCCAGTCGAGCTGAACTAATGCGTAATCGCTGCATTTTTATCCTCGGTGTTAAGTAACCAAACACAAACGAGCCGCACAGCGAGTATGCCAAATATTCCCTCCCAGAGTGTCACGTTTCCATAGTGCAGGAATGCATCTGAAAGCAAGCAGCATACAGATCAGAGAACTGACCCCAGATCAGGTTGTTACAAGCAGTGAATGATTTAGGACTTGTCAAAGTTGTGGAGACTGATCCGAGATCAGCTAACAGTCATGAATGAGGAAGCAGCAGGGAGCTACTGGAATTGGCTCAAGTGCATGGTGGGAGATCATTAGGACCACTGTATCTGATGTCAGGCTCCTTCAGCAGTCTTCATTCTTTTACTTTCCCCACACACACACACACACAACCAACATCTGTGAGTGTACATATGTTAAAAGCCTAACAGTTGCCCTGTTTAAAACAAACAGTTCGCTTGACACACTAACTCTCTCTCTCTCTTACACACACACACACACACACACAAAGCATTTTAAAGACTGCATTTTGCCTTCACTTCAGAACACAAATTTCCACTCATCTTACACACCAATACAATTATAGCAAAGTATGAGCCACTGGATTTTCCCTCAGAACCCAGAGCACCAGGATAATAACAGCAGTGTTTAAACCAGTGATCTAAAACACACACACACACACACACAGCTCTCGAGGACAAGAAGATGACAAAAGATCTGCAAAGATGTTCCATCAACTGGTCCATCAAGACATTATTATCCAGTATGATGAGACAAAGTAGCAAAAAGAAATCCAAAAGACAGAGCTGCTAAAGTTCTAGAAAGAACTACATCCAAAATATGTTCGTTACTGTATAAAATACATCAAAAACATTTAATTTATCCCAAGTAGCACAGAAATTAGCTTCAAAAATCCAAACTTCACCATAATTGAGTATAAAAATTGAGCTACAAACTTTGCAGGCATGCTTTTGGAAAACAATATGTTTAAAAAAAAAAAAAAAAAAAAGCTACAAATGCAACAAGATATTTCAGTAAAATGTTATTTTGCTGTAAAGGTTTGTCTTGATTCAGTACATAAATGTAGCCATTACCTGAGGAAGCAGCAACGACTAGCTAATCTACTGAAGGAAATTAGCTTCATAAATCCAAAACACAAAGCATGATTTAGAGAAACGCTGGAGCCAGGCTTTCTACCAAAACCCCTGAACTCTGATGTAGTACACTGAATCAGCACAGATACACTGCCATTATCAGGGGTAGAACCGTAATGATTAGGTAATAAAGTATGGAAAAAGTAGCTTCCAAAATCCAAAACCTGAACAACACCTGCTTTATTTCCATGGTACAAAATCGTATCCCCCACAGCAACACTTTTTGAGGACATGGAATAAAACAAATCTTTCAGGATTGTATTCCAAAACATGGTCCCCATTTGCCTGTTGTTTTCCACAAGCAGCACATCAATCAGTGCAGGCACACGGCCATTATCCAGCCTGTAACCTTTATGATTATCTAATAAAGTCAGAGAAACGATCCTCCTGAACCTACAAGCTGAGAACAAAGGCAGAATTCAGTTTTCTGAAACAGGTCATCAGCCATGAAGACACAAATCTTATCCTGCGTAACAAGTGTGTCATTTTTTCAGGATTGAACTTTGAAATCATCTTGATTAAGCAGTGATAAAGCTGAATATGATTTGAACATTAAGCATTTATAATGATTCGGTTTAACTATGACCCCAGCAACAGAGTGTTAGTAATGTGGTGTTAAAGTGGTGTAACAGTGTGAGCCCTCCACCAGCGTGCAGCTAGCTACACCCTCTAGTTACATGAACCTTTGTTAGACAGGAAGAGGAATGGAGAAACCATGGACCCACCACCGGTTACATGGAGACTAGAACAGTAGAATCGGGAAGTCCGTGATGACTGAGTGAGGTGAGAAAGTACGACGAAAGCATTGAAACACAGACAGAAGGAGAGAGAATGAGAGAGAGTAGTTTCTTCATTCCCCGTGGCTATTCGTACCTGGATGATGTCCGCTCGAAGGGTTCACGAGTCCTGTTTTTTCCCCATTTACGCTGTTGACCTGCTTGAAGGTTTTGGTCCAGGCTTGGCCCTCATGTCCATGGTGCTCCTGAGCCACTCCATGTGATGAGGATCCAGCGATTCTCTGTCTCATCTCTGATGAAAGCAAGCGGCCCTTGTGCATCCACTCCTGCATCTTGTTAACGGTGACCCCAGGAGGCTTTCCTGCACTCGCTCCAACATGCCTGCTAAGATTCATCTGCTGTGAGCACACTGGGTCAGATGTTCTGTGGTGAACTCCATCAGAAGTATCCTGGTGATTAACGGAAGTACTGTTCTCCTGATCTGCATGTTCTGAAACCATGGGTTCAGTAGCTGCTGTCTCCAAATCCAGGTTTGCCAGTAGAGGTGTATCATCAGGCACATTTTTAGCCAGGCTCCCATTTTCGGTGCACAGCTCACGTTCTCTTTCCTTCACAGGATACCGTATGCCATCATCACTCATGGACCGCTGCAGAATAGGTCTCTCTTGGGCCAAGAGAAGATTCTGCAAACTTTTGCTCCTCTGAGAACTCCTACAGTTAGCAGCACTGCTTTCTCCAGGACTTGGAAGACTCCAGTGGTGGCCACCATGTTCTCCAGAAGACCTGGAGAGCCGAGTGGAAGAATCAGAACTTATGCTAAGGCTATCAGGAGACAGGCTTGAGATGCTGCTTTGCTCCACATAGCCATTTCTCTGCACCTGCCCATCAAACGCAATGCCATCCATGGCATTGATCAGGAGGTAGTACGCTTCTTTGAGTTGACTCCTGAGTCTGTCTGTTTCCTGAGCGCTGGAGTCAACAATCTGGTCTGATTCAGACTGTAGAGGGTGCAAAGAAGTTCTCGGTGGACCTTCGCTGTCGTTTGACTCTTTGCTCCTGGAGCCGGACTTGTAAAATGGCAATATTTCGTTATCATAATAGTCATCATCCTCGCTGTCTGTGGAATTCATTCCCTCTCTCGCACACACCAGGTGTGGAGCCAAGTCAACATCTACTATCTCCAGCTCTGTGGGGAAAATAGTCGGACTCTGCAAAGGAGGCATGCTGAAATCTTCACAAAGCTCTAATGAACTTTCAATAGTCCGGATCAAGTCGTATTCGTTGACATGTCCGGAATGGAGAAACTGGAAAAGGTTAGGTGGATCCGAACGGTCCATCTGGGTTCCGCCAGGTTCTGGTCTGCCAATGTTCAAGCATCGTTCCACCTCCACATGCTTTTCTTTGGTCATGTTTGGTTTGAAAGCAGGTTCTCGGCAGTGCGCATTTTTTACGGTTTCCATCACAGGAATAAAGGGAACCTCGCTGCAGTTTCCGAACCCTATCGAGTCTCCCTCGGTGTGTCTCCGCGAAACTGCGACCGGCTGCTTGCCCACGTCGTTCGTAAAGAGCAACTCGTGCTTATTACCGGAGACCCCCGAGAGCTTGTGTGCGTCTTGCCCCCCGTATCCGCCGCTCTGATCACCCCCCCGACGCGACTCGTTTGTCGTGCGCTCTGACCCCCCGTACACACAGCCCTGCTTACCTCTCATCGCGTTCGGCACGTAATCCAGCTCCGCGATGGCGGCGGCCGCTCGCTGACTGTGCGCGTCTTGTGCACGCAAAACTTTCTCTTTACCTTCTTCGTTGCTCCAGTCGGCCGGCACCGAGCCTTTCTTGGCTTTCTTCCCCCGGAGTTTGGCTAGCAGAGTCCGCCGCAGAGGATCGGCCATTCCGCGGCTCCCCGGTTCGGTTCTCCCGTCCCGGGGTTCAGCAGAGCCGCTTCGGGGAGACCGGATCGCGTTTCTCTGACCGCGGCTCCATCTCACCCTCTGAGCTCCGTCTCTCACTCTCTTTCTCTAGTGTGTATGTGTATCTCTCTCTCTCTCTCTCTCTCTCTCTCTCTCTTTCGCTCTCTTTCTCTGTATGCAGGAAGAAACGGGTCAAAATTTGTGCACCCTTTTGACTTTTCAAGATCTCAAATGCATATCAGAGAATTAAAATATTAGATATATTATTTTATAATACAGATATTAGGTTTGTCTTGAAGAAGTATCTAATGTGATTTCTGACACTTTATGGTACTTTACAGTTTAGCATGTAGAAATTTTAAACTGTTAGTTTAAAGCTTTAATTTTTATGTTAGTTCTGTTCATTTTATAGTACAATTGAAGATGCAAAAATCACACATTATACTTTGTTGTTCGGGTTTATTCATTTCGCAGGTAAAGAAAGCCGGCTTCAGATCCGATCACAGAGTAAAATGTAAACGAGAACGTAAGTGGATGAATTTTGTCCCACACTACCCTCATATCTCTTTTCTCCTTTCAGCTCTTCCTCCACCTCCTGTCTCCTGCCTGCACTTCAAATAGTTGAAATACTTTTGGCCGGGGTGAGAGGTTAGAGGCGCGTTGCGCAATGGAGGTTGCCAGATTGATTGTTTTTCTTGTTCATTTGGGCATTTTATTATTCAGACCGTATGAGGATGAAACCTTGAAATAGATAGAATTCTAACTTTTTATAAAGTCTCAGAAATAAAGGTACAGAACATTATTTGTCCTTGTCACACAGGTTGTATTGTTTAAACTTTTATACTTTCAGTCTGGTAACAACTCTAAAATGATTTAGAATTACATTTTTATTCTTTTAAATTATTTTAGAAATGATCTAAAGTCTGATTAAATATCCCTCACATGAATCTTCCTTTCAGTACTAAAGAAACAAAACACTGCAGAAAGCCAAAGAAAACAATTCACATCTGACCAATCAGAATCCAGAACTCGCCTGACTGATATGTGTTTAGCTCTAAAGCCCAGAAAGTGCTGTGAAGTCAGTGTGTGTGTGGAGCAGCAGTGTGTGTATGTGAAACAGCAGTGTGTGTGTGTGTGTGTGTGTGTGTGTGTGTGTGTGTGTGTGTGTTTTGTGTGTGTAACAGCAGTGTGTGTGTGCTGACAGAGTAATTCTATTATTAGAGATGTGTTGTGTTAGTGAGGTGAGTAGAAGTGTGTCAACGTCGTTGCCTTGGTTGCCTCCTTAAAGTCGGTTGTTTACTAACTTGTCAGTGCAGGTTTCAGAAGAGAAAAGGTATGTAGAAGAAAACATTAGCATACCCCCCTTCTCTCTCTGCTAGTCTGAGCAGCTCCTTACACACGACCGACTCTCACTTTCACTCTGTTTGAGACACTTCAACTAACCAGCAGACCCCAGGAGGAGACACCAGACTCAAACATCTGCTCAAACATCTGCTCAGGTCTTTAACACATGCCGACCTGCTGGCACTGGAGACTCCTTCCATAACTCTTAAATAAATACATATATCATTACAGGAAACTTCACCGAATCAGTGATAACACACTTTATAAATCTGTTTGTGTGAGAAGAAGCGAAGGAGTGAGGGAATATACAAGCAAAGGAGAGAAAAAAATGAAGGATAGAAAGAACTTTCATTCATTCATTGTCTACCGCTTATCCGATCTACTCTCTGGTCACAGGGAGCCTGTGCCTATCTCAGGCATCAAGGCAGGATACACCCTGGACAGAGTGCCAACCCATCACAGGGCACACACACTCTCATTCACACACTACGGACAATTTAGAGATGCCAATCAACCTACAATGCATGTCTTTAGACGGGGGGAGGAAACCCCCAAGGCACGGGGAGAACATGCAAACTCCACACACACGGCGGAGGCGGGAATCAAACCCCCAACCTTGGAGGTGTGAGGCAAACATGCTAACCAGCAAGCCACCGTGCCCACTAGAAAGAACAAATTAATCAAAACAAATAAAAGAGAGAGAGTACTAAAGATAGAATGCGCAACTGAACGAGTGAAGGAATAATAAACAAGCAAAAATGTGATCAGAAGAATAATTAAAGGGAACAAAGATGTGAAGAGCAAAGAAACGAAAGAAAAACACCTTGCTGTGAATGAGCTGTTACTACTGAAATGATAAGGTATGAGAGTGAGTGCATTAATATAAACCTGTGCTACAGTCAGAGCTGCTGTTAGAGAGAATTAATCAACACCTGACCACCAATCAGAGTCCAGAACCCAGCAGCAGCTCTGTGGTGTTTATTTACTGCATCATCAGATCAGATCTGCGCACACACTCAAGCTGCAAAAAGTCTATTATTATCATCACACAGCTGTGATTTCCCGCCCCAGGTTTCATTTGACATGTCTGTAATGTTAGATTTGTGTTTGTCTGTGTGTGTGTGTGTGTGTGTGTGTGATGAAGAGACACTTATCAGAGCTGAGCATGCAGAAGGAGACTAGCATAAGTGAAACAATTAGACAGATTTACTGGAAAACACGCGAGTGTACGTGCACACACACACACAAACACAAAGCCCCGGCGGTGCATGCCTACCTTGTCTGAGCATCTGTGTGTGCAGGTCACAGCCTGCAGGAAGAGAGAGAGAGAGAAGGGGGGAGGAGAGAGAGAGAGAGAGAGAGAGAGAGAGAGAGAGAGAGAGAGAGAGAGAGAGAGAGAGAGAGAGAGAGAGAGAGAGAGAGAGAGAGAGAGAGAGAGAGAGAGAGAGAGAGAGAGACAGACAGACAGACAGACAGACAGACAGACAGACAGACAGACAGAGCAGACAGAGAGACAGAGAGAGAGAGAGAGAGAGAGAGAGAGAGAGAGAGAGCTTTCGAGAGGGAAAATAGAAAAACAGCGGGATGTGTAACAGCAGACTGACCACAAAAAACATTCAGCAAAATACACTACAGTGGAGTCGATGCCTCATTCTTGGCATTAATCAAAAATATTTACCAGATGGAACAACCAGACAGAGTGAGTTTTATTCAGTGTTAGGAGTGAGATGATATTCTGTTGTAAAGTTACATTCAGAAAGATTAGGACGTGTAGAGCAGCTCCAGGTGGGGTGCATAATGTGTCCAACCACATTAATCCTACAGAAATACAAACAGAAGGTGTGTGTGTTTGTGTGTGGTGACGTTTTCTGTGAGGAGATTGTGTGTGTGTATGATGTTTAGACAGAGTCTCTGATGTCAGAGCTTTGTAACATTGTTTTTTTTTTTTGGTCTTATTAACTTGAAGAGAAAGAATTAAGAGAGTTAAGTGAGGAAAGCACTGTTTACAGCTGCTATAACATAACTATTATTTACAGATATGAAAAATAAGTAAACGGATAAAAAGTTAAAAGCTCAGTATGTTGTTTTTTTAATTCATAAAAAAGTCCTGAGTTTGTAGCAGTCACTATGGCATCATCATCATCGTTGTCAAATTAACATTCTAATCTAGCATGCTAACATCTAACTCACATGCAAACAGATGCATCAGAAACATTTGTGATAAACAAACTAAAATAAGTAAAGAAACGCGACTTTATGCTGGATGTGAAATTTACACCCTGAGAAAGCTGTGTGAGCTGTGATGTAAATTTTGTCCTGACAGCTAATAAAGTAGCCAGACAACGAAGAGAGCAAGACAGAGGGCACACTCCTACACACACACACACACACACACGCAAGCACAATTCCTTTACTCCTGCACTATACACTCTGAGCAGCATGGTTATTCTGAAGACAGGCCAGCAAAGCAGATGTTCTACCCCTCTGTCACAAAGGCTGTGTGTGTGTGCGTGTGTGTGTGTGTGTGTGTGAGTGTGTGTGTATCAGAGTCATACAGAGCAGAGACAAAGTGTTCTCTTTAGTTTCCTGCAGATCTAAAAGTGAGGTTTGGGAAAAGGAAATGTGTTTTCAGTGAGCAAGTGAGTTGAAGCATCAGGGCGGTGAGCAGGGCGCTGCAGGTCCTCGCTGATAACACGGCTGATTACAGGAGAAACGCACAGAACAATGGACTGTAACAACCTGCAGAGGAGAAACATCTCCTTCCACTGACTGCAGATGGACTGCAGTGGGCCATGTGAGCAGCTGGTGTGCTGCTTGTTCACTGATACGCACACGATAATGATGTGTGTGTGTGTGTGTGTGTGTGTGTGTGTGTGTGTTGTACACTCAGAAGTTACAGCACAGTCAAACATACACCACAAAAAAATACGTTACTTCAGAAATTGGCTGTTTATATATTCTCTCACCAGCTCCTCTTTATTCTCTCTCTTCAATTAATAAAAGAAGTTAAAAGCAGTGTAAAGAGTAAACTCTTTGTTAGACAGAGCTGATGCTGCAGACTTTTACCATTAACCATTAACTTTATATAAATAAATATATTATATTATATTATATAATATAATATAATATAATATAATATAATATAATATAATATAATATAATATAATATAATATAATATAATATAATATAATATAATATAATATAATATAATATAATATAATTACATTGGCTTAGTGGTTAGCACGTTTGCCTGACACCTCCAGGGTTGGGGGTTCGATTCCTGCCTCCGCCATGTGTGTGTGGAGTTTGCATGTTCTCCCCGTGCCTCGGGGGTTTCCTCCGGGTACTCCGGTTTCCTCCCCTGGTCCAAAGACATGCATTGTAGGTTGAATGGCATCTCTAAATTGTCTGTAGTGTGTGAATGAGAGTGTGTGTGCCCTGCGATGGGTTGGCACTCCGTCCAGGGTGTATGACACCTGAGATAGGCACAGGCTCCCCCTGACCCGAGAATAGATCGGATAAGCGGTAGACAATGAATGAATGAATATAATATATATATACTTTATATATAAATTAAAGTTATATAAAACAGAAAACTTCGCCATATCAACACGTTTTTTTCAAATCTTTTTATGTGGAACGTTCCTGTGAATCTACTGTTGCTATGGAAATTATTTGATTGGATTGGATTATTTGTTTACATAGCACAATTAAACAACAGTCGTTGACCATTGTGCTGTACAAAAATTATATGATCAAAATAATAAAACACCATTCGAAACAATAAAACATTGTAAAATGACATGGTACAGGAAAAGTACATACAGAGGAAAAACCTGCTCAGGATGACTCAGATGTTATAAGCCCCAGATCCCCAGATCCGCACTTTCTTCACGTATTTCGTGGGGATGGTGCGTGAGGTTTTTAAATATCCAGCTGGAAGTAAGGACATTTCACTTTAATTGATGGAATTACATCAGGGCTCGGATACTGCCGCTAACTACGCTATTAAGTTCCTGGCTGCTCATTCCGGCTGGAATGATACGGTGCTGTGGGCTGTGTTTCGGGACAATCTCCATCACCAACATCGAGCAAGTGCACGTTTGTCTCTTGCAGTGCGTGTACTAGCGGAGTCCCCGAGCCCCAGAGAGGAGTACCCTGAACCTATGCAGCTCGGGGGATCACATGTGTCTGAACAAGAGCGCCAGCACCAAGCCTGTATGCGATTGTGCTTTTACTGCAGAAGATCCAGACATCGTATTCACCAGTGCCCTGACAAGCCATCTTCGTCTCAGGTGGGAGGGAGTTCGCTCCTTTTTAGCTTAACATTACCTGTGTCCTTGTACTATGCTAATCAGAGTTTCTCTGTCTCAGGCCTGATAGATTCTGGTGTGGCCGTTAATCTCATCAATAAGACTCTGGTAGAGGAGCTTCACATCGCTACCCTCCCGTGTATGCCACCTCTAAAGATAACGGCCATAGACAGTTAACCTGTCGGAGGAGGTTATCTCACTCATCAAACAAAACTGCTGGAGTTATGAGTGGGATTATTTCATAGTGAAACCCTGGCATTTTATATCACTTCTTCACCTACTAACCCAATCATATCATATAATCATAAGCCCAATCATATTGGGCCTTCCATGGCTATGTCAGCATGACCCTCAGCTTTCATGGACAAAAAAAGAGCTACTCCGGTGGTCCCCCCAGTGTGTAAGAAGGTGTTTCCGCAACCTCATTTACCATCCCCGCCTAACCACGTCGGTGGAGAGTCCGGATGTTCATACGCCAGCTCATGTTCTGTGGTACTACAGGGATCTGCGTGAGGTGTTCAGTAAAAAGAAAGCCGCCAGCCTTCCCGCACACTGGCCCTGGGACTGTGCCATTGATCTGTTTCCTAACATCACGCCACCCAAGAGCCGGGTCTATCCTCTCTCCCGGCCGGAGACTAAAGCTATGGATGAGTTTGATGAGTATGGATGGGTCACATTCGACCATCGATGTCACCAACGGCAGCAGGTTTCTTCTTCATGGGGAAGAAGGATGGGGGTTTCCATCCGTGTATTGATTATTGAGGGCTCAATGCTATTACTGTCTGTTACCCCTACCTGCTCCCGCTGGTGCCAGCAGCCTTGGATTTGTGCAGTGAAAGTGGATTTGTGCAGTGCCTAAAACTTAATCCGAATTCGGGAGAGAGATGAGTGGAAGACTGCCTTTCATACCACTCGGGGACACTATGAGTCATGCCCTTTAGGCTTACCAACGCACCGGCAGCATTTCAATCCCTCATCAATGAGGTCTTTCAGGACATTCTCAACAAGTATGTCATAGCTTATATTGATGACATTCTGGTGTACTCCACATCATTCGACGAACATGTACGCCATATCTGGGCCGAGCTCACCTGCCTGCAACGCAATCATCTGTATGTTAAACTGGAAAAATGCGAGATTCATTGTACTGACATAACGTTTCTTGGATATGTGATTTCACAACAAGGGGTCGAGATGGATCAGTTCAAGATCCGTGCTGTCACTGAATGGCCAGAACCCACCACCGTGAGGTAGCTGCAACGCTTCCTGGGCTTCGCCAACTTCTACCGGCGATTCATCTGGAACGATAGCTCCATAGCTAGCCCGTTAATGTCCCTGCTAAGAGGCAAACCTAGGAGGCTGATTTGGAATGTACAAGACCTGGAGGCGTTCACTGGGCTTAAGACCAGCTTCGCCATGGCTATAGAGAATAGAGAACTCCTATCCATTAAAGCCGCCCTAGAGGAATGGTGACACTGGCTCAAGGGAGCCTGTCATCCTTTCATGGTACTTACGGACCACCATAACCTGGAGTACCTCAGAAACGCTAAACGCTTGATCTCACGCCAAGCCAGGTAGGCATTATTCTTCACAAGGTTCGAGTTCTTGGTGACATATCGCTCCGGGTCTAAGAATGGCAAGGCGGACACTGTCTCTAGGCAGTTCGAGAATGCTAAACCTCCACCACACCCGGAGTCTATTCTCCCTCCTGCCACCATCCTAGCTCCTGTTCAGTGGAACTTAGTGGAGGAGATCCAGCAAGCTCACGCCAACAAGCCTTCACCAGCGAACTGCCCCCCTGATAAGCTATATGTCCCATACACTTTTCGTCAGCAGGTCATGAAGTGGGTGCATGAATCCCCGAGCTCAGGGTATCCTGTTATCGACTGATCCATACAACTCCTTCATTGCAAGTTTTGGTGGCCCTCACTTAGACAGGACACAGAGGCATAGGTCAAATCATGCCCAACATGTGCCCAGACTCGCATCGGCCGTCATCTTCCGGAGGGTTTACTCGAACTGTTACCTACCCCTCGATGACCCTGGTCCCATTTCTCCATAGACTTCCTTACCGACCTGCCCAACTCTGGAGGTTTAACTACGGTTATGGTGATCATTGACCAAGGCGTGCAAGCTTGTACCCATGAAGGGGCTCCCCACAGCGATGCAGACGGCCGAGGCTCTTTTTTAGCATGTGTTCCGCAACTTTGGTTTATCAGAAGATATAATGTCTGACAGAGGCCCTCAGTTTACGTCCAGGGTGTGGAAGTCTTTCTACGTTCAGCTGGGCATCAATATAAGCTTGAGTTCCGGCTATCATCCCCAGTCCAATGGCCAGGCAGAGCGCTTGAATCAGGAGATTGGGAGGTTCCTCCGGTCCTACTGCAGTAGGGAACAACATTGCTGGAGTGAATTTGGGCTGAGTATGCACAGAACACTTTAACCCACTCCTCCACGAGTCTAACTCCCTTTCAGTGTGTTCTAGGGTATCAACCCCCGCTGTTTCCATGGTCCGGTGAGCCCTCTGACGTTCCTGCGGTGGCAGAGTGGTCCTGGCTGAGTCAGGAGGTGTGGGAACAGACACACGTCCATCTGCAGAGGGCAATCAGGAGGCAGAAGTTGCAGGCTGACCAACGACAGCGCCCTCACCCCTCCTATACAGTGGGCCAAAATGTGTGGCTGTCTACCTGCAATCTGAAACTCAAACTGCCGTGCCGCAAGCTCACTCCCAAGTTCATTGGACCTTTTAAAATAATCCGCCAGGTCAACCCCATTTGCTATCATCTCCAGCTCCTTGGTTTCTACCATATCTGTCCCACCTTTCACGTGTCACTCCTCAAACTGGTCCATCCTCTCCAGGGCGATTCTCCAGTCTGTGAACCTCCTCCTCTGGACATCGATGGGGCTCCAGCATACAAAGTCAGTGCTCTCTTGAACTCCAGGCAAGTCAGGTCCTGCCTACAGTACCTAGTACACTGGGAGGGGTATGGACCCGAGTAACGCTCTTGGGTGGACGCGGCGGACGTCTTGGACCCATCACTGACGGAGGACTTTCACCGCGCTGACCCTGGTAAACCTGCTCCACGTGCCAGGGGTCGCCCATACTGTAGAACCCCTGGAGGGGTTCTTAGAGGGGAGGGTTATGTCACATCACCTCCCAGATCTGGACACGAGAGGAAGCCCTCGCCCGAGTTTTGAACCACTTCCTGTTTCCACACAGACATAAAAGCGGAACACACACCTACTATTACGTGAAGTATCGTCACCTGTGGACTTACTAAGCGTTGCCTCGTGCGTTATTGGATTACCTGTTTGTGGATTAACTTTGGACTGTTTTCTCTTTTTTCGCCTTTTGCCTCGTCTGTGATATTCTAGTTGTTGTTCTCTGACCCTGGACTGTTTTCTTGGCTTTCCCCTCGTCTTTGCCCTTTGGATTATTCTGCCTGATTAGTTGTCTTTCTGGTTACGAGCTCTTTGCTTGCCTCAACTACGTTTCTTTCTTCGCCCCCGTTACCATCTCTGTTCATGGATCCGGCCTCATCCACCAACGGAGGCCCAACACAACACAGACTTCTTCTCATTTAAATTTTTTTTTTTAAATCTCCTTTTTAACTTGTACTTTTTCTTTTTTTCATTCTTTCTTTTAGCTCTGTTGTTATTTTCTTGTTCTTTTTTCTTGTTCATTATTAATATTATTATTATTATTATTATAAAAATTATTATTACTATTACTATTATTATTGTTATTATTATTATTGTTGTTGTTGTTGTTATTGTTGTTATTGTTGAAAGAAATTATTTATGAACCACACACACAGACACACATTAGGGCACGTAAGTTCCTCTTTTACCCTGAGGTGTTGGCTGATAGCCATCTGACTGCACGCTGACAGCCTGCTGCTGCGCGTCTCTCCTCCTGATGGAGCTTATCATTTGTGAGGTCAGACTAACTGGCTCCTGTCCCTCCACACACACACACACACACAAACAAACACACACACACTCCCTGCATCTCTTTGTCTGTGTCTCTCACACTCCTGAACACCTCCCGCTGGGCTTACACACACACACACACACACACACACACTACAGCTGGAACTGACTCCATAAACCATAAACCTCACGCCGCTGTTTAGAAGATAAAACCTAGGCCGGCAAATCAACCCATTTTACTGATCTGACCCATATAATACTCCATAAATAGTCTATTAATACTCTATAAATACTCCAGGGTTTTGTTATTCTTGAATTTATTTCAGTTCAATTATTATGTCATATATTTACAGAACATGTGAAATCTGTCTATCTATCTATCTATCTATCTATCTATCTATCTATCTATCTATCTATCTATCTATCTATCTATCTATCTATCTATCTATTCTTTGAAAGTCTTTCTTTCTTTCTTTCTTTCTTTCTTTCTTTCTTTCTTTTAAGCCTTTCCATATTTCATTCTTTATTTTATTGTAAATGTGAGTGTAATAAGGTGTGTGTGAGTGTGTGTGTGTGTGTGTGTGTGTGTGTGTGTGTGTGTGTGTATGAGAGAGAGAGAGAGAGAGAGAGAGAGAGAGAGGGAACGAGTTTAGTGAATTTAGATATTGTTATCGTTTGGAACTTGACCCAGAAGTGAGGGATGAATATAGATGAAAGTTAAGGTCATATATATATATATATATATATACCGTATACATTTATGTGTCCACACACACACACACACAAGGGCCTATTGTTTTTGGGACTTTTGCAGAAAACAAATTTACAAAGAGAAAATAAGCAGGAGAATTATCACTCTGAGCAGACAGTGTGCTGAGAATAAACCCTTCCTCTCACAGTCAGTGTTTCTGGGACAAGGCCGGGCACATACCTGTGGCCAGGAGTCTTATCACGAGCATATTTATCAGAATTTCTACCTCTGTGACTGATGAAAGATATCGCAGGAATTCCTCTGATCATGCAATGCTTTCAAGAGAGAAAGTTTTTTTCTCTCTCTCTCTCTCTCTCTTTCTCTCTCTCGCTCTATGTCGCAGGTCCAGGGGAACAGGAGCTGCATCTCTGCTACATTAGTCGCCTGATATTAGCAGCTGCAGGGCAAGACATATTTCAGAGCTGTCAGTTACAGAATGTAGCTATAAGGAAAATGCTTTGCTGTCATGTCCCATCCATCAGTCTCGGTTACGCAACCGCTTTAAGTATTTTGTAAAAAGATGGGGTTTTTTTTTAGCTTTTCACATAGCCATCATCATTTATGAAACAAGTCAGGAATAAACCACTCTGTATCCTGCTGTTAGGAGTAAAATAATCAGTGATATGATGGTGTGAAGTTTTCTTGGAGCTTAAAAGATTTATTTTTCTTTAACAGTGCTGTTCTATTATACCGCAGCAATCTGTCTTATTCTTACACTTTTTATTTATTAATTAATAACATCTACATGTGCTATCGAGCGACATGAGCGACTGTGTATATGATTGGTGATTGGATATGGGCGTGTCCAGCGGCTTGTCAACGCTGAGAAAAGTTGAACTTTATGCAAATGCAGAGCGACTCGGTGCACCAATGGGAGTGAAGCCTGCTTTTTTGCACGTGACCCGTAGTTACGAGCACGCGCTGCTTCTCCGTCGTGACGTAAGATATAATGCAGATGTTAACACTGCTTAGTTTTATACACGAACACCGAATCTCCATCATCTTCCTGATTCGGAAGGGCAGTCGCTCCACCCACTGAGAAACGTAGTTACCATGGCAACCAGTCGTAGGAACGCCTACTGACGATTTCATAGGACAGTCTTAAATTCGCGGTACGCAGCTAAAGCGCTTTTAACAGTGCACATTATCACAAAGCAGTTTTACAGGAATAAAATAAATCGGGATAGAAATAATAAAGCATAAAAAATTAGAATGACCTTCCCTAATGAGCAAATCGAAACCATATGAAGCGTGAAATTTACAGACATCCAACCCATCTACAGCAGATGTTCTGATCCAGAGTCACTCAGGAATCTTATTAGTGCTCACTTTAAAGCAAGTGTACAGTATGAGCTGTGCAAGTGCAGACGGTTCTGTAATAAACATAAAGGTCTACAGTTTGAAACAAAACAGTAAACTTTGGTCAAGGCGCCACCTGCTGGCCGACTGACAGTCAATACAAATGTGTTTAGAGAATAAAAAGCATTACATTTCTTACATTAATCGTTTTACTTTTGTCTTTGAGGAAGTATAGATTTGGTATACACAGAGGAGGACAGTAATCTAGCCATGGGGGTCACAGTCCAGTGACTTCTGTGCCGGTCCCAAGCCTGGATAAATAGAGAGGGTTGCGTCAGGAAGGGCATCCGGCGTAAAACATTGCCAAATTTAACCATGCGAATCGTCAGTACGAGTTTCATACCGGATCGGTCGAGGCCCGGGTTAACAATGACCGCCATCGGCGCCGTTGACCTACAGCCGGTGGAAATTGGGCTACTGTTGGTCGAAGAAGTAGAGGAGGGAGGAGAGTGCACAGACAGAGAGAGAAGAGGAAAGGTAAGAGTGTAGGATTGAGAATAGGAACTCTGAATGTTGGTACTATGACAGGGAAAGGTAGAGAGCTGGCTGATATGATGGAGAGAAGGAAGGTGGATATACTGTGTGTACAGGAGACCAGGTGGAAGGGTAGCAAGGCTCGTAGTATAGGAGCAGGATTCAAGCTGTTTTATTACGGTGTGGATAGTAAGAGAAATGGGGTAGGTGTGGTCCTGAAGGAGGAGTTTGTGAGGAATGTTCTGGAGGTGAAGAGAGTGTCAGACAGGGTGATGAGTCTGAAGTTAGAGATTGAAGGGGTGATGTTGAATGTTGTTAGTGGTTATGCCCCACAGGTAGGTTGTGAGTTAGAGGAGAAAGAGAGATTCTGGAGTGAATTAGATGAGGTGATGGAGAGTATTCCCACGGGTGAGAGAGTGGTGATAGGAGCAGATTTTAATGGGCATGTTGGTGAGGGGAACAGAGGTGATGAGGAGGTGATGGGCAAGTTTGGAGTTAAGGAAAGGAACCTTGAAGGACAGATGGTAGTGGACTTTGCTAAGAGGATGGACATGGCTGTGGTTAACACTTAGTTTCAGAAGAGGGAGGAGCATAGGTGACTTACAAGAGTGGAGGTAGGAGAACACAGGTAGACTATATCCTATGTAGAAGAGACAATCTGAAAGAGATTAGTGACTGTAAAGTGGTAGTGGGAGAGAGTGTAGCCAGACAGCATAGGATGGTGGTGTGTAGGATGACTTTCATGGTCTGTAAGAAGAAGAGGTCAAAGATAGAGAAGAAAACCAAGTGGTGGAAGTTGAAAAAGGAGGAATGTTGTGAGGAATTTAGACAGAAGTTGAGGCAGGCTCTGGGTGGTCAGGTAGTGCTGCCAGATGACTGGGAAACTACAGCAGAAGTGATCAGGGAGACAGGGAGAAAGGTGCTGGGTGTGTCATCTGGAAGGAGGAAAGAAGATAAGGAGACTTGGTGGTGGAATGAGGAAGTTCAGGATAGTGTCCAGAGGAAGAGGCTAGCCAAGAAGAAGTGGGACATGGACAGGACTGAAGAGAATAGACAGGAATACAAGGAGTTACAGCACAGAGTGAAGAGGGAGGTGTCTAAGGCCAAGCAGAAGGCATATGACGAGTTGTACACTAGGTTAGACACGAGAGAAGGACAGAAGGACTTGTACAGGTTAGCTAGGCAGAGGGATCGAGATGGGAAGGATGTGCAGCAAGTTAGACTTATTAAGGATAGAGATGGAAGGGTGCTCACAAGTGAGGAGAGTGTACAGAGGAGATGGAAGGAGTACTTTGAGGAGCTGATGAATGAGGAAAATGAGAGGGAAAAAGAGTAGAAGGGGTGAACTCTGTGGAACAGAAAGTAGATAAGATTAGAAAGGATGAAGTCAGGAAGGCTTTAAAGAGGATGAAAAGTGGAAAGGCAGTTGGTCCTGATGACATCCCGGTGGAGGTCTGGAAGTGTCTAGGAGAGGCAGCAGTGGAATTTTTAACTAGTTTGTTCAACAGGGTTTTAGAGAGTGAGAGGATGCCTGAGGAATGGAGAAGTGTGTTAGTGCCTATCTTTAAGAATAAGGGTGACGTGCAGAGTTGCAGCAATTATAGGGGGATAAAGTTGATGAGCCATACAATGAAGCTATGGGGAAGAGTAGTGGAAGCTAGGTTAAGGAAGGGAGTGGAAATTTGTGAGCAGCAGTATGGCTTCATGCCCAGAAAAAGCACAACAGATGCAATTTTTGCTCTGAGAATTTTGATGGAGAAGTATAGGGATGGTCAGAGGGAGTTGCACAGTGTGTCTGTAGACTTGGAGAAAGCGTATGACAGGGTGCCAAGAGAAGAGCTGTGGTACTGTATGAGGAAGTCAGGAGTAGCAGAGAAGTATGTCAGAGTGGTGCAGGACATGTATGAGAGGAGCAGGACAGTGGTGAGGTGTGCTGTAGGTCAGACAGAGGAGTTCAATGTGGAGGTGGGACTACATCAGAGATCGGCTCTGAGCCCCTTCCTGTTTGCTATAGTGATGGACCAGTTGTCAGAGGAGGTCAGACAGGAGTCTCCTTGGACAATGATGTTTGCAGATGACATTGTGATCTGTAGTGAGAGCAGGGAGCAGGTGGAGGAAAACCTGGAGAGGTGGAGGTTTGCGCTGGAGAGAAGAGGAATGAAAGTCAGTTGTAGTAAGACTGAGTACATGTGTGTGAATGAAAGGGAGAGAAGTGGAACAGTAAGATTACAGGGTGAAGAGGTGAAGAAGGTACAGGAGTTTAAGTACTTGGGGTCAACAGTCCAGAGTAATGGAGAGTGTGGGAAAGAGGTAAAGAAGCGAGTGCAGGCAGGTTGGAATGGGTGGAGAAAGGTGTCGGGAGTTCTGTGTGATAGGAAAATATCAGCTACAATCAAGGGGAAGGTGTACAGGACAGTGGTGAGACCGGCCATGCTGTATGGTTTAGAGACAGTGTCACTGAGGAAGAGACAGGAGTCAGAGCTAGAGGTAGCAGAGCTGAAGATGTTGAGGTTCTCTTTGGAAGTGACAAGATTGGACAGGATTAGGAACGAGTACATCAGAGGGACAGCTCATGTTGGACATATGGTGGACAAAGTTAGGGAGACCAGATTAATATGGTTTGGACATGTTCAGAGGAGGGAGAGTGAGTATATTGGTAGGAGAATGTTGGACATGGAGCTGCCAGGCAGGTGGCAAAGAGGAAGGCCAAAGAGGAGGTATATGGATGGAATTAATGAGGATATGAAGCTAGTGGGTGCAAGTATTGAGGATGCAGAAGATAGCGATAGGTGGAGAGAGATGATTCGCTGTGGCGACCCCTGAAGGGAAAAGCCGAAAGAAGAAGAAGAATATATAGCATGCTAAATGCTATATTTTAATATAGCATATAGAGGTATGTATACTTTTCATATACATATATTAATATAGCATATAGAGGTGTGTATACTTTTCATATACATATATTAATATAGCATATAGAGGTGTGTATACTTTTCATATTCATATATTAATATAGCATATAGAGGTGTGTATACTTTTCATATACATATATTAATATAGCATATAGAGGTATGTATACTTTTCATATACATATATTAATATAGCATATAGAGGTGTGTATACTTTTCATATTCATATATTAATATAGCATATAGAGGTACAGTGGGGCAAAAAAGTATTTAGTCAGCCACCAATTGTGCAAGTTCTCCCACTTAAAAAGATGAGAGAGGCCTGTAATTTTCATCATAGGTACACTTCAACTATGAGAGACAGAATGAGGAAAAAAAAATCCAAAAAATCACATTGTCTGATTTTTAAAGAATTTATTTGCAAGTTATGGTGGAAAATAAGTATTTGGTCAATAACAAAAGTTCATCTCAATACTTTGTTATATACCCTTTGTAGGCAATGACAGAGATCAAATGTTTTCTGTAAGTCGCCACAAGGTTTTTACACACTGTTGCTGGTAGTTTGGCCCATTCCTCCATGCAGATCTCCTCTAGAGCAGTGATGTTTTGGGGCTGTCGCTGGGCAACACGGATTTTCAACTCCCTCCAAAGATTTTCTATGAGGTTGAGATCTGGAGACTGGCTAGGCCACTCCAGGACCTTGAAATGCTTCTTACAAAGCCACTCCTTCGTTGCCCGTGCGGTGTGTTTGGGATCATTGTCATGCTGAAAGACCCAGCCACATTTCATCTTCAATGCCCTTGCTGATGGAAGGAGGTTTTTACTCAAAATCTCACGATACATGGCCCCATTCATTCTTTCCTTTACACGGATCAGTCGTCCTGGTCCCTTTGCAGAAAAACAGCCCCAAAGCATGATGTTTCCATCCCCATGCTTCACAGTAGGTATGGTGTTCTTTGGATGCAGCTCAGCATTCTTTCTTCTCCAAACACGACAAGTTGAGTTTTTACCAGAAAGTTCTATTTTGGTTTCATCTGACCATATGACATTCTCCCAATCCTCTTTTGGATCATCCAAATGCTCTCTAGCAAACTTCAGACGGGCCCGGACATGTACTGGCTTAAGCAGGGGGACACGTCTGGCACTGCAGGATTTGAGTCCCTGGCGACGTAGTGTGTTACTGATGGTAGCCTTTGTTACTTTGGTCCCAGCTCTCTGCAGGTCATTCACTAGGTCCCCCCGTGTGGTTCTGGGATTTTTGCTCACCGTTCTTGTGATCATTTTGACCCCACGGGGTGAGATCTTGCATGGAGCCCCAGATCGAGGGAGATTATCAGTGGTCTTGTATGTCTTCCATTTTCTAATAATTACTCCCACGGTTGATTTCTTCACACCAAGCTGCTTACCTATTGCAGATTCAGTCTTCCCAGCCTGGTGCAGGTCTACAATTTTGTTTCTGGTGTCCTTTGACAGCTCTTTGGTCTTGGCCATAGTGGAGCTTGGAGTCTGACTGTTTGAGGTTGTGGACAGGTGTCTTTTATACTGATAACGAGTTCAAACAGGTGCCATTAATACAGGTAACGAGTGGAGGACAGAGGAGCCTCTTAAAGAAGAAGTTACAGGTCTGTGAGAGCCAGAAATCTTGCTTTTTTGTAGGTGACCAAATACTTATTTTCCACCATAATTTGCAAATAAATTCTTTAAAAATCAGACAATGTGATTTTTTGGATTTTTTTTTCTCATTCTGTCTCTCATAGTTGAAGTGTACCTATGATGAAAATTACAGGCCTCTCTCATCTTTTTAAGTGGGAGAACTTGCACAATTGGTGGCTGACTAAATACTTTTTTGCCCCACTGTATGTATACTTTTCATATTCATATATTAATATAGCATATAGAGGTGTGTATACTTTTCATATTCATATATTAATATAGCATATAGAGGTGTGTATACTTTTCATATATATATATATATTAATATAGCATATAGAGGTATGTATACTTTTCATATTCATATATTAATATAGCATATAGAGGTATGTATACTTCTGGTAAAAGCTTGAAATGGATATTTCCCCTGCCATGAAGTATGTATGGTAAGGCAAATGCTTTTTTTTTATGTATTTGCCTGCCTAGTTGCCATAGCTTTGCATATACACCACCAACGCATTGGTAATGATGTTAGTTAACACGCAAAACCGTATGCTGCGTCCAAATTCTCATACTACCTGTCCTAAATAGTATTAAAATATAGAATTAGAATTATTGGATAAATAAGAATGAATAAAATATGAAATACTTTGTTTATGATGAAGCTAGGCAATAACGTTCGCTTCCGTCACTTAAGCTGAACACAGCCCTCCCTGCCTCAGCAGCCTGTGAGAGGCTTTTTTAGTGCAGCTGGATTGATCTTCAGCCCAAGAAGTGGAGGAATTCATTCGCATAACTTTGAGAACCAGCTTCTACTTAAGATGAACAAGGACTTTTTTTTAAGTTTGACTTATTTGACCAGAGTACGGTTTCTCTCTACTAGTGATCTGTGAGACATAGTATCGTTGTCACAACTTCTTCTTCTTCTTTCGGCTTTTCCCTTCAGGGGTTGCCACAGCGAATCATCTCTCATCGTTGTCACAACTAATGGTTTGAAATTTTTGTTTTGATGGCAAATAAGTCTTTCTGTTTTGTTCTTTGTTAAAGCAGTGTTGCTGTTGGACAGATATACAGCTACAGTTGTGTAGCTGGGTTTTAAAGCAGGTTGGATTTTTTTTCTGATCAGTCTGCATTTACAGACCATTTGATTCAAATGTGCATGAATGGATACACATAGATGTGTACTTCTTTGTTGAGGGTGGTAGGAGTGTTAAATAAAAAATGTAAATGATTATACCTGTCTTTTTTGTCAGTTCAGTTGTTTAATGTCTATAGGTTTTGTAACATTCTAAAAGCTCTTAATTCCACAGATACTACAAACTGGCCAGTATATTCACTAGGTTGCTACAAAAGGTACTGTAAGTATTGTATACAACAATGCAACAATAAAACAATGCGTTGACATTTACTTTTTACAAGTACTTCTGTACTTTTACTTAAATAAAATCTGTCTTTACAACTTTTACCTGTAATGGAGTAATGTTTGGCCAGTAGTATTTGTACTTTCACTCAAGTAAGGAAGTGGTGTACTTTGTCCACCTCTGAGTATACAGAAAGCTGAGAGCTGAGAAACAACACCATCTCTCAATCTGATTCAGTTTAATCAAACTGATTTGAAATCACTCACAACAACATAAAATTCTGACCAATTTCTTTCTTAAAAAAGTAAATTGCAGTGGTATAATATGAATAACTCACTTCCTAACATGCAGTTATAGGAAAGTAATCAACATCTGCATGCTAACAGTGACCCATCACACCATTATTACTTCTCTCGACCATCACATTAGCAAAGTGTTTAATTCACTACATATTCTCTAATATACGGATAGTTAATAGTGAGAGTTTTCAGCTCTATATAAGCGATCAGTCTTTCATCCACTTCATCTCTGAGCAACATAAAGCTAGACTCGTCCCTCACTCCAAACACTGCCTCAAGATCCTCTTTTCCTCCTCCACAAAGTTCTTATCAGACGTGGCTTGGCCCAGATCACGCTTCCTCTTTTCCTTCTGCTGGAACGTCTCCACTCTGCGCTTCTTAGCTGAAATGGACGTCTTCCCATCCTTCTCTTCATCATCAACATCATCATCATCATCATCTAGGAAAGAAGCGTGTTTTTAAACTCGTAAATAATCAGCCTTAGACAGACGGTTAGTGTATAGAGTATAAATATCTGGATTATTGATTACCAGAATGCCCCAGCTCATCATCAGGTAGGAACCGAGCCTGCTGTGCTTGTCTGTGAGGAGCGTCGTCTCCATTGTCCTCGTACACGCTGGACCACTTTATGGCCATGTCCATGCCAGGAGGCGGACCCTTCTTCTCCTTCACCTCATAACTCTGAGGAGGAGGCACGGCGTTGTTCTTCCACACCTTGAACTCCTTAGGAGGCTGAAGACGAAGGAATATAGGACACGACACATCTGCTTCAACATGACATACTACATAGTGTTATTAAACAGGTATTATGAACAACATACAATGCAGTGCATAAATCAGTTATGTTTCTCGGTTTATTTTCATCCAGCACCCTGGTAAACCTAAGAGCGAACCCTCACCTCTTCAGGAGCTTTAACGATGCGACTCTCCCAGTCGATCTGTTTATTCAGCGGGTTGTAAAGGAACGCGGGCTTGGACACAGATCTGAACAGATCATCAGGTTTGGGTAACGGAACTCCTCCACTTCCACTCTTCACCTCTACACCTGAAGATCCCGCTTTTCCCTCAGAATCGCCGCATTTCTCATCGAGCTTCCTCTTCTTCCGCGATGTTTTCTGCTCTCCATCATCCGAGTCGCTGCTGCTGTCGCTCAGCTCGCTGTCGCTGTAATTCATGAAGAAGTTTCGCCTTTCACTCATGTCCTTGTCCTTGTCCTCGTCAGACATTCTGCATAGAATCGCTGGATGCTTTAATAAAACCTGCACTGCTTTAACGCGAACACTTCAACAATAACAGAAACAAGCGGCCATTTTTACTGTGGTGCTGGCTGATGACGACACGGCGAGACTGTTGGGAATAGAGCGCAAAATGATGACGAAACAAAGCTTTCCGGTCCAAAGAGTTTCACCAAACATTGTGCACACTTTATTCATTAGTTTAAAAAAAATTGTTTATAGGAAAATGTACTGAATTTTAAAAACAAAACAAAAAAAACCCCAACCAAACAATATTAATTGTTTCTTGTGAAATGATACAGAAAATGGAATGCCACTAGTAGTGTGTGAATTCGTATATATGCACTTTTCATGACCACTGTTTCAAATGGGCACATATATCGATTAACACTCAGTATGTTACTCAATAGATTAAATAATACTTTCAGTTGGATTGTGTGGTTGTTTAAAATGTTTCATTTTACTGTGCTACCCATGACACACCGCTAGAGGGCGACGGTGTTGTGTACCTCAGCAGTGAAGTGAAACTCCTGTAAAAGATTTCCAACATTTCTTTCAAAATCTTCAATGGGATGAGAGTACAAAGACAAGCACAAGTCCAATAAATATTTAACTCAAACTTTATTATGTAAAAGGAGAAAAAGTTGAGTAAATGAAGATAGATATAATGACATACAGAGAGACTGAAGAACAGTAGAAATGTAAAAGAAAGGAGCCTGAGTAAATCTCTTCTACCATCACATTTCCTACATCACATTAAAGAGAGATAAAGAAGAAAGGCATCAAACTCCACAGGGTTTTCAGGAGATTTTAAGGATCTACAACCTGTATAGCTTCATATTAAAACCCAAAACATGTCAGACTCGGCACAAACTGAAAATAAGAAAAGGAAAGAAGAGAGTTGTGGCAAATCTTCTTCAACTGGTCAGATCTAAAAGCATTCTAACATCACTGATTGGAAAGAACAACGATCATTATGATGATCAGATTTCACTTCACAACATTGTGTCAATCTACTTAAATGGGAAAACTTCATACTTTAATTTAAAATGTTTTTTTATACGGTTGAGCTTATATGGAATCCATGTTCATCACCACACTGGTTATCACTAATGCCTTTGTCTCTCTCGCAATGAGTGACTCAGTACAACAATGCTTTACTGGCATGGCTCGTACAAATATTTTATTACACACACACTTTATATAAACAGCAGCAGGACAAAGCCATTCATCATCATCATCGTCGTCGTCATCATAATCATCATCTCTCTGTATCTGTGTCTAAGATGTTGTGGAAATGGCATCATCCCCTCTATGAATGCCAGTAAGGCAACTGGGAAATCTACTGTACGTGACAGGAGTCATGCTCCCACACTCTGACATCAGAGTCATACAGCAATAAAGAGAGAAAAAGTCCAGTGGTGTGTCTTTATCCCTCAGTGAAAGGTCTGAGTTTAGCATACGTTCACACTATCAAGCAACAAACCAGCATGTGATCATTTTCATTGGCTGTGACACCAAAAGGCCACAAATCTAAATCAACAGTGTCACCAGTGGCCTGATGTTCTTCAACAAATTTAGACGAATACCTGCAATTAGTTCCCATTTACTGTTTGATGCCCAAAAATGGAAGAAAAAAAAAACCCCAGACAAACTCTTATTAAATGTGTAGAGACATTAGAAAGATAACTAAAGCTTAGAAAGAAATAGCAGGGATCACTGGTGCCTATAGTGAGTGTTTATAGCTAGTACATTTAGCACGCTTTGCTAATCTGACGACAAACTATGAAGCTTAGTGTGTAAATTGGTAATTAAGCAAATACATTTTAAACAAAAGAAGTGGGAGCTGCTACATGCTAACAAGAGAGAAATTACAAGCAGTGTGAGTGACTTAACTAGCTAGTGTGATCTCAGTAAGCACATATTCACCCGGGTATTAGATCATCTAGTGATTATCTAGAGTTCATCAGAAGTTCATTCAGACCTTTTCCAACCACATTTAAGCCAAATCTGAATGTGGTTTAAAAAATGATTTTGGGCTTACTTGCATACTTAATGATACAGAAATTTGTGACCAGCATGAAGGCAGGTGAGGGGATCAGCAGTCTTGGGTCTTTTCTTTGTACACAAATTAAACATACAACAAAAAACCTCCATTTTCACAGCAAGATAACTAGCCAACATTTGTCATCCCAATTGTTGTTACAGCACAAACATAAAAATCTGATTTGATTGCTTGCAATTTGCAACCTGGACATTTTTTGTGTAAAACTGGATTTAAGTAAGAAATCAGATTTGTCTGCAGCTATGAATATCTTCTGTTATTATTCTGGTTTTGAGTTGTTTCACCAAAATGATGCTCAGAGCTTTAACAGGAACTGTATAATCTTTAAAAAGGCAAGTTTCTGTCTCGAACCACGGAGCAGTGGTAGGATCAGGATTTAAACTGTTCCTGTTTTGCACACATTGTTTATCTGGAACTTTTTTTTATTGATGACGTTCAGCTGCAGTGAAAGCAAGTACTATTAAGGCTGGCATTAACAAAAAAAATACCTCAACATAATGATGATCTGATCTTGGAAGATCTCGGACAATGATGTTCTTATGCTACTTTAAAATCAGTGATAAAATCAGATCAGTGACTAACAGTCTGATCCATGCACTCGCTCAGACATGTTTCAGTACATCACACTGTTTTTAAGAGTAAATGAAATGCTAGCTGAATCCCAGAGAAATAAATAACTGCAGATTGATCCAGGATCATGAATCAGTCAGAGTTAGATCATTGTAAGGAGCTCTTTATTTGGTCTCTTGGATTTTTTGTGGCTAGTGAAATCTGTAGATTTAGTGATTGTATAAAACAGCAGGAACAGTGACAGGGTCTTCTAGTGGCTTTTAGAAAGGATTGTAAACAATCATAAGTTTGGGTTGGTACCTACGCACACCTCCACACCTGCAAGCAGACACACAAACAAGGCTAAAATGTTAGCAAGGATGAAATAATCTTTGAGGCTTTTCAAGGTCCAGGTGCTGACACTCCAGAGTTCAGCATTTCCATCGATCTAGGTTGGGCTGAATTAAGGGCACTAGAACAAAGAAGACACTAAAGTGAGAGGGATGAAATCTGACTGTCTGCTCTGCTTGGTTGTGGCCCACAAATCTTTTCTCTCTAATTATAGGACCGTACCGGTCGTAGTTCGTACCGATAATATCAGCTGCCAGTATTGCTAACAAGATATCCTAACAGGAAGAGAGAGAAAAAACTAAATTTTACACATTTTTCCCCAGATAAAAGTACTCACTGATGTGCAGCTTCTCCTTTTACTGTGCATTGATTGGTACTGTTAGTTGGCAGTGTTAGTTGGTGGTGTTGGTTGGTGGTGTTGATTGGCAGTGTTAGCTGGTGGCTTTGGTTGGTGGTGTTAATTTGCTATGTTAATTGACAGTGGTGTTGGTTGGTGGTGTTAATTTGCTGTGTTGATTGACACTGGTGTTGACTGGTGGTGATAGCTCAGTGTTTAAGTCATTGGGACACCAAGGGGTAGGTCTGAATTCAAGTCCCGGCTCCACCATACTGCTCATGTTGTGCATGTGTGTTTAAGCAGAAAATGTGTCTGGGTATTTCTGGGTAAATATTAATCATGGTGCAGAAGCTACACACTGCACTGCACAACAAGCTACACACTGCATATGTGCTAAAGAATCCTGTTTTGTTGAAATGAGCAAGCTGAAAATTTCAATAATTACAGCGACATGCTCAGTACAATTTACACTGAACTGTTAACTAGAGCATCTTGGTATTTTTTAGGGGACTGAACATGTTAAATTTGTGACTGGCCCCTGAATTAGCCTCTGGTCTCCCCATAATAATCATCATCAACATCATCCTTATCATCCCATAACACAGCAAAGCATCCAGACATCCTGCTTTAAAGGCATGGGTGCAGGGTTTCGGTGTGCACTAGGTACAGCCCCTTAGACCTTGGCAGGTTTATTGATGAGAACCGAGGAGCAAGTGAGCGCTCCGTCTACCTTCGCCCCCTCCACGTTGGGAACAGGAATGAGCATGTGCTCCTTCAGCTTCTCGAACACCTGCAGCAGGAACAAACACACAGGATAACAGACGTTAACCACAAAGCCCCAGAAGAGCTGTTAGTGCTTCCTTGTGCACTTGACCTGACTGTGTGCCCCGGATGAGTCCCAGTTCTTCCCAGAAATCTCTTAGATTGATGATTTGTGTTAAAGACAACAGAGAGAGAGATTTCACAATCAGATCTTCACCAGCAGCTAATACACAGGGTTTTTTTGTATTTAAAAAATACATTTGTTAATGCAAAGGAGGTTTTGTCTAACTAAATATGCCTGTATCTGAATACTACATAAAACCAAGTCTTAGTTTCTAAAATCTTTAATGTAGTTGTTTATGTGTTTCTGCTCCAGCATGACAATGCTCCTGTGCACAAAGCAAACTTCATAAGGACATGGTTTACCAATTTGGTATAGAAGAACTTGAAGTGTTTGTAATATTTTTGTTTCTGCAATTTAACAGAAAATGTTTTATCACACTTTATACAGAAATCTGAAAAATGTTGCTGTTCCCAAAACTGTTTCAGATGTCTTGGATAGACTTTACGTAATGCTTTTACACAGAAATAACCAAAGCTCTTAATCAGAAGGAACGAATCAGTGGAAAATGACATCAAAATGAGTGGTTTTTGTTCAAAGCAGCTGTAAATTAAATTAAAGTAAATTAGTGTAAGCTCACCCCAAAACTTCCTCATAATGACCCTGATTAGGTCCTTTTAAACCTTAATTACGACAAGTCCTGCGCTTTAACGGTGCTGCCTTCATTAGTGACCTCATCTGCGGCTCAGTCACTAACTTCTAATTAAGACATGTTTTAATTAAAGGGATTTTAACAGACATTAACTGTAATTAAAGGTGATTTGCCAGTCTGTTGGGCTCATGTTGCTGCCAGAAACATTCTCAAGAAATATTAAGAGTAGGGGATAAGAGAAAGAGAGAGAGAGAGAGAGAGAGAGAGAGAGAGAGAGAGAGAGAGAGAGAGAGAGAGAGAGAGAGAAATAGAAACTGGTGAGAAAAATATCACACCATCATAAAAAACCCATAAAGAGAAAAGAGATGTGTCATTCTGTGGAGGTTCTCCAAAAACCAACCAGTGTTTTCCTACACATTCTCCAAGAAAGAATACCTCTCTCTCTCTCTCTCTATTTGAATGACAGACTCTTAAAGAATACTTTTGAGAACCTCCTCCAACCCGCTCCAGACTCTTGGCCTCTTTTAAACAACTACAGGATGAATAAAATGATCATGACTCAATCCCGAGAGGCTGAGACATTAAATTGGAGATGTTTATGTCTCTGCTGCTTTCTAACAGCCACCTCGGCACTCGTAGCAACTGTGATTCGCTTTATAGTGAGTGCCAGATTTACCAGGAGAAACTCTGGACTTTGGGTGTCCCTGTTGAACTGGTGACCTTTCACCTCTCTTCTGTGGATGAGGTGAAGACTATCGAATAAAGCTTGGGGACAATAAAACAATGTTGTTCAGGTGAGAGAGTGTTGTATATCCCAGCAGGACTTTCTAGCTGATCAATGAACACAGAATATGTCATCTGGAGTCAGCATAAGGTGAGACTGTGTGTGTGTGTGTGTGTGTGTGTGTGTGTGTGTGTGTGTTTGAGACCTTAGTACTCTCAGGGAACTCCTCCGGCGTGCAGTGCAGCAGGACATGTCCTTTACCAGGCAGATTCATGTACACACAGTTAGCGGCAGCATCGTCAGGAAGTGTGAGCTTATCATATTTATGATCACTCATCTGCTGCATCGTCTTCATTAGAGAGAGGGAAAACACACACACACACACACACAGAGCACTGGTGTTTATATAAAGAAAAAGAGACAGGGTCGTGCAAACATTCCATAACAGGTGATGTCATTCTTAATTATGTAATCTCAGAGAGAGAGAGACAGAGAGAGAGAGAGGTAAAGAGGTTGTGTGTCTGAGCTTTGTTCACATGGTCTGTTATATAATACACTTTATACACATGAGGTCTATAGTTCATTTATACTAAGCCTTTATCTACACTGTGTGTGTGTGTGTGTGTGTGTGTGTGTGTGTGTGTGTGTGTGTGTGTGTGTATGTGTGTGTGTGTGTGGCCATGTTTTTATATCTTTGTGGGGACCAAATGTCTACACAGGGACAGTTTTGACCATCTGGCTGGTCCAAATATGAGCAAAAAGTTTATATACAGAATTTAGGACACACCCATCTTTTCTCAGTTAGAGTGAGAGAGGGGAATAGAGAGAGAGAGAGAAAGAGAGAGAGAGAGAGAGAGAGAGAGAGAGAGAGAGAGAGAGAGAGAGAGAGAGAGAAAAAATAAGAGGCTGATATAGGTTGTGGAATTAAACACTCCTGTGTTTATATAAATGTCAGTAAAAAAAACAGCAGAAGGAAATACATTTCACCTCGGAATACTAACAGATATGTAGTGCGAAAGTCATGAAATGCTGCAGGCTGCAAAAAATGCGAGTGTTTACTGTACAGCACATGCCTACACTCTGCTGTCATAGAGAGAGACAAAAAAGAGAAAGAGACACTCAGAGTGAGGAGAGGACAAAGAGATATAGACCTGTATAGAGAGAGAGAGAGAGAAAGAGAGAGAGAGAGAGAGAGAGAGAGAGAGAGAATGGACAGATGGAGAGAAAGCAAGATAAATGGAGTGGTCTCACAGTGGAGGTATGTGAAGTATAGAATGACCTCATCGCTCTGAGTGGTCAGTTTGATTTTCATTATGAATCGCACTCCTGGAATTTACATGACCTCAAAATCTAAACATGGAGTCATTCCCGACCACACACACAAACATATACACACACACACACACACACCACACCAAACCACACACACATACCAAATATGAAATCATTTTTTCTTCTGTGATTAGAAAAGTAACAAATGTAGCAGGAAGTGGAGGACAGATCCATTATTATCCGTCTGGAACAAAACCACTATGAGGTTCTGTTCTGTCTCAGGGTCTGTTTTCTCCTGGTCAGAGTGGCACTGGATCTGGAGTCTATCCCAGGAACGTTGTGCGTGAGACAAGAATACTGTTCCACTGCAGGGTACCAGAGTCACCAGTCCACCATGTTCTTTGGGAACCCCAGAGGAACCGCCACAGAGAGGGCAAAGCAGTCATTTGAGCTCAGGATCTAACCATGATGCCACCCCACATGGAGGTCACTATCTGCCCCTTTCTGTGTACATGTACAGACAAATGCCCATACTAGGCTAGTGTCACTGATATGACCACTGACATGACCATCCATCACACTCAGATAGAATAATTACACTCATGAACTCTTGGCTGCACTTTGAATAAGAAAAATTCACAAAACTAACCCATTCCTCGTCTCTATCCTGCACGTCATCTCCATTCCACTCGAATAGAACTGTTTCATTTTGTTCTGATTAGATTAACATCACTTTCATTGCTTCATGAGTTAAGCAGTAAACACACACACACTCATAAATTCTTACACACACCCTGTGGCCACTGTGAATACTGCGCTAAATCAAGCTGTGAGCTCAGCGCTATTTTTGTTCCTGTAAGTGGCCAAGATGTTGCCTCCTAAAATTAGAGCATTTACACACTTGTTTCTGGTGAGTAGCTCCAAGGTTTTATTGTCTTAAGTTCTAATTTTAGGACAGTGTGAGCACAAAGGAATTAACTGATGGTGGCTGTGTCAGTGAAATGGCGGTGGATGATGTGCAGAGGGCGATGCTGAGCTGGGGCTGGATCACAGCGTGCTGCGAGGAAGATAACGGCTTATACCTGTGGAAGGTGTGTGAATAGCTCTGTGCACAGTGATGACACGTTACTTTAACATGTTTTGCAACTTGACCTGAGTTCAAGTTCGTGGAATAACAAAGATGGTGACAGAAACATTAGATTGAATGATGACGTGTCTTTCATAGAGATTTGTGTTCAGTAACTCAAACAGATCAGAGCAAACTAATCAGCAAATAAAACACTGATCTGGTATCCGGTATTGGGCTGATATCAAGAGAAAGTGTTGGACTGGATACAGGAAATAAAAAAATTCAAATCAGATTCTGAGAGAAATCCAGCCAGAAATATTACACAATTGCTTGTAGAGCAATGTGACATACAGCAACTCAATGTAAAGCAACAAAACAAAAACCAAACCTGAGATGTACTAAATACATTTTGGATCATACACCAGAACATCTTTACGTACCTTGTTGACAAGTTGGGAATAAGTCAACACAAAAAACATTATCTTAGAGTACTGTACTTTTCCCAAGCCAGTATAACAGTTATATTCTGTTAGAGATTAAACATTTACATGAACAAATGTTTACTTGAGCACTGGAGCTCTTGTTATTTGTTTAGGCAACACTGACATTCCAAATCCCAGCATTCCAGAGTGGCGTCCTGATTTGACACGGCGAGAAAAAATGGCTAGGCAACATTTTTGTTATTGTCTCATTAGTGGAACATGATATTAAGCCTTGACCTGGAGTTAATCTGTCACGTACAGTATATATGATTGGAAAATGATTCTTGTTGAAGATGCTAGACCCCTGACCATCTCTACTTCTAAAATAAAGCTAATTACACCACAGCATTCGGTACAAAGTGTTGCCTTGAAAAGTAAACACCTAAATGTGGAGCCAGTGGAACCACTTTAATACATTCTGCATAAACAAAGCTGTTTGTCTTCGCAGCAACCACCTAGAAAGTGCAGCAAAGCTTCTCACAATAGAAAAGATCTTCTGCTAAAAGCTGTTGAAAGCGTCCATTGTTTCTTGGGACACGGCAGAGCCCTTTGGCCGGAATGTGGGAATGTGTTCAAGGTTCGCTGGAGCCCTTTGTCATGAAGACAGAGCTTTCCCAACAAATTGGCTTGAATGGCACAGAGTCGTAAAAGCAGGCACCTCCGAGTCGCTGCCCTTTTGAGTGTGGATTTGCCCCGCAGGAGAGCAGGAGCCAGGTCATTTCTCCAGCAGACTCTCATGACAACCACAAGGGAAACGATGCTGCTTCTGGAACACAGACTTTGCTGGAGAAAGATACTGGGACAGTAAGAGATAATAACACCCGTTCATTCGTTTATCTTCAGTAAGCACTTCTCTGGGTTACGGTAGATCCCTGGAACACTTGGCATGAGGGGGCCAAACACCCTGGATGGGACACCAGTCTGACAAGGACACCATATACACACACTTACACACCTAGCAGCAATTTGGCACATCCAATCCACCTACTGACATGTTTTTGGAAGGTGGACGGAAACTGGAGAACAACAGGAGAACCTGAGCTCAGGATAAAACAAGGGAACCCGGGGCTAAGGAGGCAACACTACCTCACCATACCTTCATGGTATGACTTATATTTACACCTGCTCTGACCTGGTGTCAGTCTGATGCAGTGTATATAGAGATGGCTATTCCATTCACACTCACACTCACATGTTGGACACCCTGAATGTTTGCTCTGTACCAATTTTTTTTTGAGATTCAAGGAATAAAGACACTTTACCTTTAAGGCTTTCTGGGCTGATTCACTGGAACCAATAGCAATAAGTCCTGGACCTGCCATACTGCAGAAGCTCTTCAGGTGCAGGCCGTGCTTTACTGGAACAGTGGACACAGCATAGTCCTGCAAGCCAAATTATACAGCCTGTAAAATGCATTTCTGTTACATAGGATTAATCTTTTGAAACAAATTTTTTTGGTGGTATGAACACAATGCTTTCACAACATAAATCTCCAAGACAGAAAGTGCACATGAGAAGAATTAATGCCTCCTTTTCATGCTAATAGTGTTTGTGGAAAATAAAACAGTTAAGCGAGCAGCTCCCTTTAATTTCCCTTTGATGGCTTCTGCAAATCAACCATAAATTTTCCATAAACATTAATGTAATGGCTGGTAAAAGACCCAGTGATAATAAGGCAGAGTCATTTTAAAGCACTTCTGAGGACAAACATCCATTTTCTGCTTGTTATGTACTGAATGTCATGTGTGTTGTTAGCATATGAGTGAAGAATGCGTTGGTGCAATCTTGCAATCAGGATTCAAAGCTGATTGACCATGCATCTGCAGACCAGACGGTCCTCAGTGAGGTGATTGGGGTAAGATAGCTCAAATTTTACACAAATGGTTATTCTTTAGAGTCCAGTGGACACCAGGTGCAGTGTGGGCAATTTGCGAAGATTTGCACAAGACTAATAAAGCTGTAGGAATTTGGAGGATGCATATGAGCAAGACTTCCTTACAACAGAGAACCCAAATCAAACTGTAGGAACGTGTGAAGAAGTGAATACTCACCTTAAAGGTATCAGCTAGGATCTCTGCCCCTCGTTGATTGGTTCTTTTTGACAAGCCCACAAAGAACTCTTGACCTGCAGAAAGACACACTTGCACTTTACACTCCTTACATCAAACATGTTGAGTCTTCTTCACAAGCATCCTAACCAACTGTCTGATTGGCCTGAATGAAAACCTACAGCTAAGCTAGAATTGTTTGAGGACAAGCTGCACATCAGAAATGGACAAACCTTTGCCCTTGGTCCACTCTATGGAATACAGTGAGTCATATGGATGCAGTAGAGCACACTGATTATTATATACTGTGTTTGCTTGATTTAATAAATGATTTGGAATCTGATGTTTATAATATAAATTGAAACACAAGGATGTATTTGATCTAAAACGATTGGATTAGTAAAGATTGAAATTGACTGTGAAGATGGAGATTTCACTGAATGACTGGTTAATTGATTGGAGGAAAATGAATATCTCTTTGATTAGAAACATGGACCAACTTATTTAATTCCCAGTGCCTATGAGAGAAATATAAACATTCTGCTTGTGAAATCTTGGTTTCTTCCGTCTTGGCAGGGTTTCATCAGAGACATTGAGACATTGAGGGATGATGTTTCATTCACATGGGAAAAATGAGAACATTTCTGATTATTCTAAATTGAAAGAATTCCTTTGTGAACCTTAGCTTACATCAACACATACACTGTGGGCTGTAATAATGAAAGTCATGCTCTTTGCTTCACTCATGGGTCTGAAATTCCCAGGGCTCAGAAATTCCCACTCAGATGGTGATGTGACATGTGGTTCCTCGTGATGTGAAGGCAATATGAAGCAAGTAGGTCTATAAAGTAATGCTTAGAGTTAGAGGTTAGCTCTCAGTACCTGTAAAAAGAACATCTCCTCCATCCAGCGTAGCCGATTCATCAGTCATCTCCACAATGTTCAGGCCAAGCTTCATCAAGGCGTTCTTCATGGCCTTGGTCTGAAAAAAAGGGACATTTGATTACGATCAAATATATTTGCATGGAGTACATTTTATTCCACTCCATTGCCACCGAGATGCATACTTTTCCATTGCTGTCTGTTTTAATGATACTTTCCAGAGTAATTATTGTGCTCTTTCCAGCTGTTTTATTGTACACAGTCATAAAAGTGGTTTTCTGGAACTGCAGACTTGAGCTGTGCCCAGAACTGCAGCTTGGTCTCCAGGAGTAAGCTTTTTTTACCTCCAGGTCTTTGGAACATTCTACAGATGTTATAAGTTACGGAACTTTAATACGTAACCGAGGACATCGGCTTTCAATAGCCGAATGACAGAACATACCATGAGTAATTCCACTCAGCTAATGTGACTAAACACTGAGAAAGTTCACAATGTGATGGTAGATGCAAGTTATCTCCATTTTTACCCCAAGTCCAAGTCACAAGCAAGCCACCGTCCCTCATAAATGCCTCACGATACGACAAATTTCAGGTTAAACTGTAATATATTCACATGGCCACATCGTTCTGTAAGTTGTACATACTATAATCTCTACACATGCCTCTGTCCAAATATAGTGAACTGCCATTTTGTTCAAAGGTTACATCAAAACTCACTAGAATATAAATAAAATAAATACAAATAAAATACAGCAGCAGTTCTAATGAAGGAGGCACATGGCACAGGTCTGTCACATCCAGAGAAGGAAGTGCTGTCAAATCTAACCTTTTCTCTGTGATTCTGATAAACTGATGTATAAATCTTGTTGTTTTTTTTTGTTTGTTTGTTTTTATCACTTTAGCCAAAGCAGCTCCGGTAAGAAACAGACTTTCCTCCTGCAGCCCTCTTGTCTAGAAAGAAAAACGATTACGCCTGCTTTTTTGGACGTCGCAGCGGCGTTTGACAAAATGTTACCAGGCTGTCCAAGATATCTAGATGACATCATCACTCAGGACCTGGGGATGATGTCATTGCGAAAGGAAATGTTAAAAGTTTTTATGAAGAAAAGGAGCCAAAGGAAGTGACCTAGAGGAGAAAAAACGAGAAAAGTATAAAAAAAAAAAAAATTCAGATGAAACACTTGGATCCTCCTGAGGTAATGACTTGCAAGCTGATTCTGATAAAGGAACACATCTGTTGTGTTTGTGCGCTCTGTGTGTGTGTGTTTGATTTATAGCCCTGTTTGGCTACTCACAGAGGCCCTGATTTTACAGCAGCGAATCAGTGTTTCCACGGCAATATCTGGGAATGAGGTCATCGCACCGCTAATCGAACGCTTCTGCTTCAGCTCCCGTCGAGCCAAGCATGTCATCACGCAGGCATGCTACCATGGCGACCGCAGGGCCCCTGGTTTCCTGAGATAGTGCAAGGCAGCTGCCCACCCACCAAAACCCACATTAACACATGCCTGCTTCACATGTATGCCTACACACATACGTACACAAGTAAACACACACACACACACACAATGTAGCAAATGAGAGAAAGAGAGAAAGATCTGGCTCATGCTGGAGATAAAGTCAGTGGGTACTGCCCCTGTTTTTAGGGTCTGAGGGTCAAAAGTCAGCAGACCTGTGTTTTTTGTGTGGTATCATGGGTAATGCAGGAAGTGAGCACTGACCAACATGTCGATTGTAAGACACTGCAACCAATAAACACAGACCCTGCTTAAATTAGTTATACATTTTATATTTAATGTTTAATTATTATTCATTAATTGGAACAGCTGAAGGACAGAGCACATCCTCTATTCCGTTCAGCGTCCCTTAGACCTGGAGGGTTTACGGGGATTTTTAGAAATGTTGACACTAAATGCTGCTCCTAACCTACACACAAGTTTTGCTTGGATTACTTGCTCTTCTGAAAGTGCAGATGTTGCAGATCGTGGCTCATGTTACAGTTCTCCTGTTCTTCAGACTGATTCAAATGGCTGAAAATCTTTGTATATATAAACATAAGGGTTGTGGCGCTGTACTCTTCCATGAAGAAAAGTCTACTCTAAATGCAGCAGATGAAAAGAGAAGCCGATCTGTACAGAACAATCCTGGCCTGAAGCAGAGAATTATGGGAGATGTGCTGAGTTGATTGTATGTTCAGTTCCTGAGGTTTGTAACATCACACAACACTATTGGAGATGTTGCAAAGCAGTGATATGGCATGTTTGTCCAGCTCATGACTTCACTGCTGATCCGTTCAGGACAGAAGCAGAGTGAGTCACTGCAATTCTGGCTGAGACTGAATCGGATGATACTAGGAAGTGCTCGCTAACACAGTGTAATAATATAATAATAAATGGGCAGCAAGCAAGCTAGCTCAGTGCAGACTAGAGTCAAATGAACCAGCAGTAGATATTTACATCATAGCTGTGACTGAGCATGATATTGTCCAGTGTTATGGCTTGATACGGGATGTGAAAGCAGTTTTAGTCTGATTTGTCCCCAGTCTATGGGTCATGTGATGATAAAGATCTCTTTAAATCACTTGAACAGTATCAGATCCCAGTCTGCCAGCGTAAGAGTCACTGGGGTTCACCTTAAAGTGGTCTCCCTGCTGAGCTGGATGCTTCTTCACTGCTCCCACAGCCTACCAGGTTCCCCCTTCTCTTCCCTCTGCTCTCTTTCTCTTCTGGCTACATTCCTACCATTCCACTTTGCGAGCGATCGCTGGGGCACAGAGGAATGGAAGAATGGATTTCACTCTCCTGCCAGACCAAGAGAAAGAGAGAAGAGAGAGGGCACGGTGCGATAAAGTATCCGGTGTAATTGCGCCCAGCGCTGATGAAGTGCATTTGAAGCTCAAGTTAAAAGCCCTCAGGGAGAGAGATGAGGTGAGATGGACAGAAAGAAGAGGACAGAGAAACGAGTGCATTCCTGAGTCTGGTGAAACTCAGGATTCAGACACTAATCAAAGCAACTTACTGGTCTGCACTTAGCTCTTTTCTGTATATGAGTAATGTACAGTGGACTACAGATTCCCTCTGAGTTAGAGAAACACTGCCCAGAATTTATTCTTGGATGTTCAGGAATCAGATCTTAATTTGCTGACTACACAGAATTTACATAGAAGGCGAGGGCACGAGTACATACCACATTATGACGAAGCAGGTTTTTTAAAAAGTCTAAAAATAGTGCTAGGCAAATATATTTGATCAGTCACAAAATTAGGACAGGCCAACAGTATTGGAACAGTCACAAAACTAGGTATTGGGACAACTAAACCAGCACAGTGTAAATCCAAAACGTAAGACAAAAGCACAATAAAAAAAACAGACAAAGGTCAACAGGACAAAACAGGAACATTAGAGCTTAACAGGATGTTAAAAACTGGAAAAATACTTAGTGTCTGTGACAGACGGACCAGAGAAACAGAGAGTATACCTCACAACGAGGAATGAAACCAAGAGGTATAAATAAATGGTTAAAACCTAACATAACATAATGAGAAATAGGTGAAAATCTTTAAGATTCTGGTGACTGTGAGGATGCTGGGAGTTGGAGTCTGGGGCGGCCCTATTTGTCAATATGAAATGTTAAAATATTCATTCTGTTTCCATTGAATTTCTGTTGCAGGGAAATTTGTCAAACCAGGCCTCTAGATTTGATAAATGTCTGGTGTGCTTCTCAGTAAATTTGACAAAGATCTGCTTTCATAGGAAGAGTATATCTATTCACCATAGCCAGCCGGAGTAGCTCATTTCCTCACCGCTTGCTAACCGCTACACACCGCTGAATCACTCCGGAAGCATTTAACATGGAACTATGTGATTTTTTTTTAAATCCAGTGGTTTGTTCCATACAGAGTTTTAACGTAAGTCAGTTGTATTGCTATGTTTAAAAGACTGCCTGAGGAGTGCCGAGAGATTTCCAGCTTCAATAGACTCAAAGATGTGGACAGAAAAGTGTTCAGGAATATTCCCAAAGGTGGACCATCCAGAGATCCTCCAGAGATACAAAGAATCAGGTAGAAGATAGGAGGAGACATGTGATAATGGAGGATTATGTTCACTAATCTTGAATTGAATGAGAAAAATATGCAAAGAATAAGCTGGAAATAATAACCAGTGTTCCATGTGTATTTAAAAAAGATGAGTAGGTATGATCGTGGTCTATAAGTGTTAGCAAACCTTGATGTTCATGATGCGAAAAATGTTTAATTAGCTAGAGCCAGGAAGGCCAACACTCCAAGCTCACCTTGGACTTAAAATAAATCTAATTTTTGATGGATTTTACATAAATTCTTCTTCAATGCAAACTCAAAGACACTTAAAAACCTGATGTCCTTTAAAATATATACAGTACATATTTCACTGACATCAGAAGCATTTAGCAGAAAACTCCTAGCATTTGCTTCAGTATAAACGCAACTGATCCACATCCCTCAGACAGATAGTGAGAGTTAAAGCACTGAGAGACTTGGACAGAGGGAAACCAGCCTGAGCAAAAGCTTTTCTCCTTCAGGCAAATCACAAAAGATAAAGTAGAGAGCCGACCCTGCTGCCGCTTCAAAGCCAAAGAGGATGGAAGAAATTCCGTAAAGATGGAAAAGGAATCAAGTTATCTGTATTGAGGAATTTAAATTTCATTTCAGAGAGGAGGACAGCGCTAGATAAGCTCTATCAGATGGGCAGAGGTCTTCCATATTCGCTGTTTGATGTCAGAACGACTCGATGTGACCATGCAACCTGTGCTAGCTAGCGGATTAGCCCAACCAAGTGCTGTGCTTTTCACTTGATCATATGGATCAGATCGCTTCCTTCTTTCAGTAGATTAAATGTCTTATTCTGGTTATAGTGTCAAATGTTTTTCTAATTTACATTTAAAACTGAAGCCTCTTTAATGGTTTTGAATGCTAATTTGATGATCTGATTTTATTGCTCGCTTATCGTTTAATTAGTCTTTAACTACTACAAATTATTCAAATAAAGGTGATCCAAAGTGACTTTAAAGTAAGTACAACAAACAGACAGTTCAGTTTATTGCACACTGGTAAAGTGACTTTTTTAACCTTTATTAATACGGTCAAAGTGTGGCTCTAACGCAGCTAATTTTAGTTGTGTTGCTTTTCAATTGCTAGCTGAAGCAAGCTGAAGTTATACTAGCTGCATTTTAGCTTCATTTTCCTATAACAGTATAGAGGGAAATATATCTGTAACAGGATGTTTAGCAACGAAGGTCTGATGGTCATGTGACCACATATTTTTGTGTAATGGATCATTCCCTCTCACCTCCTTTATACAGTGTTTCCGTAATGCTGAAACCTGACGTATCATTCCACGTTGTGCTTCAAGGTACTTCTGAAAGTTGAGCACCTAAAATTACACAACGGGGCTGCAAGTAGGGCAGGATTATGTACACAACAGCCCTCCTGTTTAGCCGAGAGCACTCATCTCAAAGTTCCAGTTATTCTACACCACATACACCATTTCTTATCTCTCACCCTCCATTGCTTTCCGACATCTCCCTCTTTCCTCAGAGGTTCAACTGTGTGTGTGTGTGTGTGTGTGTATGTGTGTTCGATCAGCCCATCAGTTAGTCAGCACATTCCTCATCTCAGTATCAATCTGCGCACCTGTCTCAACGAAACTAATCTGTCTGACTGCTTTTCATCATATCCTCAGTTGATTTTTTCCACCTTCTGTCTGTCCTGATCACAGACACCTAACATTTCAACACATTAAGCTTTCTTCCAGTGCATTCCCAAACCCTCGATTGAGAAGATGGAGAAGAGCAGCATTCTTACCTGAGGATTTCATCTTCTCCTGAAAGGCAGAATCTTCCTATTCCTCTTTCTCATCATCAAACCCCATTAGAAGTGTCCTTCAAATTTAAATGACACACACCATATTTAAGTAGAGATGCTACAAGAGGTCTTCTCCCCTGGAATAGTCCGGTGTTTACTGCTCAGGTTCCTTTAGGTTCTGTTCTGAGCTTCAGAAAGCTTTCAGAGCCGCAGTGGTAGAAGGGAAGGGGACGTTGCTGAGCCAAAAAATCAAGTCAGAATTCTTGGATTTGTTAAAAAATTCATCACTTTCTCCTAGAGTAAAAAATATCTCCTTCCTTCATTTGTCTTCTGGAACCCAATGCTAGGCAGCCATCCCCATGGCAGCTCATGGGTTAATCTCCCTCCAGCAGAGGCGTTCCAGTTTCACTGTTCCATCACAGCCAGGTTCTTCAGCATGGCCTGCAAGCCCTAACGTCTCCAGGAGCACCCAGGAGGCTGACCCTTTGTTCTGACCCTTTGCTTCCTTTCATGTGTGTCAGCAGATGAGAAGAAAACAAAATTCCAGTATAGACACACACACACACACACACACACACACACACACACACACACACACACACACACACAGGCCAATAAAGTTTATTTATTCTTTTCTAATCCAAGGCTTCGTTAAGGTTCAGTAACTTGTGAGAATGAGGCTTCAGTGAATGTCCTGAGATGCCTGGATCAGATTAGGCTTTGAGGAAGAATTTACAGTTCTCTTCGTCTTTTTTTTCCTCTTCCTATTCTCTCTCCTTCAGCTGGATCCCTGTACTTCTCGGAGGCTTGTATAACCAACCCTACTATTTGGGTCTTTTTTGCACAGAAGGGCAAAAGGGTCGAACGTTGGGGCTATAAGGCCAAAGAGTGGTAGTTTTGTTCCCTTATCAGAGTGATCCGAGAATGCAGCCTTGCCTCGAGAGGAAGAATGTGTGTAACAGATTCTGGAATAAGCAGGCATGGCTAATTCAGAGCCTTGTGGAGGGAGAGGACCAAAATTTGGCACATGCTGTCCTTCTCTAACACAGACACACACACACACACACACAGCTCTCTCTCACTCTCTCTCACTCTTTTAGCTTCAGGTAACAGTGTTCCTGAACCCTCATAATCAGTCACTAATTTGTTCTGTAAGACTTCAGGCAATCTGCGTTTAATGGACACACCTTTAATAGACACCATTGCGTTTAATAGACACCATTGTGGAATTACTCTGCACTGATACTAAACTGCTGATATAAAACTCATTTCTGCTCTCCGAGATGCTCTTATGTGTATGTCTTTGGCTGCCCTGCCCTGACCTTCCCCTTCTCGCTGCTCTGTGTGTTTGTGTGTGTGTGCGTGTGAAAAGGTGAAAAAAAGACGCCAGATGTGACTCTAATTCTACCAAAATTCATCTCACTATTTTGGGCCATGTGGCCAGCACATGCAGTCGTGTTGCTTTCATGAAGAATGAACTCGTTATTAATATTCAGATTTCAGCTCTACGTTCTTATTTACACTAAACTAACATGGTGGAGTGAAATCCCAGGACTATCAAACAACCAATTAGCCTTTATCTACTCAGCTCTGTTCTTGGGTTTGTTTATGATTCGTTTGTACACTTCAGATAAACATATTTTTAAACAAGACGCTTCAAACCATCATCACTGATGGACTGCACATGCAGCACGTGCGGAGGGATGATATATTTCCTGTTTCTTATCATATGCACATAGATTATAGACATCATAGACAGCGTGACTCAACAGACATAAGCCTGGAAGTGTGAACTCATCTGAACAGTAAATTGGGATCTAATCTGGCAGAAGATCTGATCTCTGTCTGATCACCATCTCCTCTTCAAAAACATGGAAAAACTTGTAAGGAAACCATCAGCGATATGAAAACACATTGCATGAAGGTGCTGGAACCTGCACCTGAAGCATGTCCAATCTCCTTCTCAGAACTTTCACACCACTACAGAATGTTCTGGCCTGCTGCCTGATGGGAGAAGGTCTGACCACACAGCGTGGGGTCCTGAGCTATGAATGTGAGGAAAAATGAGAGAAGGAAAAACAGCCTTGGGCACAGAACCCTGTTCTGCATCTGTGGAAAAAAATGTAGACGGGGAAAAAAGGTGAGGAGAAATATGTGGAGCTGAGCCATGGAGTTTCCCATCATCTCTAATGAGGGGTTTTCCCAGAAGCTCTGGCCATCTTGGAGAGTTTTTTTTTTGTGCATTTTAAACAATGATTGATGTAAGCCAGAGCTCCAGTGATGCACTGGGAGAATTATACACTACACCCAGACCTCACGCTGATGGATTCAACACCGTCTCCTCAAGCAGAACCTCATGGGTCAGACAAGGCCATCATCACCCTTAGCTCCAATCCGGAATCTTCCTCCCAGTTTCATCACTGTGCTCATTTTACCAGTAATCAGATGAAGAGCTTATACGGCGAGAGGTTCCTCCAGATGTTGTGCATCAGACAGAAATGTTCTCATTACAGCTGCAGCGAAGGAGGAGGATTTTGTAAATGTTTTGAAAGAATTCACAACGCTGTATTTAAATCCATCAAATATTCAGCCAGTAAAATATCTGGTGTGTCAACGCTCATCTAGCAGATTGTAGTGGAGGACACTCAGCAGCGATGATGAAGTTTCATTTTCATTCTCCGTTATTTTATGGTTAGATTTTTTGAAGAATCTTTTCTTAAATTGAAGAAAGTAGAATATTTTTGATGTCAGACACAAATACAGGAAGTGAATGATCTGCATTTCTGTACATTTACACCTAGAATACAGATATTAGTTACTAACTATTAACTACTAACCAGCTAACTGCTGAATTGCTAACTAGCTAATATCAACTAGCTCACCTGCCACAACCAAATGCAATGAAAGTAAATGTTCTAAATTCATCATGACTTGGTCTGATTAATTCTACACTATATGGCCAAACGTATGTGGACACACCTCCTAATTATTGAGCCACACCCATTTCTAACTGATGTGTGAAGTCACATAGCCATGCTGAAGCATCCTACTGAAGAGCTGCATGGAGCTGTCATGAGACGCCTCCTTTGCCACAAGTCAGCTGGTGACTTTGTGCCCTGCTGGATCTGCCACGGTCAAACCCTCAACAAACCCTAGTTGATGTGTTAGAAGCAGGAAAAATGGGCAAGTGTAAGGATTTGCATGAGTTTAACAAGGGCCAAATTGTGATGGTTTGATGCCTAGATTTAGCATCTCCAAAACTGCAGCTCTTGTGTGGTGTCCCCGGTCTGCAGTGGTCAGTATCTATCAAAAATGCTCCAAGGAAGGAACAGTGATGAACTGGCCACAGGGTCATGGGCGGCCAAGGCTCACTGATGCACGTGGGGAGTGAAGGCTGGCCTGTGTGATCCGATCCAACAGACGAGCTACTGTTGCGCAAATTGCTGAAGAAGTTAATGCTGGTTCTGATAGAAAGTGTCAGAATATACAGTGCATCACAGTTTGTTGTGTATGGGGCTGCATAGCCGCAGACCAGTCAGGGTGCCCATGCTGACCCATGTGCACCGCCGAAAGCGCCAACAATGGGCATGTGAGCATCAGAACTGGAACAATGAAAGAAGGAGGCCTGGTCTGATGAATCATGTTTTCTTTTACATCACGTGGATGGCCGGGTGCCTGTGTGACACTTACCTGGGGAACACATGGCACCAGGATGCACTATGGGAAGAAGGCCAGCGGAGGCAGTGTCATGCTTTGGGCAATGTTCTGCTGGGAAGCATTGGGTCCTGCCATCCATGTGGATGTTACTTTGACCATGTACACTATTTCATGGAAATGGTATTCCCTGATGGCTGTGGCCTCTTTCAGCAAGACAATGCGCATGCCACAAAGCAAAAATGGTTCAGGAATGGTTTGATGAGCACAACAACGAGTTCCAAAATTTCCCAGATCTCAATCCAATCGAGCATCTGTGGGATGTGCTGGACAAACAAGTCCGATCCATGGAGACCCCACTTCTCAACTTACTTAAAGGTTCTGCCTCTAACATCTTGGTGCCAGATACCACAGCACACATTCAAGGACCTAGTGGAGTCTATGCCTCAATGGGTCAGGGCTGTTTTGGCAGCAAAAGGGGGACCAACACAATATTAGACAGGTGGTAATAAAGTTGTGGCTGATCAGTGTGTATATACATACACATACATATATATATGTATATATGTATATGTGTGTGTGTGTGTGTGTGTGTGTGTGTGTGTGTGTGTGTGTGTGTGTGTGTGTGTGTGTGTGTGAATATGGATAATGAAGGCTGTGGATTCCTTCTGTGCTGAAGAAGAAATGAGATGCTGCTGCAGGACCGGCAGAGGATTCACCCATACCAGGGGGTCCATCAAACACTACAATCGTGGTAAGACAACACACACACACACGTTCTGCAAGTTGTGGTAACTGACGTCTGAGCACGTACATGCACCTCATATGGGAACTGATCCCCAAACCACCTAACATTTGGGCAGATATTTAGAGCTCTAAACTGTACTTTAGCAACAATGCACAGAGAGAGAGAGAGAGAGAGAGAGAGAGAGAGAGAGAGAGAGGGGGAGGGATAAAGAAATCAGATTAATGGTGTGTGTGTGTGTGTGTGTGTGTGTGTGTGTGTGGTGTGTGTGTGTGTGTGTGTGATAGAGACATAGACACAACCCCTAACACACTGTTTCCAGATACAGACCTTTTTTCAATCCCATTCCAGGAAATCGTGCACTGGATGTGTGAGGGATTAACCGCTGCACATATTAGCAATGGCAGAACATAAGATTTTACACACACACACACACACACACACACACACTAATGACTAGCTTAATTATTTCAGAACAGAGATGGATGTGTGGGATGTTTTCAATCAGTGTAAAGAATCAAATGATTTTCTGGCTGTGAGTCTGATATAAAATGAGTCAGGATTCTGTTGGCTTATAGTGTGAGGTGTGTTTTACAATTTGCACTTGGAGCATCTCAGAGAGCAGAAATGGGTTTAATATAATCATTTACTCTTAAGAAAAAGAAAACGTTTTTGGAACTTTTCTATGAATATATTGCCCCTAGTAGGCAAGGGAACCATATTAACCACCACTGTGTAGTGTGACATGACAAAGACATTCAATGATCAATATGGACACAACAAAACAGGAGCAAACTCCATGGCCTCTGGAGAAAAGATCTGGATGGTAGATAAAGGCAGCATTTAGTAAATAATTGTATGAAAATGTCATGCAGTTAGTTATTATGGTGGAGATGAATATATAGGTGTCATGGTGGGGCAGAGCTGCTCATCACAGCTCCAGGGTCCACTGTCTGAGGTTAGTGTCAGTGTTCTTCTGATGTCCATGTGGAACTTCTCCAAGTTCTCTGCTGTCCTCAGACATGTTGGTAGGTTCATCAGCTGTGCTAAATTTCCCCTCAGTGTGAAAGAGCATGTCAATGTGTGTGTGTGTGTGTGTGTGTGTTTCCCCCACTTGAGCTCAGCACCCTGACCAGGATAAAGCGCTTGAAATGTATAAATAAAAATGTCACATCACAGCTCTGGACCTGTAGGATGTCAGCAGCTCAGGAGTTAAGTGTCCAGAGGAACAGGAGTTTCATTCCTACGACTACCAGAGTGCCACTGTTGGGCCCTTGTGACACGAGGCCCCTTGCATTAAGCTCTATGTAACCACATATCCCCCAAGAGCTAAACTTGGACCTGCTCCATCATCCATTTCTGTTTGCTGAAGCGATGATTTACATTTCAAGAGCATGACCAATCTGGTGTGTATGTGAGCAAGCTGCCAAGTGTTAACAACTCTGCTTTTACTGTACATCCACATTCAGTCATGCAGGAATATCACACACACACATATACACACACACATTTTACATTGCTGGCTGCCAACTGGAACATCAACAAAGACAGTCAATCCAAATGGACCGCAGGAAACAGTTTCCCAAAAAACATCAGCATCATCAGTTACAAAGACGTTAGCATTTGTCACGGCTTTAATTTTACTCACCACACAAACAGCTGAAATCAGCTCGATTTTATTCAGAATGAAACAAGTTACAGCCACGAAACGGTCGGAAGATCACACCAGCTGATGTTCTCTCGTCTGCAAACATCAGGATGTAAGATTCTGATGAATGAAACTCATCAACAGTGTAAGAATTGTAAACTCATCCGTCCTGAAGATGTGGAAAACTTAACTAAAGCTCCAGCTTCACCTCTGACTCTGACACTGGAGACTCCTTGCACATGTTAATTCATTGTCTCCTTGGAGAAAATGTTTATAAATCTGTTTATGGGAATATGCAAATGAGCTGTTACTACAGAAAACAGAACATATTATAACGAGCACATTAATTTACAGCTGCGCTATAAACAAAGCTGTTCTAGAACATTCAACAGTGCTGCCTCTGAATATATATAGTATATAAGAAATATTCTGACTGAGATTAATTTTATAATAATTGTACAAGAATGTCTCAGACAGCTAAATGGTCCTCGGTGTAATCAGTGTGAGATCCAGGCTTATGAACACATGTCAGCAAGCATCAACATGTGTAATTCTGATTGAGAAGACTTGTCTTCTACTTCTTCTGATCACACCCCACACTTCACCTTGAGATTAAACTGGACACACACAGTTTCATGTATTCTTATCATTACAGGGACATCTGGTCCTCACAAAACAGCAAAAAAAAAACAAACCCATTTGATCTCTTCAACCTGAGCCTGATGATCTTACATCTAAAACGAAATTAATCTAGAAATGTGTATTGTGAAGTCTCTCTCTCTCTCTCTCTCTCTCTCTCTCTCTCTCTCTCTCTCAGTTCACTGAATTCCTGCTCTCTAAGGACAGGCGATGCCAAATGGATGGGGAAAGCAGAGGAAACATGCCCCAGGCTTTAACATGGAAGTGTCTGGAATGTAGCTATGCATCTGTACAGCTACAGACGTGTGTGTGCGTGTGTGTGAGTGACTGAGTGCACCCAGACTCACACACTTTAAGCATCAGTGTTGTACTCACATGCTGATCAAGTCTTTAGTGACACAGTAAAAGACATTAAAGCAGACGAGATGCTGACTCAACACAACTACAAGCAGCTCTTTAGCTGAGACACAAAGGACAAAACATAAAAGGAAAAGGAAGAAGAAATGAGGAGGCTATCTATCTATCTATTTATCTATCTATCTATCTGATAGAGTCACATTAGCATCCCATCATTCGGTTCAGTTACTGTATATGAAAACACACAAACACGACACACTAAGTGTTCCTCTGATACAATACAATAGCATAATGATCTCATTAAAGGTCTGATAAATATTATTTAAACGTATATATATATATATATATATATATATATATATATATATATATATATATATATATATGTGTGTGTGTGTGTGTGTGTGTGTGTGTGTGTGTGTGATTTCTGGGCCTCAGGTTATGTAGGCAGCTTTTGTTTTCAGCCTGTCCGTGGATCCGTCCTGAAGAACGAGAGGCTGAATGTTTGTAGAATGTTTATGAAATTATCACCAGAACCTTCAGATGAACGAGGTCACAGCAGAAGGCTGAGCTTTTCATCAACTGCTTCCTCCCTTTTTTGAAGTATAGATGAATTACATTCATATGTATCCTGCACGTGGGACAAAACCGGACAACCATGAGGACATGTGGAGAAGATACACAACCCTACAATCCACTGAGCTTAGCATCCAAACCAGGAGCTCGGACAATCATGTTTTTCTATACTTAAAATATTTTAATTTCATATGTTAATTAAGCACAAATTTGAGACACACCTCTTCAGGGAAGGGATTAAGCCATCAACCTTTTTTTGTTCCTTATAAGAAACTATTTCAGTGCTCCCCTCTGCAGCACTCTCCCCTACTCCTACTGCTCCAAACTCCTACAGGTTTACTGTTAAAACTAAAAATTATATTTATTAGCATTTCTTTTATTTAACAAATTATTGTACAGTTGTTTATAGAAATCAGATTGTTAACTTTGGCCTTAAGCACATTTATGGTGTCAAAAAATATCAACTGACTTGATTGGGTTAGAGCTAAAGAGCTAAAAATAACAGAACTCAACTTCCTGTTTTATCTGGAGAACATTTTAATCCTTCAGTCATTTCAGATTTTTAAAATTTATCTCTGAGATGCTTTATCTCACAGACTTTAGGACTCCTGCATATATACTGTACAGCTATGTACACACACACACACACACACACACACACACACGCACACACACACACACACACGCCACTGACCGGATAACATTTAATATCAACTCAAACTACACACCAGGCAAGTGCGCATGCAGACACAGACACACACACACACACACACACACACACACACACACACACACACACACACACACACACACAGCATATATGTACATTCACACATAGCAGGAGATGTGGTAAGCATAAAACAGAAACACACATACACAGATGGAACAAATAACATTCATGGGATACTTGATATACTTCAGACAATATTGTGTGTGTGTGTGTGTGTGTGTGTGTGTGTGTGTGTGTGTGTGTGTGGTTTCAGACACTGAACTGACAGACAGACAGAGACAATGAGAGACACACTGTATGTGTGAAACAAATCGAATCACAGCAAGGCATTCAGAGAGACAGAACGTGTGTGTGTGTGTGTGTGTGTTGGATGACTATTTTGGAATCCACTGAGCTGACACAGACAGAATGAATACCACTGGTCTCTTCCTGTTCTAGTAATAGCAACCTGATCAGTGTACATACACACACACACACTTTTGGTAACGTACTTTCCCTGAATGTAAAAAATCCCAAATTCCAACACACACACACACACACACACACACACACACACACACACACTCATGTCACAGGCGAGTCCTCAATGGCTTTTACAGGCCACAGAAATACCATACACTCCCTATAGAGATCCACAGGTACAACTGGAGTAGCAGATGGGACTGGAAAAGGAAATGGAATCTCTTAAAGGTCTCAGTGTGTGTGTGTGTGTGTGTGTGTGTGTGTGTGTGTGTGTGGATGTGTGTGTAACAGAAAAGAGAAATGAAAGGATTGTACTGTTTACCCAAAGTATTAATTCCATTCCTTTTCACATACCTGTTTTTCTTTCTTTTTAACATTCTCCAGAAATATATCTCTCTCTCTCTCTCTCTCTCTCTCTCTCTCTCTCTCTCTCTCTCTCTCTCTCTCTCTCTCTCTCTCTCTCACACACACACACACACACACACGTTCTGTCTCTCTGAATGCCTTGCTGTGATTAGATTTTTGGGGACCAGATGATTACATAAGCATAGTAATTTGACAAAAATGACTATGGTCCTCAATTTACCTGAATTTGTTTCACCATCATATTTTTCTGTATTTACAGCATTTTAATTTCGTGTGTTAATTAAATGCAAAAGCCACACCTCCTCAGGAGTCAGAATAAATCATCAACCGTTTTTTTTTACCTTTAGACACATGAAAGAAGCTTGGAATCAACCTTTTCAAATAATTAACTTTTTAACAAAAGAAATGTGCATTCTGTTATGGAGGAGGCATGGTCTCAGTGCCTGTTGATCAGAGCAGAGGAGGCGTGGCCTCACTGCCTGTCAATCAGAGAAGAGGAAGTGTGGCCTCAGTGCCTGTCAATCAGAGCAGAGGAGGTGTGTGTAAGAAGAACCCCTCCGACATACACGGTGTTCTGTTTGGTTTCTCTATTTCAGAACATCATCAAAGCTAGACATGTTTGGACAGTGTGTATAAAGAAGATCTGCATTCCACAAACACTACAAACAGAACCAAAGATCACAGAACAAACATCTAAATATAGAACGATTTCTTTAAAAAGGTCCAGAATGGCATAAAGGTAGTGGAACTTTAATTCCTCCAGATCCACACTGATCGGGGCGATGCTCATGTTTGGATGAAGGGATTTACGAAACACAAGCTGTTCTTTGTTCAGCAGGACCACAAGTGAAGCATGCTAGCTCGTTGCCATGCCAACCGTGCTGACCACCATCAAAACACTACGAAATGATGCAACAAAACAACGAAGACCGAAAGTCAAAACGTTTAAAACGCTTTAAACATTTCTTGATTCTCAGCATTACTTCACTCTCCTGCGTCAGTCTCGTTACTGAGCAGACTCTTTGTTTGTCGCAAACTCCCTGTACACCATACATCAAGTGTGTTTGTTTGTGTGTGTGCATACTGTATACGGTTATGTAATGCATCTCTCACTGTTCACCCCAAACATGGCCACTGCTCTCCATCAGCTTTTCTATAGCGGTGACGACCGATGACATGCATCCGTGTGTGTGTGTGTGTGTGTGTGTGTGTGTGTGTGTGTGCACTCATTCCAGCAGAAACAGGTGACATTTATGGGGTCATGACCCGTGATGTTCTATGTGAGAGCTCGTATACACCAGGAACAGGTGATGGTTTATCGGGAGCCGTCTCGAGTGGAGAATACGGCTGATAGGAAACATGCTTATGATGTTACTCACTCCTGAGAATGATGATGATGTTATCAGCTTTGCTTACTTCGCGTGAGAGTCTCTGGAAAACAGATTTATGAACTGTTTACATTGTGGAGAATCCATCTAATGGTTCTGCTTGCTGTAGTTAGAAATCTGAAGAGAGCATCTGTCTTTAAATTTTTTAAAACATTTCTAAGCAACAGCAGTTAGTCATGTGTGCAGACATATTGTACAAAATTCAGAATAAATCTAATAACTATAAATCAGTGTGTGTGTGTGTGTGTGTGTGTGTGTGTGTGTGTGTGTGTGTGTGTGTGTGTGTGTGGGTATGTGAGGCTACACAAAATACAGTGTTTGAAGAGATTTTGCGAGATCCAAATGTATTTGGAGTCCAAAAAAGACCCACATTGAAACACAAAATTTTAAACAAAGCACCGTGATGTTCATCTCCATTCAGTACCGAAGCTTCTGCAGTACTTCAGTGTCATTTGAAGCTATTTAAATACTGATCACTCTTCAGATTACAGGTTTGATCACCCGCTTTTTATCCAAACTCTTGGAGCTTGTACGAAATACTAAGTAATTCTGAAAGTCATAAAATGTTTACGATTATTTTACTTTTCACTAAAGTAAAATATTTCGAGCTGTTCACTGCTCTTTATAGAGTTTCTTTTATGTATAAAATGTTTAATATTTATAGCATATCTTTACATGTGCTAATACTTTTGCACCATTCTATACAAGGAACAGGTCAGGAATGTCACAAGAACGTCGCAGTTTTCCGCAGTCGTAGCTGAGGAGCAGGAGTTAAAGTGATGCGTGTGTTACACAATGCAACCAGTGGAGCTCTCTCTGTAAAAACACTGAGATGTTGATCAAAAGTGCAGAACAGTGTGTGTGTGTGGCGAGTCTTTCTACGATCAGACATGTTGTCACAGGAACGGTATGCAGATGTGCAGCGTGGGACAGGCCCCTACGAAGCTCTGGCACAGCACAGGTGCTGTCTCAGTCCCGCCCCCTCACCGCATCCACCAGCCGCGATAGAAAAAACACACACACACTCACGAGTTGGTAAAGAGCTACTGAAGAGTGTGTTTTTCTGAGTGTGTGTGTTTCTGTCATTATCATTCTTGCAGTGGCTCATGTTTGAAGTCCAGACAGACAGAGTAGTGATGAAGAAAACAGCCTCTTTCACTGTGTGTGTGTGTGTGTGTGTGTGTGTGTGTGGTGTGTGCGTGTGTGTCTGTTGATAGACATGCATGCTGAAGTTCAGACAGTCTGGTTTTCTCTCTCTCTCTCTCTCTCTCTCCCCACACACACACACACACACTGATGTGATAAGACCAGAATGAAGCGTGTGCATTTCTCTCTGTTTCTCTCATCACAGGTGGAGGTGATGTCATCAAATACAGACCCCCAGGGTCAAAGGTTAAGAAAGGCAACACTGATGACCTGACGTCAGTGTTTCCTACAGAAACACACACACACACACACACACACACACAGAGGCAGGACATATGTGTGTTTATTGCGCTTGATGAGGGGGTGATGTCATGGTGAGACCCTCCGGCTGCAGTCATAACTCAGCGAGGGTCAGTGCTCCTGTCTCATCCTGTCTCACTTCACCTCTCTCTATCTTACATCCTTTCTCATTCTCTCTCTCTTCTTCTAATCCTCTCACATGTCCTTCCTCCCAAAACTATTTCATAATGGAAGTGATTTTAAAGACTCCTCCATCGCTTTACTGCGGTTGCACAACATTTCATTCCTCACTGGCTCTGATCTTCAGTAGGAGTTTTAACCTTGGGATATTTGGCTAATGAATAATTATGTTAATGGACAGTCCTCACAAGCATAGCCGTGTGTGCGCGTGTGTGCGTGTGCGTGTGTTTGAGAACTCTCCACATGGACACTTTGTGTAGTGAGCAGTCATTGACCTTGAGATTTAACTGGACACACACAGTTTCATGTATTCTTATCATTATAGGGACATCTGGTCCTCACAAAGCAGCAAAAAAAACTGTGTGATCTGTTCATCCTGAACCTGATGATTTTACATCTGAAGATAAAATTAATCTAGAAATGTGTAATATATGGCCTCCCTCTCCCTCCCTCCCTCCCTCTCCCTCCCTCCCTCCCTCCCTCCTCCCTCCCTCCCTCCCTCCCCCTCCCTCCCCTCCCTCCCTCCCCTCTCCCTCCCTCCCTCCCTCCCTCCCCTCCCTCCCTCCCTCCCTCCCTCCCTCTCCCTCCCTCTCCCTCTCCCCCTCCCTCCCTCTCCCTCTCCCCTCCCTCCCCCTCTCCCTCCCTCTCCCTCCCTCCCCTCTCCCCTCCCTCTCCCTCCCTCTCCCTCTCCCTCCCCCCCTCTCCCTCTCCCCTCCCCCCCTCTCCCTCTCCCTCCCTCTCCCTCTCCCTCTCCCTCTCCCTCTCCCTCCCCCTCCCTCTCCCCCTCTCTCTCTCTCTCTCTCTCTCTCTCTCTCTCTCTCTCTCTCTCTCTCTCACACACACACACACACTCCTTTTCTACACATTCTGACACAGTTGGTGTTCTGATCCACATTCCTTACTAGAAGCTAAGTAGGTGCTGGTCATCTGCAAGTCAAACGCTTAATTAGAAAATTAATTAAAAAAAAATTACAGCTTACTTTTTTTATCTGATTATAGTTACATTTAATGCCCCGTGAAAATAGTTTTATTCTCTACAAGTTTATGAGAGGAAAAAATCCTGCAGCTTGTCGTGTTACTGACAAACCATAAAGAGTAAAGTGTAAACTCCTCTGTCCTGAAGATGTGGGAAAACTTCAACTTCCAGCTTCACCTTTGACTGATCCACAGCACTAACAGTGGAGACTCCTTCCACATGAGATACTTAAAAAACCAACTGTGTTTTCTGTGGCACTGAGTAGCAGAATAACAGTGAGTGTCTTCTGCGGTTTTTTATTTTGGAGAAATTGAACAGACGTGTTCTTCTTGGAGAAGGCAAACTCATATTTCTGTCAAAAAGACAAGAATTATATGAAAGTTAGCTGCCAGCATCCTTCCTTAAACCTCATGTGGATTTGTGATGATACTGTAAACTGTGATAAGAACTCGGGCTGTAAATATGAACTTCAGTATTGGCGCATGTGTACACACAACTCACACCAACATTACACACCAGTTGTATCTGGATTACTGCACCACGTCAGGTGTGTGTGTGTGTGTGAGGTATGAATCATGGGACAACTGGTACAGCCATTCATCTCGCTAATCTTCTGAAGAAAAAGACATGAAACCGCATTGATGCTCGCCAACACGGGATTAAAGGAATGATTTTAAATCAGAGCTGCAGCTGAAAGTCAACGTCAGTGAAAGATTTTCTTAAAAAGCATTAAATCAAATATGAAGTCAAGAGGACCTGAAGAAGAAGATCGATAAAACAGACGGAGCATTAAGCGAGACTATTTTCTGTGTTAGCCTAGCAGCATTATAGGTCTCTGTTAGGGTCACTGTGTTAATGCAGTGTATTGGAGATGGACAATAATGTTGTTAAAACATGTACTGTTTATTTACTAAGGAAAATGTGAAAATAGCGTAACACTGACACGCTACACTGAAATAATTACACATCAACTCCAATCTAGAGTCTATATAAGAGACAAGGTTCAGTTTTATTGTCACAGTGTCAGATACAACGATACTCTCTTGGTGTCATCCCAATTCAATGGCAGCTTATGAAGGAATATACCCATGAACGCGATCTTCCTTCTTGGTAAAAGTTAACACTAATCTCAAAAGTGCAGCTGTGCTAACTGTCGACTGACAGGAATTCAGACCTCTCCAGCCTCAGGTCTAGGTCAAGAGGACCAACTCCTACACTCACACACCATTTTGCAGAGTTCAAGTGGGGTTAAATCTGGCACCTACACAAGAAATGTAGGTCTGTGAGAAATGAGATAAAACCTGGAGAAAGTGTACGAGCCCCCTGCAGGGAGCCACATCGACCTCACGACCACCACTTCTGCTTAACAGTGAGCTGCTCTTGCTGAACAGCAGACGCTCTGGCCGAGTGTACATGCTACATTCCCTATATGTGTGTGTATGTGTGTGTGTGTGTGTGTGTGTGTGTGTGTGTGTGTTGCAGCTGTGCTAGGAAGCACCAACAGTCCTGGCCACATAAAACAATAAAGAAAGAATGAATCTGGGTCACTAATGTCTATTTTATGATGAAATAATTCTATCCACATGGGCGTGGTCTTATAACCCCACTTCCAACCACAGGGTACCAGAGTGCACTAAATGGCGCCCCCAACACTTTGCTAGGACTTCGCTTTTTCCATTAATTTGTTAGCCAGCTGTAACTCATTTTAAACAATCCAATAGTGAGGTCATAAGCACATGTTTCTGCACATCACACACAGGTTTGTTTAGTCTGGCATCCTGGTACAAGGTGAGGGAGGTTAGAGAGCAGGAACGTGGCACAAGCAGTGGGAACGACGGCAGCTCTATCTGGATAAATAGACTCTCACTTTTACACACACACACGCACACACACACACACACACACACACACACACACACCAGGCTGGAGCAGAGCAGGAAGCTCACACTGTTTTCCAGACACCTCAGTTTCAAAACAATGGGCCTAAGTTTCTGATTTAAGAGAACCATCCAGTCCTGACTGTGTAACTAACAGTACTCTAGCAACAGAAACCCAACTTCAGTAAGATTCCTGTGAAGGAAGTCCATTGTTCGTGTGACAAAACAAACTAATCCCAGAATCAGGCTCCAGGCCTGGAGTAAGCTCAGTGTGTGTGTGTGTGTGTGTGTGTGTGTGTGTGTGTGTGTGTGTGTGTGTGTGTTGAGTCGGAGTGCCCCTGAGCGAGACGATACAGTAGAGGTGTTTGGAGGTAATGTACACAAAAGCTTCCTGAATCTGCTCCTGAAAAGTCACCGGAGATCCGCTCAGAAACCACGCACCAGGGGGAAGAATGCTCATACATGTGTGTGACGCAGTCAGTATTGCTTCCACCGCTCCATTCATGCACGGACAGTTCCGTTTCACAAGTCAATTCCGAAGAGTTTTTCCCCGGCAATCTACATGGCGAACCCACGTCACAGCTCAGGAACACAGCGTTCACGTAAGACGCCAGTGGAAGAATTTCATCTTCATTGTCCAACAATGTTACCAGATTCTGTTCTATCAGAACTCCACAATTAGGAAAATACTTTAATACCAGAGCATGTGAGGGTAAAATCCAGAGGGATGACTCTCTTTGGAAAAAGGAAACAATTCCAAATTCCAGTCTGTGTGTTTTAGTGAATCACATAATGTGGTGGGATTTAATGCCTTCTTTCTTCTTCAGGGCCTCACGCTACGACTATTTTTACTCAGGTCAGGTCATATCTCATATGAAACTTATGAAGCTCATATCATCATAAAACACTCAGTGATGAGCTGCAACACAGAGATAATCAACAACAGAGTCTTTCCAGAAACGCTAAATAAAATCATTATATCGACAATCAGACCACAAACATTTGCTTTAATAAACCATCTGCTGGACACGTCAGTGAGCTGTTGCTATGGAAACGATAAGGTATCAGAGAAAGCGCATTAATATAAATGTTAGAGAGAATTAATCAACCCCTGACCACCAATCAGAGTCCAGAACTTCCAGAAAGTCCAGTGACATAGGATCTTCAAAAATCTGTCAGTCTACTCCACCAACTTTTGAGAATGTACTCATTCTTCTTCTGAAGATCTGGTTTCTCCAGTGTCCGTAATGGGAGATCAATTGGATTGGATTAGATTGGATTATATCCAATGCTTCCGTAATGGGAGATCAACACTGGTTGTTATTTCTGGAGATAATAAATCTTAGCAACTGGTTGCGAAATACCAGAATTGCTCTTTGGGTCTTGTGAATAGTGACAGAGGAATGTTTTCCTCACCTCAGTTCCACAAACGCCAGAGGAACCCTAATGCTTCCTGTCAGAAAAACAAGAGCTGACCCTACCTTTCTGAGTCATTTCCTCCAAAATACAACAACAGAGCTAGAAAACACTGATAAGCCACTAAAAGGTTTACCTGCAGACGTCAAAGAGCTTTAAAAAAACATGCAAGATGCAAAACGCAAAATACACAGCTGGACCTGAGCCCAGAGACATTTGTTATTCATCCTTGTGGCAGTTGGCTGAGATAAAAGTAAAACATGCCTTTTATAATCGCATACACTTATATATCAAATATAGCATTTTTAAAAATCTAATCTAAAATAAATCAATCATTTTTGTGTAAATTAAAGATGTTTGTTTAGCGCTGGAACACGTGTGCATAGGTTTTTTTTTTTTTATTTCTGTTCCCACTGTATAGTCTTGAACAACACACAACAGCATGCTGGAAAAAATAATAATCTTTATTGATCAGACACGAAAATCATCAGCTTTTTACTTCATTGACCAGGATATTTCTACAGCCTGCTACACAAATCTGAACGCTAGGTGATTATAATAAATACATTTTTTCATTTTTTTTATTTATTTTTTTTATTTTTTTTTTATTTTTTTATTTTTTATTTCGGTTACTTTGTATCAGATGCAGAAACTCCAATATATTTCACAGGACAGTTGATGTGAAGTTCATAACAGACATCTCACCTGCTCGGGGCGGAGCTGTGCATCGGGGTTTGTATACGTTAATAACAGCAGTCAGATATGAAGCATGTGGTGCATGAAGTGCATTACAAACCAAAACATACCCACTCTGAATGACTGGCTTATTTATAGCCATTAACCTGCTCACTACTGCTCAAGCATTAAAAGGAATGATATCCTAATAGAACACCTGAAGAACAGTTACAGACATTAATGCTAACCAGTCTCTGAGTTGCTAGCCAGTTTAGGAAACACTGAGAGATGCGGCTTCATCATTAGAAAAAAAACAAGTTCTGAGATTATGATGAAATTTGGCGAGTCTGCTCTAAACTTGAGTGCAAAACCTTATCAGGCTGTTCATCAGTAACTAAAAAAAACACAAGTCCAAGTCCAACGGTCAAGGTTTCACTCAGTGTCTACACGCTCCAGCCATCACACTGAAGGCTTTCTGCCACTTCCCACAACTTGACGCTGGTCCACTGCTGATGGTGGCTCAGTCACTAAGATCCCTTAAGAATCAGAAATCAGTTTCAGCCACACCCCCCTTTGTCTAAAAAGTTAAAACCATGTTTACTGCTAATGAGCTCTAACTGTAAAACAAGACATATACATTCTAGAGAGCATTTAACTGGATGATCACTAGACTAGTACAGAGTGAATTGTCAAGCAATTAAACGTCAATCGCTCAACCAGAAGTGACAATTTTGTTGTAGTGGTTTAATAACACTTAGGGACAGCTACAAAAATGCCTGAAACACCGATTTTGATCTCAGGCATGCTTTAAACAGACTAAAATGCTGAATGCAGGAGATCTTCAGAGAATGTCTCTAATGGTTAATTAAAACACACACACACACACACACACACACACACACACACACACACACACACACACACACACACCACCACCACCACCACCACCACCACCACCATCATCATCATCATCATCATCATCAAGTCAGCTCGTTTTTTCTGTAGTGATCAGCTGTTGCTCTCACTCTTCTTTGTTTTTAGAGAACAGTGACTTCAGTGTGAAGCGTGTGAACAGAGTGGGTGAAGGTGAAGACAGGTGGACAAAGACAGGTAGGAGAAAGACAAAGGGAACGGTTAGAGAGAGAGAGAGAGAGAGAGAGAGAGAGAGAGAGAGAGAGAGAGAGAGAGAGAGAGAGGAGGCGGAGAAACAGACAGCAAGTGTACGGCAACACTCGTGCACTCGGTAACTTTACGGAACTAGACCGGGCTGAACCTGCAGAAACCGGAAGCCCTCGGCGCGCCGTACCGTACCTCTCCGCGGCGGCTCTCAGCTCCGGGTCTGGTGATCAGGGCGGTGTCTCCGCACACCACCGCCGCGTCCTCCACGAACACGCAATCCGGCAGTGAATCATCGGAGGGAAGCTCGAGCACCTCCAAACCGAGCCGGTTCTGCAGCACGTCGACGTAGTGGTCGTGCTCCTGCTGCGCGCGCGCCGCGTCCACCTGCGCCGCGCCGCTCCGGAGCGCTCCTCCAGCGTACGACGCGGGCATGGCGCGCACCACGGCGTGAGTGAATCTCCCGAAACCGGCCGAAATGAGCCCGGACATGTCTGATTTACAGCGCTGCTCTCACAACCGGAACCACGATCTCGCTTTAAAAGGCGTTTTGTTAGTGTTGGTTTTATAAAATTTACCGACCTCGCTTCTCTATGATGTTTATTTATTTGTGTTGTGTTCTGTCGCTTCCTGTCGCACACTGACAGACGCGAGCGCTCGGTGGGCGTGTAACAACGTCTCGGTGACGCGCGCCAACAAACGCTCACGTGGACACGCACCCAGATCCGTTTTCATCAAACCAGTTCACATGTTCAGACAGTCAGATGAGGAAAAATTCCCAAAACAATACAATTGAAAATGTGAAGTTCATCAAACTGTTTTCACCAGCATTAAAACTTTTACCTTACTGCTTCACGTTTGCTCCACTCATCACAGATAAACCGCCCTGACTCCAGTTAAACCAGTCCATTTTACACACTGATATAGTTTGAGCTCCATTATCAGGAAAGCAGTTTCTATAAGGTGGCAACATGAGAGGACAGCTCACGTGGTGTCCCCCTTTCTTGCTAAGATCCAGATCTACTGGTTTGACTTAATATTCAGCATGTGTTTCATTTCTAATTAAAATAAAAATAATAATACAACAATTCAGTTCACTTGTATTATTATTTTGTTTATTTTAATCTTTGTCAGTTCTCAACGTCTCCTTGCTTTGCTGATGTGCAGAATCATTACAGATACACACATCACATTAAAGTCCATCAGATCCATTACACCATCTTTAATTTTCATTACAGCATTACATCCACTTTTACCTTACATTGCATTGGGGATGTAAGTCACGTGCTACAATGTGTTTCATTTCCATTGCACTGGTACATTAATCAATTTTTAACCAACCATCGAGTGCTGTAGGTCTATAACCATAAGCTGTTATTAATTAAATCGAATATATCTATCATTAATTAATCATTCTGAAAGTGTGCATATGTAAACAGACTGTTCACCAATCAGGAGGTAAATCTGCTCAAACTATTTATTTGCCATTAGTGGCGCATTTACTGTAAGTGTTCTACCAATAGTTTATCAGTCATCCTTCACTAGAAACTGCTTTATCCTGCTCAGGGTGACACCGAGGCATATCCCAGGAACGCTGATCATGAGGTGGAAATACACCTGGATGAGACAATGGTCCATTTCAGGGCATCAATCAGATCATCAAACCCATATGTGTTTGTGGAACATCACATTCTAGATGCTTTTGAAGTTATAAAAAGCTCCATTATTTTGGGAAGGCTTTCCCAGGTGAGGAGTGAGGAGTGTGTAAGGTCTAGCGTGCAGTCAGTGTTCAAGTTCATCCCAAAGGTTTTCAGTAGGGTTGAGTCAGGGCTCTGTGCAGGACATTCGAGTTCTTCCACTACTAACTTTACCTCTACACTATGTCTTCATGGAGCTCAGGGTTTTGTGCATAGAGATATTGTCATGCTGGAACAGGGTTCGAGTTCCAGTGAAGGGAAATTTAAAGCTACACACACAGAGATGTTCAGTACAGCTGTGTGCTTCAGAGTTAGTAACAGTTTGGAGAAAAAGGACGTATGAGTGTGATGGGCAGGGGGGCACATTTTTAGCTATATATAAAGTGTCAAACTGCTTATCATCCAGACCGTATATCAGCTTGAGACTTTCAGATGTTTGTCAGGTCAGTTATTGTAGCATGTGATTGCACTTTCCAATCTGCCAGTGATCATCATCCAGCCCCTACAGCATCCCACTGACTGGGAACAGAGGGCACGGATATCCGCTCACTTCCAATAAAACTTCAGATGCGGAAAGCAATCCAGCCTGATCTGGTAAAAAGCATTACCAGACATGTTCCTGAGTCTGATTATTTTTAGGCTACATAGCAGGAGGCTACAATACGGTACGAATGGTTCGGCAATCAGCAAAAGAAAACAGCAGACTTGCGGCATCATAAAGGGAAAGAACAGTATGATTATTAGAGCACAATTATCTTAGCCTTCAAATCAGGCTCTAATGGCAGGATCTACTATGGAAGGACACAGGAGTGCTCTGTGTGTGTGTGTGTGTGTGTGTGTGTGTGTGTGTGTGTGTGTCCAACTGGAGCTGGAATTTGCTCTCCAGACATCCCTGTGCACATTCCTCTGCACCCCAGGAACAAAGTTTGTCTTTCCTTGTTCCAGATCCACTCAATTATCCTGACGGGTCTAAACATTCCTGAAGGCCCACATACCTTCCACATAGCTCTTCCATTTCAGACAGGTCTTTCCGCTTCACCCCTCTCCCTCCCTCTCTCTCTCTCTCTCTCTTGCTCTCTTTCTCTCTCTTTTTCCATTCCTCCAGCAGACTCTCTCCCTCCCTCAAGGAAGGAAAAAAATGGACTGAGACACACCTGGTCTCTTCTCAGAGACACTGTGAAAGTGGGTTAGATGTGAGAAGAGCTGAACAACATCACAGCCTTCAAGGCATGACTTCCGCTTGCATATTTCTCCTAATTCTTTATCTAAATCAGTTTTTTCCATGCCATCTGTTTTATTCATGCTAACACAGTGTGTAATGTTAAGATTAAAACCAAGGAATGTGATTCAGGTATTCAACCCTCTGTGTGTGTGTGTGTGCGTGTGTGTGTGTGTGTGTGAGACACTTAAGTGCTCTGTTTTTTCTCATAAATCCACTTGGATCTACTTTAAAGCAAAAACCACTGCACAACATGGCTGATCATCTTATTAGCCACTGTATTAATCCACACGCCCTGAGCCATCTCTCAAAAGTCTGCAGTTTCTGTCAGACGCTAATAAATACCTGACAAATCAGTACACTGATGTACACAGTGCTGAATGGAGATGATGGAAATGGTCTGGACATGGCCATCATTAATTCTGTCTTATTAAACAGAAAGTCCTGTCTTAATGTTAGCGCTACTGTATAGTCTGGACAACGTATTGAATCATTATGATGTGCCTTTAGAGAAAACACTCCAACGGTGAAGGTGGAGTTTATACATGTGATCGGGTAATGCAGTGGACATTGTATCGACATTGTGTGGAATCCCTCAAGGCTCCATTCTGGGTCCTGTATTTATCGAGCATGATTTATAAATAAAAGATTTCCTTCTGCTAGCATACAGATGTCATACAGATACATCTGTCTTTTTTGTACTGTGGTTTCATCAGGGTTCAATTCTGAGGCCTTTTATTATATAACTGAATTATAATTCCTCTATCAAGTGGAATTAATAAATATAACATTCCTTACCATCTCTATGCCGCTGACACATAGCTGTATGTGTCGCACATGAGGCGGTTTCCCAAGACTTAACTCTGAGCCTTTTATTATTTAATTTACATAACCTTCCAAAATGCATACATGTAACCATTAAAACCAGCTGATGTCTTTAGCACATGATATTCGTTATGTTATGATGTGATCGATGTACTTTTTTCAACTAAACAAAGATAAACCAGAGGCTTTTCTGAGACATTTACACTCCTCGTATCTGAAGGAAGAGATGACATCAGTGACATGATTTCAGCTGTTAGATCTGTAAAATGTCCCAGCGTAATGACGTTCTGTTCCCTGCTGATGAGTGTCAAAGTTCCACATGGCTTTGTGTCCACTGGAACTCTTTTATCTTGCTTGTGCAAGATCTCTATTACAAACCTACAGCTAGACATGACCGAGTCCGTTTCCACCGACACCCAGAGGAACGGAAACAGATGTCGGCCAGAAAGAGCAATTATAATTATGTTAAACCTCAGTGTTCCCAGTGGTCACTTCCTCTAGGGAAAATATGGAATTGGTCCATTTTTTCCGGTTAGGATACATGACAACGTGTTACTATAGAAACTCAAACACCCTAAAGATCATGCCTGAGGATCCGGGCAATTACACCAAACAAGCAAGCAAGAAGATCTGCAACACAATGACGCTAATTGCATGGAAAAGATCTGAGAGATCTTAAAACAATCCTCATCCAAGGACATGGGTGTTTGGCAGGATGACTGGTCTCTACACTTTTCAAACACCAGACGTCATTTTACACAGGGCACATGTAGGCCATGAGTCACATGCTTGAATCAATAAGGAAACAAGGCCTCTGTTCTTTCCTTCCCAATGAAAGAGCAAATCTGGTGGTAGGCCATCGGAAAATATTATGGCTGCTATTACTACATAAAGTATGAAACGGACTTTGCAATATTTCCTAAATGAGTAATTAGAGGGTTAGAAAAAATCTAATTTCATTAAAATCAACAGCAGTGTTTCCTAAAACAAGAGCATTCTCTGAGGAAAAGGAAAAGACAGAGCTGAGCTTTCAGGGTCACGTTTAGAAACAGATGTCAGCAGGAAACGACAGCGTAATTACGTTACATCCATTACATCCATGGATACCGTGTGGTCACTCCATCTAGGGAGTGCACTTAATCGCTCAGGGAAACATGACGTAAGGATAAGGAGCAGCCGTTTTCAGAGTGCTGTCTTTTGATAAATGATTCTCTTGTCATGTATTAGAGTGTGAGTGCATCGCTCTGTGTATCAAGTGACACAGGCATGTGTGACCTAAGACGACAGAGCTGGAATAAGGTCCACGTCAGATCACATGGTGGGAATACAGCTCCCTGATACACACCCCATGAGTCAGTGTCAGGGGCTTTGTATAGCACAGAAACGTGAAGATACATCACAGACAGGTGAAAGTAGAGATGCTTCAGTCTAGATCAGCCTGATTCCTCGCTATGGTTCATGTAAAAATGGTCCGATTCCATCATCCGATACTGGGTATCATGCTAAAGAACAGATAAAACAAGAGCTTAACAGCATGATAAGTTCATAGCTAGCTGCTAACATTGCAGACAAGGCTAGGTTAGACTCAGTATATTGTTTTTGGTGATCATCTGCTATCAGCCATTAACAGAGACGGATTCCAAACAAAAAACATGATTTACACATGTGCTTTTTTTTATGAAGAGCAACAAAACCTGCTCATCCACTGCAACCCTACTCCATCTGAATTAAAGCACTGTGGCTGGCTAATGCATTTCATGACGACTATTTAAATGAAGAGAATGTTCCGTGTGTCGTCCTCGTCGGTTAATACAAACACTGTACTCGTAATCATTCTGAGAAAAAAATGTTATCCCATCATGCATCTCTAGTTGGAAGCATAAAGATTTGTGTATTGGGTTAATAAAACAACTTCCTGTTAAGTTAGTAGCCTGATTACAACAGCACAATACATCTCCATCTAGCGTCCTCGCACGGAAATGATGGCAACTTCTATGTCAAAGCAATAACTCTCTTCACCTCACAACTCTTACAAATCTTTGATTTCAGACCTCATTTAACAGGAGAATCAACACCTCCAATGGACAACAATCAAATCCTGCAGCACGTCTGCAGTTCAACACAAACCCCGTTAACACTACAGCTTAATCAAAGCAGCCTTACCTGAAAGAAAGCACACTAGCTGCTAGAACATCCCGTTACAGTGTGCAGTCTACACTCGTTTATTCATCTCTGTTCATTCATGTTGCTCTATCCAGCAATCTCTGAAATTCACTGCTTATTTTTAACCTCGTTGAAAAAACAGGCTGCTTTTTCATTTTTTTTTCTCCCATTTCACTTCAACCCAAGAGCTTATATGGAAATCTGGGTAACAGTTGCACTCTCACTCTCTCACTCTCTCTCTCTCTCTCTCTCTCTCTCTCTCTCTCTCTCTCTCTCTCTCTCTCTCTTTTCTTTTTCAAAACCTGGTGGACAGATTGCATGGAAACTCGGAGGAATTTCCTCCATGGAGGAACATTTAGGAGCCCTCGGAGCTGTCAGGAATGCTTTGTGGCTGACTGAACTGAGGGAGAAAATATGTTAATAATGCAGGGCTGCTGCCATACCAAATATGGCCATGCTGTTACGTGTGGAGGCCACATCTGGAAGTGCTTGGAGACAGAGAAGACTGAGTGTGTGTATGTGTGTGATGGGGGGGATATACAGTCCAGAAATAGAAACAGTTGTCTATATGTGAATTTTAAGGAGTTCACATTTGATCTGACTTTTTACAGGATTCACATACACACACACACACACACACACACACACACACACACACACACACACACACACGGCTCTCACTTTCCTCACAGGTTATAGTCTGTTGTTTTTAGACTAATTTACAGCCAAAAGCTTTGCAAAAATAAAAATAAATCAAAAACAAACACAAATATGTTGCTCCTAAAAGTAGAAAAGTGTGTGCTGAAATTCTACATTGAAGATGAATGATTAATAAATGATTAATAAACGATTAAAAAAAATTATATTTATATATATTATATTATATTATATATATATATATATATATATATATATATATATATAAGAGAGAGAGAGATTTTTAATATTAATATATTTTTAATAATGATGTCTGTTTGCATGCGTATATGTGTTTCTTGACATAATATATATTTATGCAGATGATATGTACGGTATGAAGATGATAATACAATCCCGCAGATTCGCGCACCATTCATTTCTTTCTTCTGTTACATACTCTGGTGAACATTTGCTTTGTTTAGATATTTAAGACTCGGTTGGATTGGACCGCAGTGAGGAACCGGACTGTAGCTGAAGAGAATGTGGGGATGAAAGTAAATGAAAAGCAGTGAAAAGAGAGAAAACAGGGAAAGGAAAGAAAGAAAGGAGGAGGGGGGGGGGGGTCATTGTGTCGAGAGCGAAGGGGGGATTCATTTAAAAAAAAAAGAGAGAGAGAGAGAGAGAGAGAGAGAGAGAGAGAGAGAGAGAGAGAGAGAGAGAGAGAGACAGGGTGGTGCTTAGCCCAGGATGGAAAACGCGCCAAAGGAAGCATTCCGCGCATAGTTTCGGGCCAGTTCAGCGGAGAGCGACGTCAGCGCGCGCCGGTTGGTCTATATAAAGCAGCGCGGATCTACTCACTCTCATACAGCGCTTCAGCCTCGAACAGAGCGCGAGACAAACGGCGAACCACACGCCTGACATCAGCTTTAACGAAGGACCTATAAAGCTCAAGGACTAGAAGAACCGTTTCGTTCTTTTCTTTATCCGGAGGCGACGCTATTCAGGGAAACATGTCCCTTTTTCCAGTCATCGTGATGTTGATCGCGAGCTGCGACTTGGTGAGTGGACACTGTCTCTCAGTCACTTTTCCCGCGGAGATGAACCCCTGCAGGACATGTGCATTTAATAACATACCTGGAATAGATTATTATTATTATGTTGTTGTTGTTACGTTAAAGATATTCTTAAGGCTTATGGATGTTGTACTGGTGATCTTGCTGAAATGTCTGGACCATTTTGCTAAAGTGGACTTGTTTACTTGTGTGTAGGTGTTGTCCTCGTGCCCAGCTCAATGCGGTTGCCCACTGGAGGTCCCCAAGTGCGCGCCGGGTGTCGGCCTCGTGCTCGACGGCTGCGGCTGCTGCAAAGTCTGCGCACGACAGCTGAACGAAGACTGCAGCCAGACAGAGCCCTGCGACCATACCAAGGGGCTCGAGTGCAACTTTGGGGCCAGTTCAGGCGCCACCAGGGGCATCTGCCGAGGTGTGTTTGATATAATAGTTATATAATTACCTTGATACCTGCCAAAGTCATTGCGTGTGTCTTCCTGTAAGAATTCTGACTAACAGGATTCTCTTCTGTTCCCTAACAGCCAAGACTGAAGGCAGACCATGTGAATACAACAGCAGGATCTACCAGAATGGAGAAAGCTTCCAGCCCAACTGTAAACACCAGTGCACATGCATCGATGGAGCAGTAGGCTGCATCCCTCTCTGCCCCCAGGAGCTGTCTTTGCCCACGCTAGGCTGTGCCAACCCCAGACTAGTTAAAATTCCAGGCCAGTGCTGTGAGAAGTGGGTGTGCGATGATGCCATGAAGCCAGAACCTTCTGACAAGCTGTTGGACAAAGACGCAATGCTGGATGAGACTGAAAGTGACCTCACCAACAGAAATGAGCTGGTGGCCAACGTGAAGCATGGACTCAAGTCCCTTGCCGGTAGGTGTCAAATTTGAGCGTCGAGGCAATACATCTGGAGTTGGCTTGATGGTTTCAAAACTGTCTAACTTTGTTGCCAATCTAACTTTGTTGCCTTCCTTTGCATTTGCAGCATTTCGAGCTCAGGCTGAGTCTCACATGTTCAGCGAGCAGAAGTGCATTCTCCAGACCACTCCCTGGTCTCCATGCTCCAAGTCCTGTGGAACTGGCATCTCCTCCAGAGTTACCAACAACAACACTGAGTGCAAACTGGTCAAGGAGAGCCGGATTTGTGAAGTCCGTCCTTGCACCCAGTCCCCTTACTCCAGCCTTAAGGTAAGAAACGTCAATGCTTTTGCATCATAAAGTTAGCGGTCCAAAAAAACCACACAATATTAACAATCAGTGCTTGTGGATAAAGTCAACTAACCTGAGACTGTTCTCTCCAAAACAGAAAGGAAAGAAATGCAACAGAACCAAGAAGTCTACTCAGGCAGTGAAATTCACCTATGCAGGCTGTTCCAGCCTGAAGAAGTACCGACCCAAGTACTGCGGCTCCTGCGTGGATGGCCGCTGCTGTAGCCCACAGCAGACCCGCACAGTGCGTGTTAAGTTCCGTTGCGAGGATGGCGAGACCTTCAACAAGAACGTGATGCTGATCGAGACCTGCAAGTGCTCCTTCAACTGCCCCCATGCCAACGAGGCCCCCTACCCCTTTTACCGGCTCTTCAATGACATCCACAAGTTCACAGACTGAAAAGGGAATCCTGTGTCAGAATGACGCAACGCCAGCAATGATGCCGGAAATGGCCAATCACAGAAAAGCTGTGAAACTGGACGCTTACCTTCTGGCCAATCAGCTACCATCTCGAGATTCCCACGGAATCATGGACTTGTTAAGTGAGGAGTTTGATGAAGTGCACTGTTTGCTGAGGCCTCATCAGCATTTTCCATGCTCGCTCCACACTGGAGCAGTAATTCAGTAGCTTCGTTTCGGAGCGACTTGTAAACTCAAGCAATTTGTAAAAACGTAGTTGTTTAATGTTAAAAATTGTTTTATGTATATTTTGATAGCTAAACACAAAATATGACTCAACTGTAGACTTGTATGTGTATATCTTCAAATAAGCATATATGCACATACATAATTTAAAATTTTGCTTAACTCTGTAGACCATGGTTCTGTAATGCCAATGAGTTACACCATGTTGTGGTTTTCCGACAAATTTGTGGTAACATTCCTCCCTAATGTGGACAAATGCGTTCATATTGTTCGGCAGCTATTGAAAATCAACTCCATCAGCGAATTAGCAACAAAATGAGTTGACAAAGTTTGAATGAATGTTTTTAATATTGTTATTAATATTATTTATCAAAAGTGTAGCTACTCTATTTGATTATTGTCATACTGGAATAAAGTGTAAAATGATCTAATTTTATATGTTATAAATAAAAAAAGATTTATTTATGAAACTTAAAAATGTCTCTTTATTGCTTGTTTAAGAACTGAATGAAACTTTTCAACAGTTTGTGGCATACACTTCATCATTCCAACAATTTTCACAGTCAGTGTTTAGGGGGAAAAAAAACAAGTAAGTGCTTGAAGTGTTATATAACAGTTTGTCCTGGAATGCCATAGTAACGGTTGACTTGCTTTCTTTGGAGCAGCCTAAAGTCAAGGTCTCAGCTAAACCTAATAACAAAACGATTAAAAGCCTTGGCATTATTAAAAAGGCGTGGTATCATGCCAGGAATCTTGAGTGCCTTCCCAACCAGCAGGAATCTCTCTTTAGGGGAAACTATTTCCAAAGTGGGACAGCTTTTTTTTCATTGGAGAAAGAAGATACTTTCAGGTCTGAACAGACTCGCTGCATTTCAGAGTGAGAGGTTTTACAGCTTGATCAGACTCAAACAGAATGTCACACCTCCAAGAGCTATCAAAAGGGTGAAAAGCAAAACTCAAACTGGATTAGACTAGACTGATCCAAAGCCAGTAAAAATCAGTAAAAATATTTAACATGGTAACAGAACAATGGCTGCACCATGAGCTCAACAATAACAATCCTGTTCCACCCTCTGTGATTAATATTTAATTTCCAGTATCTGCCAAAGCACTTGTAAAGACAATCTCCACTGTTAGCAGGCTTCTGACTCCTACAGAAGCTTTAAAACGTGCAAAAGTTCTGCTCCTGACTGTGGGGCAACTGGCTCTGTGTCCTCAGTCTAGTCCCCCCCTTTACACACCCCCTTCCCCAGGGATGATATATCTACACAGAGGTTTGATCCAGGTGAAATGGAGACTGCTCAGGAATGCAGACGTGCTGATGGCCAGCAGATGGTGGAAAACATTTGGAAGACAGCTTGTTCACTTTTGAGGCTGTGGGAAGACCTCACTCTAAAAATACATCCCCAGGTTGTGTTTACCAGAGGTGATGAGCACATCATCATCATCTAGGCTAAGTACTTGCATTTCTTGATATCGAAAGCTCCTTTAAAGCCTTTTATTGTGATCTAATCAGAGGAGGGATGTGTCCAAGACCTTTCCTTCTGTTATGAAAGCTGCCAGGCCAGTGACCAAACAGAATTCACAAGACATCTGGATCTATTCTCTGTCAAGAGCTCCAAGCTGAATGGAAAACACTTCAGGAGCTATTTCGGAGTTCTGATGCTCCGTACACTTCCCAGCTGTTTCCAGTAGGGAGCTATGAACACACACGTTTTACGGCTACTCTTTGTGAGCTGCGCTGGTTGTATAACAAGGCTGTAACATTGTGCAAGTTACTGATCAACAGCCCGAGTTCCTCTTTCTCACTAATCACCAGCACCATGCAGACCTTGGTACGAAATCGGGCTGCTCCACAGCTTCTCGTCCGCCCCTCGGTTACTGCCGAAACAAAGTGTTTACACGATCAAGATGTTTCAGGTTTGTTAAACGCGACGTAATGCTTTGGGTCTGGCTTCCGACAGGGAGGGAAAAGAGGCCATTACGGCATCCTTGGAAAGCGCTTGGCACTGATGTCAACGCTTTTACAACTCCTCAGTTCAAAACAGCAGCTTTACTTTCACTGTTATTTACCGCAAGCCCAGCAGCAGGACCAGCAGCGGCAGGAGGAGGAGAAGAATGACCAGGCCTGCTCTTCCACCTTTCAACAGCCACTTCAGGCATCAACACCCACTGTTTTGCCACTTTGTCATCTATGATCGCCCCCTGCTGGCAGCTCGGAGAAGTGTACACAGGGATGCTGCAATGGATGCTAGTTTTTGGCTCAGTTTACAAAGTTATTGTTGTGTTTTTGCATCTTTATACACTTAGTAGTTTAGTTTTTTTTGTTTTAAATAGCAGACTTTATCATAAGTTTTAAATAGATCTTTATAGTTCATGAAGCCAAACAGAATCTCTGTAAATAAATTGCTTTGACCAGAAGAGATGAACTCTGTTGGCATGAAAAAAGCCTGACAATCATGGCATAACATGCATCTTGTATGACGTGCTCAGTCCATTATATGTAATCTAGACACAGAATTTATTGACCCGGAGATGCAATGTATCACTAGATGTGATGTAACTGGGTGTGTGTAAGTGAGAAGAAAGAAGGGGCTGCCAAACGTTCAGTAGTTCTTTACCCGAGCCAACACAACGTGATCTGGAGATGTAAGTAATGAGCCTCTGCGCAATATCCTGGCTCTGGCTCCAGTCTTATATAAGCGGAAGTTTCAAGTTCAACGTAAGAAGCAGCCGCTTCGACTCAACATGATGGATGCCAGCTTTAACCATCCAGGCCTGCTGGCAACGTCAAGTCAGTCACTGTCCAGCTGGGTGGAAGTACAGCAGAGCCCTGGGTGTGGAAGAGGCCCAAGCTGAGATGGTAGGAGGCAACGACTTCACTGCCAAATTATGCACTTCTTTTTTTTTTTTTTTTGTGAAATGGCACATACCAACATAAAGGCGTGATGTGGTAAAGTTAAATCTGCCTGTGTTGGATGCAGCTAAGGTTCAATCTGACCTGGAAGACATCTGAAGTTTCCTGGCATAAATTTCCAGAGATGCTTCAAACTAAACCATGAAGCATCTATACAACACTAAAATGTGTTGTATAATTGTATTTTTCTTCTAAAACATTAAGTTATGGTCAAAAGTGTCCATTAAAAATCCAGCACAGCCCTGACAAACTGGTTAATAACCATCTGATTTTTTTTTTTTTTTGAGAAGGGAAATGAGCAGTAGGGAGTGTTTATTAGACATGATGGCAAAATACACCCGAGCACAGGATGAGTCATTAATATGTTTCATGTTTTCCAACAAATGACAAACTATATATTCAAAATGAGACATATTCACTCATTTATCTTCAGTAAGTGCTTTATCCTCACGAGGGTGGCGGTGTAGCTGGAGGCAATCCAGGGAACGCCGGGCGAGAGGCAGGAACACATCCTGGTGGAATGCCAGTTCTTTGCACGCTCTTTGCTCAGACACATTCACAGCTAGGAAACAGTTTATCCTCGTCAGTCCACCTTCCAGCATGTTTGTGAGGAAACCAGAGAACCCAGAGGAAACCCTCACAGATTACAAAATACCACAATTTCAATTTGAGTTTGTACCACAAACAGCATTAGCTTCCACACACACACACACACACACACACACACACACACACACACACACACACACTAACCTAATTGCATTTAGTTGTGTATTTATTACATAATTTAAATATTTATGACACTCATTTTGATTTCTGCATCATGGCAAATGAGAGACTGGAATCCTTCACCCAGGACCATGTAAGCTGTTCAGTAATGATGCTACAGGCAGCACATCTTTCAGCGGTTTTAGAGGTTTCTCTATTTTATGAAAAGGTCAATCCCTGATTTGATTCCTGGATGATGATCTTGCTGTGGAAATAAACAACCATATGAGAATGAAGAAATGTGTTTCAAATGTGTCCTTTTTATACTTGCCAACCTGTTCGCTGTTTAATTTACCATCAACCATCAAAGTTCTACTCATCGCAAGCGCCTCTAATAAAATCCGCAAAATTGGGAAATAAATTCCGTGATATTACGTCAGTTCTTCCCAGAAAGACCTTGACATCTCAAATTCTTTTCAACGGCGAGTCTGGCTCCCACACAAACACACACAGGATTGTTATTTGCGTTTCACTGGAAAACAGCAACACACAAAACATGCTCGTTTTAGCGTGCCCGACAAACCCTTCCGAAAGTCTGTGCCATCCGTCATACCCGTGTTTGCTAAACAGAATTCCTAGATGTGGTTCCTTGATTGGATACATAAGTGCACAACATGAGCAGACATCAAAACAACTCACAAAAGGAACAATAAATCAAGGCTCATCAGGTGAAACACGCATGCACTCGCTGCTCCAAAGCTGGGCAGCATGTTAGCACGTGTTCTATGCACGCTACAGGGAACGTTTTGGAAAATTCTGGGAAAAATCATGCAAAATCTTTTCCTTAGCCAAACTCAGACCCATATCAGGTGATTTTATTTTAAAAAAGCAAGATTTTCTTCAGTCCATTACAATGGTTAGCTAGTCTCTCTGATGTGAAGCCACACGTCAGAACTTTTATGCAAGCCACCTATGCAAAGTTGGCTAACAATTAACAAAATCCTATAAGTTAACATTTTAAGTCAACTTGGACATCAACTTTCAGGTGTACATATATATTATACCCAGAACATGAAGGAACAGCTGAACTGGAACGAACTGGTGTATCTGGAAGTCATTTTATTCCAGCAAATCAGATCAAAACACTTTATTCACATTACTTTGGGGTCTGTAATTCGTCTTTTTTTTTGGGCTTTGTTCCCAAAAAAACAACTTCTGCTGCTCTAGGGACTGCTCTCCGATAGGAGTGCTGTCCAGTTAAAGGTCAAAGTGCAGTGCAGTAATGGTGTCAGGAACCATAGCAGACATCTAACATGGATGAGACTATTGCACTAATGGACTAAAGGAATACAATGACCAAATGAGGAACGCACTGACCATTGAGAGTGGACTAAAGGAACTCACTGGCCAATGAGAGTAGACCTAATAAACAGCCATATGAGAATGGAGAAATGTGTTTGGAATGAAAGGAACTTGCTGACCAATGAGGAATTCAATGACCAACTAGAGTGGACTAAATGAACTCACTGACCAATGAGGAACTTGCTGACCAATGAGAGTGGACTAAAGGAACATAATGACCAATGAGGAACTCGCTGACCAATGAGAGTGGACTAAAGCAGAATTCTGTCCATTAAGAGTGAATTAAAGTAACACATTGGCCAATAAATCAACATTTTATCCAATAAGACTGGACAGAGTATTATCCAGTAAACATGGGTCCAGGGCAGAGTGTTGTGCAGTAACAGCTGATGAACTGTGCATTAAGAATGCTTCAGTGTTTTACTGCAATCCATTTGAAGTGGATCTGGACAGCTCTTCCCAATCAGAGGAAATCGTCCCACAGAATAGGACCAAAGCAGTCCTGCACTAATTCCTAGAGCAAATGAAACACAAACTGGGAATTTACTTTGGCTAAAACCACAACAGTCAGGTTGCTATCAGCTTCTCCAGCCAGAAACCTGCGGTTTGTTAACTTAAAGTTATAACTCTGGCGTGAGAACACTACTGGCACTGTGTAAGAGAGGATTTGGTGGGAAGATGAGTGGAAGGAAATGATCAGGCTTAATGCTAACGCTCCCAGCCCATAATGCTACATGGAACTTGGCCATTCAAAATCGTAATGCTAGATAGAGTTCCCCTGCTAGCTTTTGGCAGTGTGGTAGCTGCTTCATTAAAATCCAATCAAGCTCAGCGTGAGCCTCAAACATGACGTACACACGTTTAGAGCTTTAAAGCCCCAGTCGTTACTCACGCCTGCCTTTAGAAAACTCTGAGCCAAATTCTGGAGCAGCTACGGAGCTGCTGGACAAGCCTTGGCTGGGATCTGCAAGGTTCATTAAATCTTTCAAAATTTGAGGTTGTTTGCGTTAATGTTTTGTCTCCATGAAAAAGGTCACAGGACAAAACCTGCTCAGAGGAAAAAACATGAAGAGACAGACAGGAAGTGAGAGAGACAAATTACTGAGACCTTTTAAATAAATGAACAGACAAGACAGACGGACAGATGCACACAGCGATAGGTCGCGTTTTTCACCGCAGTAAAAGGAAGCTCAGCGGTAAGCTATGAGGTCATCACCTCCCGTCCCAGCGGGAGGCTGGAAACCGTAGCATCACAATCACACATCAAAGCTATAGTGAGTACATACCTACAGGTGTTAAGAACACACACACACACACCACAGTGATGTGGTGTCAGTAGGAGTAATGACTTCTTGTAAACTGTACACACTGCACTAGTGAGGATAAACAATAGCAGTACACACAGACTGTACTTTATACTGAAAAATAAAACAAATACCTCCAAACACAAAACCAGAACAGTTATACATATCAGGGAACTGAGACATGCCACACCCCCTTTTTAAAATGAAACTCTCATATCTCAGAAATGACACTCAGTTTTCTGCACATTTAATAAAACAACTGTTTATTTCTCACAAACATCTTTTACATGATTCTACAACACACTAGGACCCTGATCCTGCTCATGGCCTGCCAGCTGTTTATTCTCTTAAACCAGGAAACATATTTCATACCACAGCATTGCTGAATTCTCAAATCTGATTGGTCAGAAAGTGCTGACTCATTTTCTATAACCGCAGCTCAGACAGCAGTTTTGACCCAAATCACAGGTTTATTCAGGATTAACACACACTTTAATCTGTTATTGTTTCTAAAGTAACTGCTCATACACAGGGGCTCCGCATAAAGATTTAATTTAATTCTTTCATCTTCTATCTTCAACATCACCATGAAGAAGAGGAAGAGAAGTGGCAGTTGCTTCTATGGAGTCATTGTTCTGTTTGTTCAGCATCAAGGCAAGAAGGAAGACACGCTGCATTCTGGACAATAGGACCATCAAGGCCACCAAGATGACCTTCAATATTAGTATTTTTGATATCACCATCTTCCTCCACCTTTATATGGCTATCCTCCTCATCCTCGCTCTGGATCTCTCCTTCCTCCAGCTCGAGTTGTTCTGTTGTTTCTTTTTCTGTCCTCACAGTGTGTTTATGGCTCTCTGGAGCTCCCTGAGGTTCTGATGAGGAAGAAGGATGTGGCAAGATGATCCTTTTGTCTGGAACAAATACAAACACATTTTAGTTGGACAACCAGAAATATTTTTTCCTCACAGTTCTTAATTACACTAACCAAGAAGCAAAAAAAAAATCCAGATGTAAACAATGACAAAGAAATTATTAATAAATGACATAAATGAGTTTTAAATATTTAGTTTTTATTTTCTTAAAGAACTCATGGTGTTTCTGCAGCACTACAGCTCTGTGCACTCATATCTACAAATCCCAAAGCACAGAAAGCTTTTGATTCACTTCCTGCAGGTGAGTTGATTCACTTTCTCACCAAAATTGACTAGAATAAACCGAATCCGTTTCTTGAAAGTAAGTTTGTCTTATTGCAGACGTCCTATTTTGGTATTTAGACATGTAAAAACTGTTAGATATTAAAAAACTAAAAGGCTACATGATTGATCTTCATCACAGCCTCACGTTTCTTCCTCTACTCCTCACACTTAGTGCTAACAGTAGCTTGCTTTATCTCCCTGTACAGGGTGTCGTCCTCATAGACAGAGCCTGGCTAATGGAGACATTAACGGTTTAATACAGCCCTGAATTATGCCGCTCCTGTTTCCAGTCAGAAATCAGGCCTGGACTGTGTCCCTGAAAGGAAGCGTGTTTGGACGATGACACTTTTTAGCCCGTTGGCGGTGCCAGGATTTGTCTCTTGAGAGCATTGGGAGTGTGTTTAGTTGACATTTCGATGAGTAACGTGGGGATGAGAGACAGCAAGCGCTGGCTGAACACAACCGAGCAGAACAAGTCGTTCCTGGGGTTGAGCTGTACCTGAGACACAAGAGCGATATTTCTCACAGTGCTCTTTAACAGCCACGTGGATCTCTGGGTACTCCACCACCGTTTTGAACATCAGGTTCTCTCTGAGGCTTTTCTTCATGTCCAGCTCATGGTACCTGCAGAAAGAAACCCACAGAGGAGAAGAATGTGACTTCAGCCCACAATTCAATCCATCCATCCATCTTTTCTTTATGAAGCTCTGCCTGTTTTGATGTTACTGAGGTTATTAAAATAATAATAATAATAATAATAATAATAATAATAAACTGTAACTGTTGTAGTTCAAGTGGAATAGAAGACTTTTGGTCATAGTGTTAGAGGAAAATAATCAACAGCTGTGTCATTAAAGCGCCGCTGTGACTCTGTGCTATTTATATTAAATGCCTCGTTCAACCAAAAAAAAAACAAACACAATGTTTGTGCTAGATATAAAGTTGCTAATGTTCTCGTTAGTCCTCGTTCTACTCTGATGAACTAAATCCAAGCAAGAGCTTCACTTCTGTCATTTACAGATGGCAAAATCCAGAATAGTCAATCATCAGAAAATTAGGAAGACAGCAGACACACTGAATGTGTTAGGGAGTGAAAGAGCAGCAGGAAGATCTGCAGGAAACTTATTTGTTCCACTGCAAACTAAAATTCAGAGTGAAGATTAGGGTTAAGGTGATGGGGACTTATCTGGTTCGGTTCCTGTCTTGTTAAATGCATCAGAGACCCGAGGTCAGCTTCAGTTAAGCACCAAGGCAACAGTGTTCACTACCGTCTACAGGTTCAGAACAATTATATAAAATCGATAAAGTTGATAAAAGATTGCATCTCTATCCTCCTCTGAGTGTGTAGAGTAGCCTGTGGGTCTGATGTTGGATTGTACAGTCTGATCTCCAAATGCTTTGGTTTGTAAACTGTTCAGCAGCATAACCTAACCACTTAACAGCTGGTGTCTCTCTGACCGGTGAATCTGTAAATGGCTCCCAGGGTGACACAGCAGCAGCAGCAGGAGGGACATGGGGATGAACAGGAGGTGAATGGCTGTCTGGAGATTTCACAGCCGCTACAAGCTCCAGCATTCATAAGAACTTTAAAACTTCTGGAAAACAGCAGTGATAAGTGATCATTTAAAAGTGCTGCCAGGACACGGCTGGCATTCAGTGTCTGTGCGTCGGTGAGTTAGCGAGCCCGTGACCACAGTTATGTTGTCCTCAGGCCAGGAAACGTTGCCTGAATGCTGTGGTGCGTCTGCGCCGATGGAAAACGGGCGTTTAGCAAGATCAGGCTGTATGCTTTTTTTTAATATATATTTTTTTTCACCACCTCCTGCTGTATTTCCTTCTGTGTGTGTGTTTCTGAGGAAGGCCAGCTGTACTTCAGCTCTGAGTGAGAGAGAGTGAAAGAGAGAGAGAGAGCGCGAGAGCAAATTTTTATAGAAAAAGAATTAAATGGAGATTGAATCAAAATGAACTACACAGTAAACAAAAAAAAGCTGGCTGTGGTGAAAGACCTTACAAAATGGATACACTCTTCCAGTAAGAGATATGAAACTGTGTGTGTGTGTGTTTCGAACGAAAGAGCCACTCCTTTCAGGCTCAACACAGAGTGACCTGATGAGAGGCGGAGCTTCAGGTCTGACCTGCTGAAAAAACGTCACCAGGTTGTGGGTATTTGTGAGAGAGAGATTATTCTCTTGAAATTACGCAGGTGCCTGAGGACACGTGGATGTCGGTTTGTCATGATTCCGGGGAAAATTAAATGAAGACATTCCCCATTGCCACAAATGTAATCAATGAGTCTACGTTTGTGTTTATTTTCCACTGGTCGCTACTCAAACCCCAACAGCTACTTCACACCGAGCGGGAAAAGAAGAGACCTCTTACTGTTACAAAGCTGAATATTTTTACTGAATAAAGATTGAGACATATTTAATATTTAGCATTTAAAATTGTGGAATGTCAGCAAATGCTTATGGATATTTATGTTGTGGAGTGTCTGTGAATCGAGTTGGTTCCTGTTGTCACTTCAGTTATAGCAGCTATAAACACTTGTTCCATCACCAGTCTCGCTTTATTTTCTCTTCAAGTTAATAAGACACAAAAAATTAAATCTACACTTGTCATTTTACTGAAAAAGCGCAAACTCCACTGTCCAGCTTTACCTTGGACTGTTACAAAGTACTGATGTTGGAGACTCATTCCATATATGTGACATCAATTACAACATATTTGACTAAAAATAATTTAAAAAATTTGTTGAGTCTCTGAACTTGCGGTTACTATAAAAAAACGATAACGAATAATTAGAAGGAGTGCATTAATCATAAATAAACCTGCAATCCACTGCTGCACTGTTGGAATAGAGATCAACACCTTCTGACCAATCAGAGTGCAGAACTGATCAGCGCTGTGAGAGAAAGCTGCAGCAACAGACTCGTGTCCTGTGTTCAGCTGTTGAGGTGTGTGACTGGGGGAACTGGGGAACCTGAGCGGTTGGGAAAAAAGCTGCTGCAGAGGGTGATGGAGACGCTGATGTTCATGGTGTTTAAATGTAAAGATGTACATCAGTCTCTGAACAAACGAGTAGTAGGGAGGGTTCACCTGTAGAGATGCACTGAGTGGTGTCTCGGACACGTGAGGGTTCACGCCGAGGTGCTGTGATTGCTGTGTCGAGTCTCTCCTGTACTCCATGTTAACACGTCACCATATAGACATGCTATATACATGCTATAGACATCGTCATGACATCCTCGCCCTGCCAACTCCTTCAGCAGTCATCATTCTTCCTCCCTGAAACTCCTCTGTAACCCCACTCTCGTTCTCCAGTGTACTCACTGTATCGAGTCTCCATCACTGACGCAGGCCCTAACGTGAGCCAATGATTCGCTGGCACTGACCCGTTCTGGCCGCTGTCATAATCAAACTGCTGGTGTAAGAAAGACCATGTCCTCCGGGGGAGGTGTGTGTGTGTGTGTGTGTGTGTGTGTGTGTGTACTGCAAATCCTCTACCCAAAAGACAATTATTTTCATCATCTCTCTCCTTCATTAGTTGTACTGGACACCTAAACTGCTGACAGCAGCAGGACGAGCACTCAGGAACATGCCCCCTGTGGCTGCTGGCCTCCGTAAATGAGAAAATGAGGAAACAAAAAAAACGGAATGAAGGAAAAGACATTGTACATGTGTTTGGAATGAGTGCTAGCATGCGTTCTGGCAATTTCCTGTTATTACACTCAAGTTATTTTGAACCCCACGGGGTGCTGCTGATGGTAGGGATCGTTATGGTAGAAGGGGTGGAACCACTGTCATCACCATGGCAACCAGCTGTCAGTCACTGCACAAACACAACCAGTACTTTATAGAGCCAAGAAAGAAAAAAAAAACAAAAAACCCCGAGTTGCTGCCCTTTTGAGGAAGGAGCGAAGGTTAAAAATTACGGAGTGCTCGGAATAACAGCAGGGCTTTGTTCTTCACAGATTGGACTTTTCGGCTGCCAGACCAAACCAAAACACAGGCATGTGGACGTGGAAAGTGTCAGAAAGTCTAATTGTTCAGAGTGACCAGATTGACTTACTTCAAACAGTTGGGTAGCCTCTGCTCCGACTTCATAAACACGCCAAGCTGATCAAGCGGAGTGACAACATACGCCTTCAAGCTGCAAAAGAACAAAAACAAACAAATAAACACATATACTCTGCAAAAAACCCTGATTTAGGATCAGAGGCCGTGATTGTTTATGAGCCAATGCTGGAGCCGTGTAATTACAGCTCATAAGTGCTCTAAGAACACGGGTTTTATAACGCATATGCTTATGATGAACCAAGTATGAGGGTTCAGGACGAGACCTGCATGAAAAATGAGGCTTAAAAATAACCAGCATGCTCGGAATAAAAAGAGACTCAACTGTTCTTCTGCCAGAACAAACAATAACACAGCCGCGTGGCTTAGAGAGAACATTTCAAAAACCAAATGTTCAGCCGCCAAAATATGTCTGGTGTTTTGGAAATGGAGTTAAAGCGCTAGTGCTGATAAGAAGAAGGGAACGCCGGAAGACACAGAGTTAACATCTGGCGGGGTTCTGGAACTCGTTTTCTACCTTGGAGCAAAGTTTGTGGTCATTTCATATCACCATCAAACTCTGGGAGGTAGGACAAATAAATAGAAATAGAGGGGGAAAAGGGAAAAGAAACAGAGAGAAATAGAGCAGAAGAGAGACAGAGAAGGAGAGAGAGAGATAAATTAATAAACTGATTACATCATCATGTGAGTAAACAGAAGAAACAACAGACTTGTGTATTGACAGAGACCCCAGAGACAGACGGATGGAGCGAGAGATAAGGACAGACAGGACTGATGTTCTTCCTCATCACTTTTCCTCTCCTCCATCAGCCTCAGCTTCACCCATTTCACATTCCTCTCTCTGACCGTCTCTCTGACGAGGTGTTCCAGCCAGAGCCCCTGGAGGACAGGTGGAACAGCGGGACGCTCCTGACAGGCAGAAGCTCGGTGGAGTGCTGCTGAGGGTACGGTATGTGCGCTGTGCTATCGCTCCACGTTATGTAATGAGCGCCCAGAGAGAACATTAATAGAAAGTTTGCGGTTTGGACTGGAACGCATTGTTCAGCTAATGGCTTCTGCAGCAGCGCTAAACCCATCTCTGAGCTATATTTGTCTCTCTTTCCATCTCTTTGTTATGAGGACACCATCAATCGCAGGGAGGACTAAAGACACACATGCACAGGAGTGATGACAGAGACATGCGCTGCCTTCATTCCAAATGTCTTCAATCACACAGCTTTTTTCTTTTCTTTTTTTTTTCCTTTTCGCATTTCTGAGGTTTAACCAAAGGAGGTTTAAAGCTGTAAGCTAAATCAGGAGCAGAAGAGGCTCAGTAATGTTCTTCGCATACTAAAAATGAAGCTGCAGCTGTGTTTAGCTCCACACTTCATCAAGAAGAACATCAGCAAAGCTAGAGATCACAAGCTGACCACAAAACCGTCATGATGTTTAAACCTGAGCTGAAAAACTTACCCGACATAGTGTTGCACAAGTGACAGGCAAGTATTCATACATCACAACCTATGACAGCCAATCAGCTACGAATATGCAAATGAGTTCCATGCAATGTAGTTTGTGGCAATCTTACTGCTTTTTCTCTAATTTTTCTTATCTAATGATTTTTTTAATTTGTTGATCTGCCACAACAATATCCAATTTATCCTCAAATAAAACTTCGGGTGACTTTTTTAGGATCTTACTTCTGCCTTTTGACTGGATCCGATTCAGTCAGGTGGACGTAGTCACTCAGGATCTTCTCCAGAACTCGGTCTTCTGGAACTCTGAGGAGAAAGAAAAGAGCAAAGCAACAACTGAGGCTTGTAGTGAAGTACTTGCATATCTCATAGAAAAGTGTAATGATGTACAGGCATTGTTTTTACAAACAAATCAAGCTCAGATTAGACCTCCAATACAGAGCAGATAAGAGGGTGAAATGATGGAGAGATCAGAGGTCATGCGGTACCTGTCGGTGTACTCCGCACTGCTCTGAGGGAAGACCAGCTTCAGGTGCCAGTACAGCTTCCTCTCTCTAGAGGACAGAAAGAGGGACACTGACTAGTCTGAACCACATTCATTCATTCACTTGTTCATTCATTCATTAAAAATACAACGTATATTTCTAATTCATTCTATATATTTTCTTAAATGTCCACACATCATAACTGATTTTTTTATGAGTATGAAACTACAGCTATTTACTTTCAAAATAAAATATTTAATAAAAATATTTCTTCCAAATCTGTTCATTTCTTGATTTTTTTCCCCAAGCTCTGGTCGAATTATACCATAAACTATAGCAAAAAAGCTGAAGAAAGCTGAAGTTCTGAGCTTTATATAAACGTGTGGTGTAAATGAGGTCAGTCCGGACGGAAAACATACACAACAACTACCACAACAACAATGCGGTTAGGAACGAAACCTCCACACTGAGACACATGCAATCTGTGTGTGACAAGATATATGAGATGTGTTTAGTGCTTATTTGTTGGTTGGTGCCGTATTTCTGTTATTCCTGTGAGAAGTTAGCAGTTGTGTGTGGCACGTTGCTCTCACAGGAGGACAATGATATTTTTAGCGATGGAGTTTAAAGGGAGAAAAAAACACTCAAACATGAGTAACGATCAGGATTTACTGTTAGCTCAGAAAAACAAACCACAAAAAAAAAAAACCTCGGAGATGAAGCGGATACACAGCTGGTGAGACTACAGGACTACAGCGTCGCCGCATCGCTCTCTTTAATAGAGATAAAGTGAGGGCTAAATCCTGCTGCAACTCTATTTGCAAAGAGTAGAACAGCATTGAGGGTAATGTAGGAAGCACGCTGATCATCTAAGTAAAAACCTAGTCATGTGTTCATTTGAAAGTTGATTATCCGAGATGTTCAGAGTGGAATTTTCCGAGATATTGCAGCATGCCTTCAACTTCTCCACACCTGCCCACAGACATGGACTAGCACCATCCATATCCGAGTGTAACCCCTCCTTCTTGAAAATGTTGCCTAGTTGAGGTACAGAAAACTGTTCTGAGACGTTACGAGTACAGAGCAGCACAGAGCTTATAAACACAGATGTACAGAGAAGATGAATTAAAGCCTGGACTCTTCAGTAATCTGCTGTGGTATTAGAAGAGTAAGAGACTTCAGGATATGATTTTAGAAGAAAATAATCACCTAAGGCACGGTAACAGTGACTCTGTGTCAGGTTCGACCATAAGTGTTCATTATGTCCATCAGCCCACCCAGTAAACCTGCTGCTGAAGCACGTGTACACTAACATGCTAACTGCTCCCTAAGATCAACACCAAGATTATAAAGCAGTCAGAGATTAAATAGGTTCTAACACCTGGGACTCTGTGTTTAGACTTAAAACATGCACCAAATGAATAAATATAAAAGTCAAAGCAGCTACAGGAACAGTTATGGAAACAGTTATGAGATTTTTTAGATCAAACGCTGAACGGGCAGGGATTCCCCCCGTGGATGTGTGAAGGTATTCCAGCATTCCTCTGGGATTTATGAGTGTGTTCAGGCTTGGCTGTGACTCCAAGGTAAAGGTGTGCGAGTGTGTGTTGGAGCTAGCCTTCTCACTGAGGTGAAACTGCATTGTTCTGCGCCGCTGTCGAATGGAAACTATGTTTCTTTCCCCCCTCCTCAAGTGGAAAAAGAGGTTTGGCAAAAAGACGCTGGCAGGCGTTAGAGGGCCAGGTGAGGACGCACAGCCACTCCATCACTCAAATATTCGCAGGGTTGAAATAAAAGGCCTAATGTTAGGTATGTTATGGGTGTAGACTAACTAACATCAAATCTTCCAGCCGTTAAAGACTCTGGAGCGGTTTTCCTCGGAGGGACATGAAAATATTAGTAAATCTACCCATAATGCCATAATGAAGCGGAGGAAAGCTCTAAAAGGAGATTTCTAATAGCTTGGGTTGTGAAAGCATTCATTCCAGCACAGACTTATCCCTGAAACAGGAAGCTGGCAAGCAGGAGAAAGACTCCAATAAAAACAACTGTCTGACCTGTGACTCAAAGCAACAAACATGGGTTTCATAATCAGGTTTTCCATCCCACAACCGCAAACATGACACAATAAGAGCAAAAGAATGAGTAATTTATAGATATGGGGTAATAGTGGGCGGGGCCACGTTACAGATACTGAGTTAAGGTTGTTGAGTGCGAGAGCTGAAAGTGTTTTATGACTGTTTTAGGGTCGTGAGTGTTGCCTGAACAATGCCGGAGGATGTGTAAAGTTTCTGTGATTAAAAAAAGTTAGAAAGTTTCTTGCCTGTACATGAAAAGGTTGACCAACAGCAGCTACACTGCTGCGACAGAGCAGAACGAGGGGGTGACGGAGTCATGGTTCAGATACCATTTAATACAACAACGGCTCTGAAATCATTACCACAAACATAACATCTTTTAATATAGATGTGGATTAACTCATTAGCTAGACAATAAAATCTCATGTGCTGTCCGTGTCTAAGGTTTTGTTGCCGTGGAAACCCAAGCACTGCTAACATACAGTCAACTAGTGTCTTAAATGCATTAACACAGATGTATTACATATAATTAATACTTAATAAATATATTAATACTTAATAACTAGAGTCAGCTCAGAGATGCAGAAAAGCTGAGGTTTAAGCCTCAAGTCTCTAAACACATGATTCTGGATTAGAACTTTTGATCTTTTGGGAGACGCAGCAGGGACAGGAAGTGTAGATCCTCAACCAAAAGTTGGAATCAGTTATCACTCATAGGACACTAAACCAGATCCCTAACCCTAGTGTCTGCTCCACACTTTATCTTTAAAATGCTTAAACATCCCAAAGCTAGGGAGATAAAGAGATATAGAGACGAAAGTGTCCACCACTCCATCCTTGTCCGTGATGTTTCACTCACTCAATCTGCTGTGTGTGTATAACAAGGTTTATTGACTAACACTGAGAGGAGGGCATTGGTAGCTCAGTGGTAGGTTTCTCGCCTATCATGCGGAAGGCCCGGGTTCAATTCCCAGCCAATGCCCAAACCCTAGCCACTGGATACAGTGCCGGTCCCAAGCCCGGAAAAATAGGAGGGTTGTGTCAGGAAGGGCATCTGGCGTAAAACCTGTGCCAAGTTGTTGTGCAGACCAGTTGGTCCGCTGTGAAAGCAACTCTCTCAGTGACTAACTGAGAAAAGATGGAATGACGAAAGTTAAACAAAAAAAAAGAAATGAAAAACTGCAGCGGGAATGATTGCTAGCTAATCTCATTCCTCCAACAAATACAAGAACAATCTTCTTCCAAAGCAACACCCAGCCATTGTTGTGTGTGTGAGTTTGTGTGCATGTTCAAGACATGAAGACGTTATGACCCAGCTGAAGGACGCGCTGACTACAGAAGACAATCGTACACTGTATTAGTGCTGGACGCGATGCTCCCTAATCTCTTCCAAATTACACAAGCACACCAAGAAATGCTTATTACGTAACTCACAAACAGCGCCAGTGTTACGTGGCTTTTGGACAAGGGGATAACCTTTACAATGGGTTACAGTATTAAAGTGGAAGATATCTACGCTAATGCTACACGTTACCTTCAGCTCACTCGTTTAGGGAAGTGTAAGTGAGAGCTAAAGTTACACTTTATGCCTCTACACAGATGTTGGCGAGAAGAAAACAAGCGATGCTGTATTCCTGTTCTCGGAAAACAGATGTCTGTGTGTTGCCTTGAAATCAGGGCGGAGTTTGTGCAAGTGCCACCATAAACTCTGCCTGATCACACAGCCACCTTCTCAATGCAACTGAACAGTAACGTTATTTCAATGTGTGTGTGGTGTGTTGGATTAACAACACACCAGACATAGGAAGCTGGAAATAAGAGTCCGATCTTGCAAACACACGGAAATCGTCTTCCAGGGAAAAGACTTCCTTCTTCCAGGGAAGAAGAAAGTCAGCCAAACATTGTTATGATAAGTAAAGACAACGGTGCTTTATGGTGCTGCTTTGATATGATCTCCAGTCAAAATTGGAAATATTGAGTTATGAGGCTTAGACAGCATAAATATCGGGACAATGCTGGCAAAAAAGTCAGACAAAAGCACAGAGAGAAGAGACCAGCCCACAAGATCCTCCACATGTCCAAGAATAAAGAGCATTGAGATGATTTAAAGCTGCTGACATCTTTGTCTGTGTAATTTTCCTGCTGACTGTCCCATGATCACGAGGCAGCTGTCTAGACTCCTGAGTGACAGACAGGGAGGGTGGACACCAAACAGTCAAGATGATTTAGCAGAGAGACAGAGAGAAATCTAACATTACAAACAATGACTGGGCTTGTAGGAGGAGAGATCACTCCTGAAGTTCCCTTCTCTGAAACTCAAATCTTGTTCCTGCATGACGATTTCCCTGTGCACAAATGCCCTGAGCTCCATGAAGACATGGTGTGGAGGTGAAGGTTGGAGAGAAGAATTTGAGTGTCCTGCACAGAGCACTGATTCAACCCCACTGAACACCTTCGGGATGAACTGGAACATTAAGGGAGGGAATTTTCACCAATTTCTTAAACTGATGATAAAGAAAGTGAAGCTTTATGTCTGGATTAAATGATAAGGATGACCATATATTTAGTTAGTAACCCTAGCTTGCTAGCAGATCTGCTTCTGACAGGATTGATGCACTGATGCTGTAAGTTATGGTGGTAGGTTTCGCTAGTTCACACAAGCAGAGAATTTATGAATTTTGACCTGTTGCCATGACAATATGGGAAACAGCTAAATTTCTTCTGCTGTCTCAGATAAAACCAGCAGTCAAAACAAATGCAATTAAAATCTGGCCAAAAGAAAGGTTGAACAAAAGAAAGGACACAGAAAAAAACGTCTGTTTTACAACTAGGTGAACTTCTGACATGTGAAAGTTCACAACCCTTGGACAAATGAGCCAACAGAAAAGAAGTGGGTGAGACCTGTTCTAAAGTAAATGATGGATTTGTGCTAATATTATCATTTTGCTTGCTTGGACTTTCTCATTAGCATCTCGATGCTGCACAAGAGAATACAAGACGACAAAATATTAGACACTGCAGTGGCATATAATATAAAGCAAAAAGCAAGGGATTCTTTAAACGCCTCTAAAAAACAACAAACATTGAGCATTGAGGAGGAAGAGAGAGAGAGAGAGAGAGAGAGATAGAGAGAGAGAGAGAGAGAGAGAGAGAGAGAGAAAATGAGAGCTTATGTGTAGAAGCATCTGCAGCCACTGTGCAGCTCACATCTGCTTTTTATATAATGTACTCAGTACATTGTGAAACTGCTTCCTGCCTGCTGCGAGCCACCCTACACCTCTGTCTCTCTCCCTCTTGCCTCTGTTTGCTGCACACCAAATCCTGATCTTGGCCACATTCCACTATCAGTGTGGACTCGCTACTGAAAAGATCATTTAGTGCGCAGCATGAAGAGGATTTTCACCTGAGAACATCAGCAGTGATGACTGTTAGCACACTCCGGATCTGGGAGAAATGGTTCTGAGCTCCACACGCCAGAGCTATTTTGGGACGACTCTTAGGAAAATGGTGAACAGAACAGCTTCTTGAAATTTTTTTGGAAGCCTTTGTTTGTGTTATCCAATAGCACATGTCCCTGTGCATGTGTGGTTATGGCTGCCCTTTGACTCATTTTTGCTTTCTCAGAAGTATACATTGTGTGGCTTTGTGCCGCATGACACTACCGGGTTCCACATGGCTAGCTGCAGGAGTTCAGGCCTACAAAACTAAACTAGGATTGGTTTCTAACCTTAGGACCAGGGTATTGAGCCAGAAAGTCAAAAGTGGTCACGGCAAAGTTCGAAGGTAGAAGTGTGTTAAGCCTTTTCTACCCCAGGTCAGCAACCTGGCAGTATTCCTCTGAAAAGTCTAAGGCATGATGTAGTTTCCACCAATCCACCAAGATGCGAGTGCATTTTCCTGAAGTTAAGACGACAGAGCCCAGTTATACCAGATATGGAGAGGATGATCACCTGGATAGTCCAGGGGTAAGAGGGCAGTTGCACCAAAAGTTGAGACAGATATATCAACATGAGAAAGGTCATACCAGCGGTTGAGGAAAACTTTTTGCATTGTTGTACCAAAGCAGAGTTATGCAATAGTCAGACAACAGTTGGACCAAAGATGAGAGGATGGTATTACCAGAAGCTGAAATGGCAGTCACACCAGATGAGAGAACAACTGAACCAAAAGTCAAGAGCACAGCTAGACCAAAATCTACAGTACACTTCTACCGAAGAGTGAGTGCAGAGATTCCAGACGAGTGGAACAGCAATGAAACATTTGTGCCAAAGTCCAGAGCACTTAGCTACTAAAGTGGAGAGAACAGCCATGTCAGAGTCGAGGGGACAGCTACAACCAAACATTGAGAGGCTGGTCACACCAAACTCAAGAGGAAGGTCCTACCAGCATCAGGGTAACTGTATAAAAGGTTGAGATCATGCCAGAACAGTGCCAAATGTAAAGACCCCTGCTGTACCAACGTCAAGAGGATTGTCATGTCCGAGTAGAGAGTCTGGTCATACCAGAAGTAGAGAGGAACATCATTCAAAAGGAACTTAAGAGAACGTTGTCTCCAAAGTCACTTGTACCAAAGCTGAGAGCAGAACTGTGGAGAGGACAGTGTTTCAAAAGCTGAAATGACCTCAGGAAGGAGGGACAGTCGTGCCAAATTGTGAGCAAACCTGCTCTTATCAGCGTAATCTTATTAAAACGACTGTCACCTTCCTGTTGTGTGACACCTCAGACTTTTCTGCTGGCTACTGGAGCAGTTCATCTTGACCGGTCACTAGAGGTGAAGTGGATTGTGCTTTAACAGTTCTGTGTTTGGACTGGATTCTGATTCAACAGCTTCAACACTTTCCAGACATCGTCTAACACTCATCTTCCCTGACAGCTGGTTTGCTTTGCTTCAGATTTAAAGCAGCTGGATTAAAACTTTCTATAAGAAAAAATTAGTGGACAGCTACATCATCAGAATCCCGGCTGTGCTTTCCCAGCATTGAGGATCGGGCTCACGCTCACCCATAACCCCATCCAAATGTTCATGGAACATTTACAGCTAACTCCACACGTGTCAAAGAGTTATTAGCTACAAGAACTTCAGACTCAAGTGTGTGTGTGACATCACTGGTGTGTCTCCAGCTGTGCGTCACTCCCTACTGAGCATCTGTTGGTCTGTCTGCGTTCCACAACAGCTTTATTTAACACATACACACTAACAAAAACATTCTCACACACAACTGCCGAGACTCGCACTTTCAGACATGAATGCAGTCTTTGTGTTTTATCCTGTGCTGCACTTGTTTGATGAGGTGTGGCGTGTTTTCCATTTCTATGGCCACACTGACGGAACAACTTCCAGTCAGAGTCACATAGAATCCAGAACCTTCCACAGCCTTCTCACTGAAATCACCAACCAAAAACTTCAAAGGGCAAAAAACCCTCAAACTGTAGCACTGCACAACAACAATCTTGAATTTGGAAATTCCAGAATTTGATATTCTAATGTTCTTCATTCTAACTTTCTATACATTCCAGAAAGTGATGTTCCAAAAATCCCAACCCAATATAGTTCTGGAATTCTGGAAACTGATGTTCTAAGATTTTACAACTCAGCATCCCTGAAATTCATGTGAATTTGTAGAGCTTGATATTGCCCAAACTGTCTAAGTCGACATTCCAGAATCTTATAATACAGTTTTCGGAAATTCCAGAATTTGGCCATCTAAACATTATACAAATTGTTGATATTTTGGAATTCCAGAGTTTGGTCTACTACAGTACCATTATATAACTTAATAAGAATTTTTGATCACCGTGTTCTAGCTCTGAAGTATTCCATAACTTTGAGTTCTTCCATTCAGCCTTTAAAACTACAACCATTCGACAGAATTCCGACACCCGATGTCCTGGCATCCTAACACGGACATGAGCCTGGGGTATTTAGGTACACCACAGTGGTGCTGTGTGCTGCAGCTTTCATCAGGATGTTTACAGATCTGCCTCAAAATGTAGATCCTGGTGTCAAGTTCTCCTGCTCTGAGACGTTGGGATTTAGGAGCTTCTCCCATCCGGGTCTGGACTCAGTCAGGCAGCTGAGGCGGTTCCTCGGTGTGTGGAGAAGCTAAAGCGCAAGATCCGGAGCATAGAAGTGTTTTAGCTTCTAAACAAGAGCGCCACCATGTGATCCGAGCCTGAATCTCTTCTTTTCTTTTACTTTCTCACTCCTTCTCATGCTGTGGTTCTCTCTGAGCATTTCTTTCTCTTCAGCCCAATTAATGACAGAAGAAAACAGCTCATTTCTCAATAAATTGAAGAACCCGAGATTTCTGGAAAGTCACTCATCACCCATGACCTGTTTCACTCGTTTCAGGTCGCTGCTATAAAATCTTTCTTGCCAAGTCAAACATTTATAAAATAAAGTTCTTCATCCTGAGTGAGCCGAACCTCCTGAGTAAACAGAGGGATGACTGCAGCTCAGCTGACTCATTTATACATCTGGTTTATTCCACATCTCTCTGTTTGTTCTGTCGTGAAGCGTCAGGAAAAGAAATGACTGCTAGGTGTGTTAGGAGACTTCACAGAGATGATTTACTACACAATCTGCCCTCCATCACAGCATCTCCTCAACTGTCCAGCGTGTACCTGAGCTTAGGCTTCACAGTTTCTCACTAATACAACAAACCACAATGAAGAGAGAGAATAAAGAGACAAGGAGAGGAAAAAAGGCCAGTTAATCGCTGCTGTGAGAACAGGGAGTGACGTCACAGAAATAACACAACATTAAATGTGACAAACTAATAAAAACAATTCTTTAATAAAAAAAATTAAATAAATTGTGTTTTTGTAAATTGTTGTGATGTTAGAAGAATGTTATCTTATTTTGTAATATTATATTATTATGCTATATATTTTCAAAAACAGATAATGTAATGTTTGATGTTAATTAGCATATCTGTACAGGGGTGAGCGGGGATTCAGCTTTCATCACTTTAATATAAAAACTCTTGGCTAAACGAGTGAAAAAGACATTGGTGATTTTGTGCGAGTCGTACGTTTTATTGTAGATGGATGTGTTCTCTCTGCGCCGGCTGAAGGACTTCGGCAGGATCTTCAGATTCACCTTTGCTGCCTTCGCGTTCCTTAACAATAACATAGCCTGAACAACAGGAGGCAGAGAATCTGTAAACGTTACACTAACAAATACACTAACACACACACACACTAACATACACAATGATATGCTAAAGCAGACACATGAGCACATATACTAAAATAAAACACACACTAGCAGACACACTAACACACAAAAGCACACACGCATACACACAATAACACGCACACGTGTATATACACACACACTTACACTATAACTGTGGTGTGTTCGAGTGTGTAGCAGTGTGTCTCTGTTGGGTCTGTCTGCAACACGTCCCGTCTCCTCCAGAAACCTGTAATCTACACAGAACACACTGTCTTAACATTCACTCCTTATTGTGTTGAACGTAAATCAGGATCCTGACTGCTCTATGAACATTCTCTCCACAGAGCTGGTGTGTGATTAAAGTAGAGTGTGAAGGTGTGAACAGTCACCACTGAGCAGATGGAGGTCACTGAAGTGAGACAGAGGTACAAAGGTGGTGCGATCCCGAACGCCGCTGCACCCTGTCCGGAGCTTGTGCTGCTTCACACACGGCAGACTACAGCAAGCACACAGGGACAATTCAGGACAGATCCTTCACATCTCACTTAACCTGCATGAGTTTGTCTGGGCTTCTTTTGCCAATATCAGACCACCAGTGCTACTTTACATTTATCATATAAAAGATTAAATCAGTTGTAATCACGTGATTCAGAACTTCTACAAAATAGTGAGTTGTCAGCGTTCTGTTTCTCTGGGATTTTTTCAGGTTCTCTGACCTGCAGGAGCACTTCAGGCAGTTGGGACAGCGGTACTTGGCCTCCTCAGCTTCACACACATCACAGCTGTAAAGTAAAACACACAGCAGGATATCAGTGGGAGATGCTCCACTGTGGCAGGGCCTCTGTTCTCAGGTGATGAGCAGTTTTAGGTGCAAATGGTGTAAAATCCGTGTAGGTCACTAGAGAGGATGTAAACACACTACAAATCTTGTTGTCTTTCCTCCCTTAGTAGTGCTATTAATCCCGCCTAAAGCTCAGGTATTTGCTTTTGCATCGCACAAACACGTCCTGGATTGGACAGTGGAGACGTCACTCACGTCACCGTAGCAACCAGAACAGTGGCGCATCCGCAAATGCTTATAAACCTAAACCAAAATAATAGAAGAGTTCTTTTTTTCTATTTTTGTGACCGCGTGTAATATTCAAATGACAATCTTAACTGTATATTACTTATATTGTAGCTCGCAATATTTGTCACAGTGTAAAAGTTAGAGATTGAATTATCCGGAATACATGTGATTAAAACGCCTGCCGCTGTCAAGCACTTTTACCTCGTTAGCGATATTTTCCGCTTCTGTCCTCTCCGCTGCTCTTCTGACGCGTCCATGTCGAGTTTGTTCTGTAAAAACGCCGTCGCGTCAAACATTTTAATCAGTAAAACTCCACTAGTGAACTTGTTCGGTGCAAATCTTACTGAGCTGCGTTCACTTCCGCAGCATGTGCGCCGACCGCTGCCGTATTTCTGTTCGCAGCGACAGTTTACGACACTTGTCCTGCTGTAGGAAAGCAAAATGGTCCGTCATGGCGTCCCATAAACTAAAGTTCCACTAATTTACCTATATTCTTATACACAACTCATTTGTATCTGATTCTACTATATTTCATACTTCTAAGTTGTTTGTTTGTCTTTAATCTCACCGGAGAAACCTCCTTAATAAGAAACTTTAAAACATGCAATTACGTGAAACATTATGTTAAACAAGTTGATTAATAAACAGATTTTTCTCATTTGTTTGTATAAAAGATTATTGTGTTTGTCAGTAACACCACAATCTGGTCTTCCAAATAAAACCTCCAAATAAGTCTTTAAAGTGACCTATTCTTACTCTTGTAGACCTCCTGGTATGATACATTCTAAATTAAACACTTTAAACTAGCTTTATTTAGCTAGCTTTCATGTTTTTATACTTCAACCTTTTTGGTAGCAGTAGTTATAGTAACTAGCTAGTCATTTATGTCCAGCAAAAAAAAAATAAAAAATCCACTAAGAGCCTAGCTAAGTTATTTACTATCAAGCTAATACATAGTAACTAGCTCTAGTGACCAATGTTCTTTTTATTTTATTTTTTTTAGGAAGCTTAGAGGCTTGGGATTGATCATTTAGCATGGACAGCTACATCAGAACAACACAAACACGCTGGGATTAAAACCAGTTTATTTGATATCAAACATATCTAATATTTACATGGTGTTGTTTTACAGGGTGAATGTTCCAGTTGATGTGTGCTAATATAAGTTAAACGTGTTTGATTTTTGTGGATCTGGCCTGTTTTAGCTGCCAGAGTGTGACATCACCAAACATTGAGCCACCTGTCTGTGTCTGTGTGTGTGTGTGTACACATAGAAATACAAACTTTATATAAATAATCATTTGGACTAAATGCTTAATTAGCCAGATCTCTGACAAAGATATTATAATTTACTGGAGTACAGCAATTTAACCAAAGAAAAAAAGATAAATAAACCAACATAATATTGTCAAAATATACACAAGTGGAAAAAAAAGTGACTGATTAACTAGCTGTGTGGAACGCAGCACCATAGAGAAGGTTCTGGAACCCTTAAAGAGAAGTCCCATGCCCTTCATGTAAGCAGGTTACATCACACACACATGTGTACTTGTAAAATATGTACAGTATATTTCATTATAAAACTCTGTGCTTCATGAAATGCAGGGAGACTTTTCTGTAAGGGTAAGCCTTCTTTTATGAAAAAAAAAATGTAAATAAAGCCTATAAAACACAACATATCAACGTCAAACATAATCGTATATAAATTATACTCTAATGCACAGTATTTCAAATAAAGTACTCTTTAAGGGTCTTGACGCAGCCGGTACGTACAACAAGCGCCTCGGCGTCTTGAGCGGCCATCTTGGAAGGCGGTGCAGGAAGGAGGTAGGTGCCGTCTGACTAGGCTTCAGTTCAGTTTGTATAAAAAGCGATTCTTGATCTCTCACATTTCTTCCACAACTATTGCACTCTCAGCATTGGGGACGTGCGCTGCTCCATTAGTCCCAATGCACTCCTCATTCACCTCGTCTCATCAACAACAAACTTCTCAATGGGCAGGTGTTAGCATCTGAGTTAGCCAGAGGGCCTCGAATAAACGTTTAAAAAAAAAAAAAATACATGGGATGTCATAAGATAAGATGCCCTGAAGGTTCAGAAACAGCCCTGTCTTAACCATCACTACTGTGACCTATGACATAGCTCTCTAATACCTGGCTTGCTAATCATGTAGGATTATTAGCACTCGTAAATCATACACACGACTGCTACCAAAACGTGTCCATTAAATACTCATTTGAACAAAAAGTCTTATTTATCTTATTTAACTGTAGACTTGATATATTTCTATTTGTATAAAGATATATAGATAGATATATGTAATATAATTGAATTTTGGTATAAATGACTCCCAATTCATTTGTTGTTGTGATGTCATTTTGATGTTTTTTAATATGGTGAATAGTGAGGATGTCTAAGTGTAATTACAGTGTGATTATAACACTATTTTCTTTATTTGCTTTACAACTTAAAAGGAAAATTCATTCGCTGTGATGTATCTGATTTGAATTAATCGCTTAATGTGTGTTTACGTTGTTGAAAGAAAAAAAATGAATACCTAATTAATTGTTAGCCTTAATGCCTCGTTAGCAAACTTTTGCTTAGCCGCTGTATTTTTTAGTTGCCTAGCAACAGATTAATGACTTTAAGTCTTATAAATGGAGTCCTAATCTATACAAACGTATACCGGAACATACTAACAAGCTGTTTTCTTTTTGAGTGCTTTTTATAATATGTTCTTAAGTGAAGATTTATATTGTCAAAACATAGAGAACTGCATGACCAGCATGACAGTTTAATGCTTCACTTTTACATGAACTGGAACCGATTTGGACTGAAAGTGTTTTTAATGCCAAAACATAAAAACAGATTCTGGATTATAACTAGCGATGCTGGTGTGTGAATGCAGGAAATGAGCTAAACTGTGAGATCTGGAGGACTGACTGAGCAGGACACACAGAAGTAATGATGCTACGTGTAATCCTGAAGGGCTGATATTAAACATTTAACGCTTGCGGTTCTGCAGCACTTTTAATCAGAAGTGGATTACAGGAGTGTCTTCACCTTCCTTCGTGAAGCTCAAGAATTCTCTGTGCTTGTAGCCTTCCTCAAACCAAACACAAGGCTAACGGTGATATTTTGCAGGGTTCATGCGAATAGTCAGGTCTGTAAGATAACAGCTAAACCGCTAATCTAGATTATTCTGCTCAGTCTGGGAATTGTTGTTGCAGTCATTTATTACTCTTTAGGAACAGTTTTGTTGCGCTTGGTGAACACGTCCTGCCTGAACAACTGCGTCTGAGGTAAAGGCGGGAACTGAAAGCTAATACTTAACATTAGCTATTTAGCTACCTTTAGCTACTCTTAGCTAAACTCACCCATATCGCTGTTCATTGATTTATGATGTAAATACAATAAAATGTGCTTCTTTAATAATACTATCATATATAGGACAGCTGAGTATCGGCACCTGATCCTGAATCAGCGTTTCACGAGTTTTTCACAGGGAAACACTGCTGATTTAGATCTTTAATACCTAAAAAAACTGAGCATTAAAAAAAAATTCTACTTATTTATTAGATTCTGGATTGAATTATTTCTGCAAAATATCCAAAATTTTTCAGCACCTATGATTTTAACCCAGAAACAACACCAGTTCTGAAGTCCAGCCTGTGACTGCAGCACCATATTCAACACTCGGAAAACCCCCAGACTCCAGGTGAGTGAACTGCTTCGTTCCAGCTTGCTTTCTTCTTTAATTTAAACACGACGGTTTCCCTGTATGGGTCAAGCTTTAGGACCCATGGGACTCCTCAATAGCATGGTAGCAGCACAACGCTCTGTGGCGACCCAGCTTTGCAGGCAGCCATCTTAAAACGAGAGTCCTTCAGTTGTTTCACAGGTGAGAGGAGGATGAGGAGGAGGAGCAGGAAGTGGCTCACAGGAAGCAGACGTGTCCGACCTCCAGGTGGCGCTGCTCAGACCCTGCACTCTGGGGCTGGAAACCCTGCACGTCCACAACAGGTAGCAGCGTCGGGTCCTGAGTGTGCAGCAGGAAACGGGAGCTGTGCCATTGGCCGTCATGTACCTGCACATAGTCGTACCAAACACAGTCAAACGTGACGTATATGTTTCGATAAGTCACATGAGGAAGTCACTCTGGCTTTTTGTTGTCATGGCAACCTTTTCACTAAAGGCTTTTTGAAGTCTACATTTTATGATGATTAAAAAAAAATAAAATTTATTTGAATAAATCTCTGTATCTAAACACAGCCATTAATTTCTCTCTCTCTTTTCTCACTTTTTCACTTGCTATGTCTCACTGTCTGTCATTGTCTGTATCTCTCTCTCTCGCTCTCTCTTTCTCACCCCACAATGGTCCTGGAGCACATGATGGTGTGACATGGAGCTCCTCTCGAGCACCTGGCCATTCCAGCCATAGAAACGCATGTTACCAGGTGTCTGGATGGAGGTGGAGGAGGTGAAGGAGTCGTCTGACTCGCTGTAGCAGTGGAGTGAGATGGACTGAGTGGCTTCAATGCTCAGCAAGTGCAGAAACTTCATCTGGACCTTACTGACACCCATTTCCATCTGCAGGAACACAGAGAAATGGCATGGCTCAGGTGTGTGTGTGTGTGTGACAGAGAGAGAGAGAGAAAGAGAGAGAGAGAGTACCTTATCTTTAGTGAGGGGGTAAAGGCAGGTCTGGCCTCCAGCTGTGAAATTACAGAACACCTGGATGGCGTCAGACGAGCAGCCAAGGTTCGGGTCGATCCAGAACATTCCTGAGAGAGAAATTAATGTTCATTAATAAAATGAATAACAATCATCATGATCCACCTTGGTCATTCCCCATTACAGTTCTCTACAAATATGCAGCTTGTTAGTATGTTAGCAAGAAACTGCAAAAAGCCTAAAAAGTCTCCTCTGATCCGAAGAATACTTCCAGTTCCAGCTTTAACTCTTTAACATACGTTATATTTAACAGTGAACTAATATACAGCTGTGATTTGCAGAGCTGCTTTTCTAGAGCATGAATTCTGTCGTGGAATTCGATTCTCACCGTCGGCCATATTGAATCTGCAGTTCAGTAGGTCTTTGCAGAAGCGGGCGGGGTTTTCCCGAGTCCCTGCCGGGGTCCTGATGTCGGAGAAGACAGTGCTCAGGTAGTGCAGAGTCCTGAGGGCCTCAGCGTTCTGTTCGGACATGGATGCCTCGGTGTTCTGGTAGCTCTGAGAGAGAGAGAGAGAGAGAGAGAGAAAGAGAGAGACGGGGGTGATGGAAGATGGGTTTGAAGTTTGTTTTAGAAAGACCAGGTTTCCATTCAAACTGTCCAATTGTCTCTCTATTTCTGTCTCTCTCTCTCTGTCACTCCCTCACTATCTCCATCATTATTTCTTACCATCTTTGCTCAGTCTCTCTTTCTCTTCCTCTGTTGCTTTCTCTCTCTCTCTCTCTCTCTCTCTATATATATATATATCTCTCTCACACACACACATTTAGCTGTTTGTATGTACAGTTCATATTTTTCAATTTTTTTCTGAAATTCTAAGTGAAATCTTTCAGCTGTGGTACAAAAAGGTTTAAAAAGAAATGTGTGTGCTTCTTTTTCAGACAGACGAATGGTTCTGTACCTCATGCACTTGTGCTGATTGGACGGCGGTCAGCATGGCTCCTCCCATAAGCACATGTCTCTGTAATCAGAACCCAGTCAAACACACTGACCTCAGATCAGATCAGATCATTGCCACATTTAAGTGGCAGTCTGTCAATAACTGTCATTGTTAATTATCCAGTTGCTATTTACATTAATTTCCTTGGTGTTTGCTGCTGAGATACAGTATGAGTTACAGCAGAACATTTAAACATCACACGCCGACGTTTTCCCAGAAATCACTGCAATATTCCCTGCCAGAGATCTGAGGTCACTCAGATCAATATCTGGTGTGTGTGTGTCTGTGTGTGTGTTGTGCTGAGGGCATTTTTCAGAATTACTGGATATTCCCATATACCCGTACAGCCGCATTCCTGTAAACAGAAACCCACACACACACACCCACACACACACACATACACACACACACACACACACACACACACACATACACACACACACCCCTTCCAGACAACATTGTGACTCAACTTCACAACCACACACACACACACACACATACACACACACACACACACTTAATCACCTTTGAATACCAGCCTGTACAGTGACAGTAATCATTTCTATCAGCCTCCACTGCTGGCTTTATTTATAAATTTTAAAAATCATTCATGTTCATTCTGTACAAAAAGTAAGAATATGAGCTACACCGGAACTGCAGCATTTGATAATGAGCACAGTCAGTGATAATGTGTTAATAACCTGTCAGGTTCAAATGCTCTCACTCTGACACACCTCAGCTGATGGAGGTTCATCCAGACACATTTTCTGATGTTATGTTGAACATAAGAGTCTGAGATGGCTCTCGAGTGCCACAACAGAAAAGTGTTCGCTGTATAGATGCTGGATCAGAGTTCAAATCCCAGCGATAAGACAGCTCAAGAGAGCCATGTTTTTGTTTGGGAGGGGCTTACTCTCTCTCACCTGTCAATCAAAGTGACACCAGCCAATCACAGGAGTCTGTGAGCTCATGTAAGAGCTATGTAATGCTGCAGCTCCAAAAAATGGACTGGCTAAATTCTAGCCTTCACATCCTCCATCCAAAGAGAACTGATGACTAACCAACCAATTACTAAAGTCAACTAGTTGTGTAAACCCAGATCCAGACACCAAACAAGTCTTCATCATGTAGGTGTATCAGGATGACTGCACACTGTGCTGTTTAGTACATTAAAAGCTAGCATGTGGTTTGAAAGCTTTAAATTTAGTAAGGATAAGTTCTCTTACGGATGGACCTGGAGCTCCTGGAGGACCCTAAACACAAAGAACAAGAAATACTTGAGTAAGCTGAGCTGTGGTGCAGAATGTAAACATACACACCTTCATGCACTGAAGTTTAGAAGCTACAAAAAGTGTTATACATAAATCTAAATGTTGTATAATAAAAGAAAACAGTTTAAAGATGGTGCTGGATCATTTCACCCACTTACCCTCAGTCCTGGACTACCATGTGGCCCCTGAGGTCCCTTTAACACAAAGAGCGCAAGTTAATACAACAATGTATGGCTTTACCTCTGACACTGGAGACTCGTTCCAGAAATCTTACATAAGTCACATCTCCTTACATTCTGTATTAGAAGCTGCGCTGCTCTTATAGAAAATAAATCAACACCTTCTGACCAATCAGACTTCAGAATTCAACACTGCAGAGGTGTAGGTGTGTGTGTGTGTGTAATATTCATATATCTATATCTGTAACTCTGACCAATTGCATGCTTCATGAATGAGCCAGTGAGCTGTGATGGCGCGCCGCTGCCTCTACAGGCAGAACACTGCAGCTCAGTGTGTGTGTGTGTGTGTGTGTGTGTGTTTGTAAATGCAAATATCCATTTATTCCGTTTTTCCTTCCTGGTAATGATTGAGTGAGTGAGTGTATGTACATATTTGTAGTAGTTTTAATGTCTTCAGTATGAATCTAAAATGTGGAAAATTAAAAAGAAAGAAATTCTTTCACAGAGTTTTGAGTTTTTACAGATGAGATGTTAAATAAGATACCAGAAAAAGGACAGGAGTTTCTCACCATCTCTCCTATTCTTCCTTTAGGACCCTGCAGACCCTGAGACACGAAGACACAACACAAACACATGCATGAGATAAAGCAATTCACACACACACACACACACACACACACACACACAGAAAGAGCAAAACACAGGCACTTACAGGTCTTCCGACTGGCCCGGTCATTCCGAGAGGACCAACAGGACCTGTGAAACCCTGAAACACACACACACACACACATACACACACACACAAGGAGTAAAAGAAAGAAAAAGTTAGAATAGGAGACTCCCAGATACACAAAAAAACGCATAAAACATTCAAAATGTGTGTGTGTGTGCGAGAGAGAGAGAAGCAAGAAAGAAAGAAAGGAGAGGAAATGATAGATAAAGAAATGCAATGAGAATGAAAGAGACAAAGAGTAAATTACAGTAGAAAATAATTACAGTAGCATGCTCATGTTTTTAATTATGTAGTATTTAATTATGCAATCATGACAGTGTGGGTAAGTATAGAAATATGTAAGAATGGAAATCTGTAGTGAAGCCGCCTGCAGGTATGTTAGTATACAGGTATAAAGCTGTGTGTGTGTGTGTGTGTGTAAGTTGGAAGCCTGCAGGTATAAAAATATAAAAGTGTTTACAGTAAGTCTGCAGGCATGAAGTGAGTATGTGGAAGTATAGAAATATCTCAGAATGATGTTACTCACCATTGAACCCAGTGGTCCTTTGGGTCCTGGAACTCCAGCAAAGCCTAAATCTCCACTCGGCCCCTGGACTCAGCAAATAATAATAATAATAATAATAATAATAATAATAATAATAATAATAATAATATCAACAAGAATGCAACTGGTGTGTGTGTGTGTGTGTGTGTGTACCTTGGGTCCTGGGAAACCCTGAAGTCCTAAGATGCCTGGGTCTCCAGCTTCCCCCTGCATATGCACACACGCACACGCACACACACACATGATTGACAGCTGAGTTAAGCTTATCTGGACCACACACGTCTGGAATGTGTGTTCAGTCTCAGCATCTCTATCAGCTCTGTGTTCTGCAGGGAACCTGAGAACACTCTTTCTCCTTGAACTTGTCCGTCCCTAACATGAGCAGTGTCTGAGCACTGAGGAGTGTGTTTAATCAGATGCAGCTCGCTGCTCACTTATTAGCCCGAGTAGATCCTGAGTAGATTTAGAAGCTTAGCCGTCTGGAGAAGTGTTAAAAAAACAAGATAAGCCTTTTTTACTTCTTCTTCTTTTTTTTGCGTGGTATTGAGGCAGCAGTTCAATCCTACATCCGCACTAGTCGAGCAGGCTACACTATACACTGCTACCACACATGGAATGGTGGGTTAGTATATAAGAATGGGATTTCAACTAACGTATGCTAGTTAACAAGTTAACAAGTAAACCTAATATTGAAGTATACAAGTAGGCTAGTGAAAGCTACTGTTTCTGTATGCAGATATGCTAGTATAGCTGCTATAACTAAAAATATTATCTTACAACTAGACTAGTGTGCTAGCATGCAAGCAAGGAAGAAAGCTATTAGCTCAATCTACAAATATGCCAGTATACCAGTGCATTATTACACAAGTATGCAAACACGCTATGATGAATCTTACAAATATAAGTTTACAAGGAAGCTAGTAAAAAGCTAATAAGCAATCTATTAATAGTTAGTTAATAGGTAAGTGTGCTAATGTAAACTAGCATGCAAGTACAGAAGGATGCTGCTATACTAGTAAGCATGGCGGTCTGGAGGTAGTGTGTCAGTGCTTTTATTTCTCGTACACCAGAATTAGTCTCAGACACCAAACTGGAGTTAGTATAGCATTAATAAACACAGCTGACTCACC
>JAUCMX010000017.1:12663622-12666122 GCA_033459395.1 Hemibagrus guttatus | reverse complement strand
CTGAAGAATCTACATTCAGACTGCTCAGTGTGTGAGGAGAACTTTGGTGTGTTTGCTATAAATGATCGTGGAGAACGTTTCTGGGTTGTTTATTTATTTATTTTTTTGTGAGTTTCTGTTTTATTAATCTGCTATGCCGTGGGAGGATTCCCTGGAACGCTTCAGCTTTTAACTGTGTGCATGTTTGTTTTCAATAAAAGCAAAAGTAACTCACTGTGTACCCTTCCATTCCTGGTTCCCCCTGCGGTCCCATAACTCCGGCTTGACCCTAGACGTAATGAAGAAAACACACAGACGACTGAAAAAAGGGTCTGTGTTTGAAATCCTGACAGCCACCTGAAAGTTCTCTTTACATCTAATCCCAGGTTCAAAACACATTCCTGGAGACTGCGTCGCTTTCTAGATCGAAAAATCTCCCCAATGCTTTCAGCCTGAGACAAGGAAGAGGAGTTTTATACAAATATTTCTGCTTCTCTTCCATGTGCTCATTATGTTGTACAGAAGAAATGGATTAATGCTCACTATGTTAACTATCCTGACTGGATTTACTGATGAAAAAACCCATAATACCCTATCAAGTGTTTCTGGTTTAGACTGCAGGACTGGTTTAGACTGCTAATGGTCAAAAACAGTGTTGTGTGAAACTCTGGTTTTGATCTCCATCTAGATCTCCATCTTTGATCTCCATCTAGTGTTTGAGGAATCCAAACAAATCGCTTCTTCCCCTATTCCAGCCTGGAACTGGCTCCTTCTCTGAACCTGTGTAGCAACTAATTTCTACCTCAGTGTCTCTTTTAATTATTTGTTGCAAAACCGAACATTAGCTGTGGAACTATATAATTCTGACTAGCTAATGGAAAAAGCAGAGAGTGATGGATAAAAAGTGAGGATGTACAAGACGACATGCCACAGCAATGAAATAATGCAGAAAAATAAAGAAACTCTGAGACACTGGCAGATTTTTGAGGTGATTCCGATTACTGAGGTACTGAGTGCATTCGCTAGCCAGTATCCAAGCTAGACGTAGCTAGAGAATAGTTCAGCGTCATATTCACTCAACTTAAAGGAACCTTAGTCATATTCAGAGTCGGGTTACGCTGCTGCTTCTTTAATCAAGCTGAAGCATCAGAGACAAGGTTTTCTGTGTTTTACTCAGACTCTGCCCCTTCACATGCAACTCTCACATGAGTCTGTAGTTCTGTCTGAGGTCTGAATGATAAGGTGCAGAATTCGGATATATATTCTCACGTCACATCCGTAACTCAACTCTGAATACGACCTTCATTGACTGACAATGTAAAAAAAAAAAACCATTGTTACTTTTTTTTCTGTCTTTTACACAAAAAACAAACAGGAAGTTGATGGCTAACTCCACAGTTCCAGAAGCTGAAACAAAAGAAGAAAAGTAAGTGAATATAATCAAGAGGTACTAACCGGTGGTCCTCTGGTGCCACGAGCTCCTTTCAATCCTCGCTCTCCTTCCTGTCCAGTTTCTCCAGCAGACCCTGTTTCTCCAGGCTCCCCCGCCGGACCCTGATCCCCCTGAAACATAGCAGCGATGCAATGGTGTCTGAGTGCTGGGAGAGACACGGCTGTCTCACATAAACACATCAGGTCTCAAGTTTAGCAAGTCTAGCATGCAGAAGCTAACACTGTCTCCTGTCCTAGTCCAAGCTCAAGGGCACATAAATGGCTCTTCATCACCTATCTACAAACTAATGAAGCTTTTCTGAGAGTACCACAAGGTGCAGTGCCTTCGTTCTTCTTAGTATTTGTCATTCAATTTCCAAATTCAAATTAAATAAATAGAAGTTTCAGAGATTCAGGAGGTGAAATGATGTCATGAATCCTAAGGCTTACCTTCTTTCCATGACGTCCTCGTTTACCTGGTGGTCCTGGTTTTCCTTCTGGACCCTGATAGAAAAAAATCATGTTAACTTAAAAAACATTAAATCTGAGGAAATCTTCATATTCCATATTTTATTCTCTTATAACCTCAGAGACAGATGCTCACCAGGAAACCTTTTGCGCCAGCGTCTCCAGGAGGTCCCGGAGGGCCAGGGTCACCAGCCTCGGCCCTTTCCCCAGGTTCTCCCACTGCGCCGCGGTCACCAGGTTCACCCTGGAGCACAAGCACAAGATTAACTAAATCAACAGAGACGCAGTTCAACACCATGAAACCTCAATAAAAAAAGACATGAATGAAAAAATGTTTTGATTGTTTATTGACCTTTGGTCCGTCCTTTCCCTGAGGTCCATCTTCTCCTGCTGGACCTGGAGGCCCCTGACACACACACACACACACACACACACACACACACACACACACACACACACAAAGGGAAAAATGTGAATGCTATTATACAGTGACATTCTGCTGTATTATACAGTGAGTATTCTGTTACCAATGAAACAGATCAGGAACATCAGAGCATCACAGCCAATTTTGGGCTTTGTCCAAAAAATATACATCATCAGGATCATCATCATCATCATCATC
>JAUCMX010000017.1:12596122-12658622 GCA_033459395.1 Hemibagrus guttatus | reverse complement strand
TCTCAAGGGTCTTGATTCCTGATCTAATCTTGTTCCTAATGATTATTATTGGGAAGCTCTTATCTCTTTCAGACATGCGAACTGGCTGGCCTTGAGGAACAGAAATATGTGAGCCAACATCATGGACAACATGAGGCTTGGTAGATAATAAACACTTTGCCAAATGTGAAGCCACTGTGGAGTTTGAGGACTTTGTGCAGGAACTTCTTGTAGGAGTTTCTTGATCCGGTGAAAAACATCAGTCTGATTTTCTTCATACTTCTAATGTCAATCTGTTGTACATTACCAAGCATGTTCATGCCACATGCCTCCATAGAAGGCAAATGCAGCTCAGACACTGCAGTGTGTCACTTAATACACTAACACACTAACACCTTTTTTCTTTTTAAAGAGTACCATTTCTTTTCTCCTAATTGAACTGCAAAATTTAATTTAATTAACCGGTGTAAATAAATAAGTGAATTAAACGTGACAGGAATTGCATTTCAACCCGTTCACTTTAATGAGTCTCCTTATATTTAAAGGTTAAATAAAAATTTAGAAGTGAAGTGTATGATATCTACATTTTCCTGAACTAACTAAATTTCAATAAATTTCCTCTAAATGATTTATGAGTAAATTCGCTCTTATGAAGTTTTCTAAATGAGGCCTAATATTCCCTGAACCATCATAAAGTCACCAATCCAAACATTGTCTTCTGAAGTCATAATCTCCAAGTCATGTCTCCAAACCTCAAACACCAAACATGTCTTTAGCTGATCGATTACAACTGAGGAGAGATGGATATTGTGCAAAAAAAACCCAAAACAACCTACACATCTGTAGGAGCTTCTATATGGGAAGTCATGAATTCATTCATTCTATAAAAGAGACCTATTTTGTCTTGATAAATTTCACTGTGTGAAAGCTCTAACTTTTTTACGTCACATTCTATACATTTACACATTTCTCAGAGATTGTGTAACACATGCTCATTTGTTCACGTTTATTTATTTCAGAATCTAACGTTAGATGTTTTATGAACTTACAGCAATACAGATAATGTAGCAGTGTAGAGTGATATTCAGTCACAAAAAACAACTTCTAAAACTTCTAGTAGTCCTTTGCACTACACTATATGTTTAACAGAGAGTGATTTTCTGGGTTGACTGATTTGTAAACACAGTTACACCAGCCGGGGGGGCACGGTGACTTAGTGGTTAGCACGTTTGCCTCACACCTCCAGGGTTGGGGGTTCGATTCCCGCCTCCGCCATGTGTGTGTGGAGTTTGCATGTTCTCCCCGTGCTTCGGGGGTTTCCTCCCCCAGTCCAAAAACATGCATTGTAGGTTGATTGGCATCTCTAAATCATCCGTTGTGTGTGTGTGTGCGCCCTGCGATGGGTTGGCACTCCGTCCAGGGTGTATCCTGCCTTGATGCCCAATGACGCCTAGGCACAGGCTCCCCGTGACCCAAGAATAGTTCGGATAAGCGGTAGACAATGAATGAATGAATGAATGAATGAATGAATGAATGAATGAATGAATGAATGAATGAATGAATGAGTTACACCAGCCTTAGCTGCTTTGTTTGTGGCACTAGAGGGCGCTGTGGGTCTAAAAGAATTTGAAAAGAGAGTGTGTGTGAGAGCGAGAGAGAGAGTCCTCAGGCTATAAAGAGTCTTGTTTAGTATAACATACACAACCAGCACTAATGACAGAGAGGTTGTGCTGTAAAATGAGCGACTCAGACTATTTCATGTTACAGTTGGCACTTAATATGGCACCCTGGGTTATAAGACTGGAATACAGGGGAAATGGAGTAATAATGAGTGAGGGTCAACTTTATAAAATAAACATTCTGCAAATTGGCATCTCTAAATTGTCCGTAGTGTATGAGTGTGTGTGTGCCCTGTGATGGGTTGGCACTCTGTCCAGGGTGTATCCTGCCTTGATGCCCAATGACACCTGAAAAGATGGCACAGGCTCCCCGTGACCCGAGAATAGATCGGATCACCGGTAGACAATGAATGAAAATCCATACACAAAGTCATTCATTTATAAAAAGTTTAGAGTTTACACAGTTCATGTGGAAAGGCTACAGATAGTCTGTTAATCAACTGTCCAAAACTGCTAATGTAATATCCTTCTTATTGTCCAGTCCGTTGTCTAAGAATTACTTTACTTTTTAAAAAAAAAATTATCCAGACCCTAGAGCCCTATTGGATGGGAGTATAAACAAACAAAAAACAGATAACTCTCACAAATTACATCCCACATGGTCATGTTTACTGCTGAACATCTAACCTGCTGAATAGTGTCCTTTTTAGGATAAAAACGTCTCCAATTTCCTTTTTCAGATGCGATTAGTTTCACTGGTTGTACAAATTTTTACACAGACATGGATTACAGTTTGACCTCCAGTCTGGAGACCATGTTGCTAAAACTGCACACACTTACATCCTGCAAATCAACTCCATCCTTATTCTTTAAGAAATATTACAACAAAGATGAACTGATAAACTTATGGTACAGAAAATGGTGTCTTACATTCTGTAAAATACAGTATTGAAAAATGAACTGTGACTGTAGGCTGTGGACATACCGGTGGCCCTGGAGAACCATGTTTCCCTGGACTTCCTGCTTTGCCCTGCAAAGACACACATGGAGAACAATGTGGAACAAAATACAACATTAGATTTTATTGTTATCATGTAGCACTAAAATGTTGGACTTACAACAAATCCCGTAGCTCCTTTCTGGCCTGGCTCACCCTTTTCTCCCTATAAATACACCAAAGTAAATATTGAGGTAAGACAAACACAACATTGAGTGAGTGTGTTGGGTGTGATGAGTCGTAATAGTACCTTGATGCCCTCTGGTCCTGGTTCTCCGAGTGGTCCGTCAGCTCCTCTAGGCCCCTGACAGGAACAGAAAGGGAAAACAATGTAAGTTATGACAAGCTAGCTGTGACTGGCTATAACTAGCTGTGACCGTCAAAAATCCAGCATTCTGACTGGATCTGTTGGATGATGCAATCAAACTTAAAGTCATTGGCTATAAGAGATTTCTCATTTTACATTAAAGAGTGTAGATATCTCAAATATATGTAAATAATCACATTAATCATGTCGATTGGAGAGCAATTATTTCCTGTTATTATGTGAGAGTCTTCAGAGCCTGAGAGTCTTCAGAGCCTGAACTGACTGTATTAAGCTTCTATTTATTTTGCTCAGAATGCATTTTTTATCGATTATATAAAAATTCTGGTATGTTTGGCTTCACAGTTTGGTTCATTTGGGCAAAATCAACCACACCAAGACTCATACGAGATACAGCCTTGTCACACTACCGATGGAACTCTGTGGGAATCAAATACCAAAAATCCAGATACAACAAGATATTACCTCCTAAACCTAAGCTAATAAACCAGTTTCAGCAGGTAAACACCACAATACACAACCAACCCTGTTCACACTGCCATCAGACTGCACTAACTTCATCTCCACACACTAAGATCTTACAATTACACAAACTAAGCATTAATAAAAAAAGTTATTTCTACAATCACAATTCAGTTCTTCAGTGTCATTGGAGGAACCCTTGCAAGTTCTAAGCAGATCCCAATCATCAAGGTGTTTCACTATCACAGAGGGTTCCCAATGAGACCTCTTTAGGAAGCTTGGAGCCCTCAGTTACCAGAAGTGACCAAAAATGCTTCATTAACACTTAATCAATCTGTATTGTGGTTTTCTAGGACTGGGACTCCAATCGCAATCCTCTGTTAATACCTTAATTAAGATATTAATAGAGAATTCTATGGAAATTGTATTATATTAATAATTAATTTTCTATCATTAATGTCAATGTGACTGTATCATAGTAGCAAATCTACGAAGGAGCTGTCACTATTAATTACCACTACAAATAAACTGCTGGAAAAAACAGATCCACAGATCCTTGAACTTCCTTTGCTTTAGACTGTAGTGTAAGAAATAGAAATAAACAGGAAAGGAAGTCATGCCGCATCGTCATGCTTAAACAATCCAAACATCTGCGATTATGTGGTAAATACTACCATGTGTACATTGTATGTATATAATAGTATACAGGCAAACACACACACACACACACACACACACACACACACACACACTCACACACTCACACACACAGAGTCAGCATTAGCATGGCTTTCTCGGCTGGCCCCCACATGTTGTACGTACTTTACTGGCTCATGTAGCAGACCAAACTGGTATCCTGTTTAGACACAATACTACTTTCCACCAAATCAGATTTGATATTTGCAGCTCTGATATCCGGCTCCACCCAGGAAGTACTGTTCAAACTACTAGTGGGTGTCATTTGGTTCTCCACCATGTGGGGTCACTGCAAACTGCATCCAAAATACACAGTCTCAGAGCACCCTAAAACACACACACACACACACACACACACACACACACACACACTCACTCACTCTTTAAACAGGGCATTAGTCGCTCAGTTGTTCTGGTTTATTGATCCTGACCTCACTGGGCTTTACTATAAAAAGAGTTTATGGGTTTAATTTGAACTCGTTATGAGGCTTTATTTACACTATCCATGAGAACCAGATGGAAGACACTGAACTCGGACAACCTCAATAGCAAATTATGCAAAACCTCGCCTACAAGATGAAAGACAGTTCAGCAGACTGCACATGAGTTCTGATTTGTCACAGTTATGATGATTTGCAGATTTCTCAATTAACAGCCGAAAGAGTCACACCGATGCGCCCAGAACCAGACTTATTTTGCACCTAGAAAAACGTTTCTCTGACATCGTCATCGGTGTCATCCCCACAAGCAATAATATAGAAACGATGGACAAACCATAAGAGACCTCCATTACTGGCTTACCCTCCTTCCTTTAGTCCCAGCAACACCTGGAGTACCCCTCAGACCCGTCAAACCCTAAGCAGAGAAATGGAGAAAAAGAGAATGATAATTTTACCTCAAATCCCACCATCATCTTTCTTTCCCATCAAGTTCCCTCACAATTATACAACAATTGCAAATATGGCAGCAGAACTTACGGGCGGGCCTTGTGGGCCCACATCTCCAGGACCTCCTGGCAAGCCTGGATAGCCCTTAAACACACACAAACTATATAAGTCACCAATATTTCAGCATAGTTCTAAGAAAGCAAAGTTGATAAGAGGATAAATGATATGCAGCACAGAATCACTTAGTGGACAAAACCCATACCCAGTCTAAACATCATCAGCTTTGGTTTATTAAAGCAGTGATTAGTGTTCTTACCATTAAACCCTTTTCCCCTGGTGGACCCAAAGGTCCTGCTGGACCACGATCTCCCTGTAAAAGCAAACAAAATGATGAACCAATGCACATCATTAGTTCATTCTGAGCTGAATTACACTGGGATACATTTCTCCAAACAGGTTAAGCCTAGATACGCCAGGTAGCTGTGGCTTTGATTTAACCAAAACAACCACTATTTAATCCTGCAACTATTGCTTAAGTGGCAAGTGTTTTAATTTATTGCTTTATATATCCCTTTGGGCTTGAACTTTTTCTCTAACTGGACTGTGAAGTCTCTAGGATGACTCTCAGTACATGATGCCAGAGGTTCTGCAATAACACAAGCAAATGTAGTGGAGTCTGTTTGATGACTTGTCATCTGTCTATTAAAATACCCCTTTTAAACCTCAAGCAGCCCAAAGGTCTAACTGGGCAAGCTATGAACATGTGACTTCTGATCAATTTTCAAAGATTCAAAGATATTAAAGGATGTCCACTGGCTGACCCAATGCATAACATTTACCAACTTTTTATGCCAAAAGCTTCATGGCCTAACTTGGGGAACAGAGAAGCCATTAAACAACTTTACTTCCGACCACTAGGAAATCCCCAGATCACTTCTCAGTCAAGGCCTATTCCCCTATGACTAGCTTGGAAAAAAAACTTCATATATGAGAAAGAAATTCATTCATTCCTCTTCAGTAACAACTACATTCTGATCAAGGTCATGATAGATCCAAAGCTTGTACCAGGGAACACCACCAGGCACAAGACAGGGACACACCCTGGATGACATTACAGTTCATACCAGGACAGCTTCCAGTTCTCAATGAATCTACCAGCAGAAGAAAACGAAAGAACCAGGAAGGAAGCAAAGTGAAGCGGATCTCAGAAATGAACCAGTGACCCTGTAACTGTGAGGATTTAAGTTGCAGGTCAGGTTTTAAGACTATTACCCAAAGTGAAAAGCCTGTTTCAGTGTGGACTGTCTTCTGACACTGAATGACTGATCTGAAACCGTCTGAGGATTTGCTTGTGGTTGGCTGAGTCACGTCTGTGTACAGCTTCTGTTGCTGACTGAAGTTCCTTCAGGCACATGCATCATCAAAATTCCATAAGATTTACACTAATAAGATCAATCATAAAATGAAGAAAGAGAAGACATTTTACTTTTTCCCCAGATGGGCCAGCCACTCCTGGAATTCCTGGAAGTCCTTCTTCTCCCTGATAAACATCCAGATAAAGAACATAAAAAGAGAAGTTAAATACATCACTGACACCAGCAAACTAGCAAGACAAAACAAAACAACAATGTCTACTATAACTGCTTTTTTTTTTAAGTGAAAACAAGCACATTGGTATATGGGGGTAAATGGGGACACTGTTGCCTTGGTGGTGCTGTAACCTGTACTTGGTGACAGAGTATTTGTGCATGTTCTGTGATTGTCCAAACCCAGGTTGAGTCATGGCAAGTGATGAGAACCAAACTTTCAAATCTTAAACATTAAATTGCATGATAATGTTGTGATAATGTCTCCTAAAACTGCACACAGTGCTGCAGAGAACAACCTTCAAGCCAGAGATTATCAGGATGATTTCCTTATGGTCGCATTGGACCAACTGATGGCCGATGTGATCGATGTATTTCTAGCTGTCCCAGTTTGGTACCTGGCCAAATTAATCAAGAGCCCTTGGCAGGGTACAGCACATTTAGAATTGGTCAGTGATGTCGGATTGTGGGTAATTTGTCTTTTTTGCTGCATTGTCTGTTTTGTCTGGAAGACAAAACAGATTTGTAATTAGCACAATTAACATGATTAATGGTGGATTTATTCAGACAGGACTTACCAGGCATAAAGAAACCAAACAGACTTGATGGTCTATCTATGGGTATTTTGTAAATGCTCGATTTTGTATCTCTTATAACATGCCCCTGCTTTAATACACCTAACAGTGGCTTCCAAGTCCATCATCCAGTTTAAACACTCGGCTCATCAAAACAAGTCCAACAAATCTTCACGAAAAAAAGGTCAAATCAGGCTCCAGGATATGTTTCAGCAATTTCAAAAACATGCCCCCACCACACAAATCTGGAACCTGGAACTGGATGGATGCTGCAATTCATTAAGCTGGAAAACACATTTCCTCCAGCTTCTCCGAAGTTAAAGCGAGAGTGCACTTCTTTCCACAGAAATTTCAGTTTCATCCGCTTTGCTAGGGTCTGGATTAAGCCTGAATCCTGCCTCTGATTTCTAAACCACAAATTGCACCACAGCAGCAGTGTACCATCTGTAGCTCTCAGTATAGAAGGAAGACTCGATGTATATGGAAATTCTTCCACAGTTGTGTGTATGTTTGACGTCTTATCAGAACTCACTTTGCAGCTATAAATGAGTTTGTTTTATCTTTGATGATCACCACATTAGTTCTCCTAAAGTGTTGGAAAACACATAAAGCAATTCATCACCCATTCCTTTAATATGACCCTCTTGCATTTATCACTGTCTGGATTTCAGGGCTGGATTAGATACAGTTTTAGACAATGTTAGGTGTTGTGACTTTGACTGGGCATGTGCACTTTATCAGTGGAAAAAACTACACAGTTTTGAGATTCACCCTTTGTTTGCAGTGTGTTTGATGGATTTGACACACGCTCCCCCTGTATGAAAGCTTAATTCTATGACGATGACACTGCATGCCCGGACAATGCTAACCGACACTGAATCAATGAAAGACATAAAAGGGGGCAGAACACAGCAGTCAGATGCACTTCTCCCCCCGAAGTAGGTCTCTGTAGAGACACATAGACTGGCTAACAGAGCATAAGTACACACTGACCTAATTTACACATTTACACACTTTCCAATAGACAAGCTTGTTGTATCTTATGCCCTCTGGGTCTCTCGAGAATCTAAAACTCAAAGATTTATTATATAATTACATCATGACATGTCAAAAAGCCAGCTCCTATACATATATATTTGTCTTGACAGGAAAAAAGGCTCAGCTATAGGTTGAAAAATACATCAGTTCATTTCCCCAAGTAATGATCATCTATTTTGTAGTAGAAAGGAGGTGACCAAATTAAACATTTAACCTTTGGCTAATATCATGAACAATTAGGATTTTTTTTCCAGAATTAGGAAAAATTTAAACCTTTTCAGGATGTACAATGTCAATTATGAGATCAATGAAGTTCATTCACTATTTACTTTAGAGTTTTTACTTTCTACACCTTTGGGCGATTTGTAGACTGCAGCTTGTCCTCATTACCAAACAATTCAGCCTGTTTAACAACAAATAAACAAGGCTAAGAATCCACTAACTCAAGGAGTATCTGCAAGTCATTTCACACGTGTAAATCATTTGCTTTCAGTACGCGTCTTGCACTCTGAAGTTGATTATTTTCCTGTAATGGCCCAAAGTAATCAAACATCTAACATATTCTGCTGGCCTTCAGAAAGCAACTGCAAATCACATCCATGAAAAGTCAAGTATTGTTTGGCCAAACATTGTTATACGTCTGACATGGGCTACAGTTTTTTGGAGGATGGCATGCCAGGGACAGACCAAGCCTATGTTTGAGCCTAATGATGTCAAGCTTCATAGGAAGCCTGGGATGCTGCAGATCAAAGATGTGGCCGAACTGTAAGCCTCAGTGCTAATCCAGACTGCAGTTAAATGCTAATACTTTGTGTGGAGCCAAGTCTGTTCCTCACCCCTGATTTTACACACAATGCCAAACATAATCACAGGATCGTTCAATTGTGCTCAAATTTTGGCCAAATGTTTCTCAGATGCTTCTAAGAAAGGGAAGTGGTGTAAGAAGTTCATCAAGCATTCACCTGACAGTCAGCACTTCCTCACTTCCAGTCAGCTTCACTGGAGGTAGCATATGCTAGCTGTCATGCTTTCTGTATGCTATCTGCCGTGTGAAGTTAGAGCAAGCTACTGGCATGAGAACTGGCAAATGACCAGAGCTGAAGGAAATGAGATTTACTCTTAGATATCACCAATAATAGTGTGCTGTTTGTGTGAACACCATCACTCACCGGTTTGTCTACAAAGACCACAGTGTGAAGTGTCTGCTCTTATTACACTGTGTGTGTGTGTGTGTGTGTGTGTGTGTGTGTGTGTGTGTGTGTGTGTGTGTGTGTGTGTTTGGATCTTGCAACACTGATGCTGGTTTTCTGGAGCTCCTTCATTCCAACACGAGCAGCGACAACACATTTCTCAAGAACAACCTCGCATGGCTGATATTTGATATTCACAGCGTGCCAGTTTCCAAGGCATCTCTTTTGTTTGATAAACCTTCATGCACAAGAGACCAAAGGGGAAAAAGCAAGCAGACCGAGGCTATTAACTTCAAACCGTTCAGTGAAGATTAGGGGCATGTGAGTTGAATCCGAAACCTGAACAGTCAGAAAATTCAGCAGGTCAGAGATGAAGTGTGTTTACAACTAGAATATCCAAAACTTGAAAAGAGAACAGCTTCTATAGAGAAAATCTGAAGATCTGAGCTTCATTTATTATTAAACTACAGAGAAATGATCAAGACTTGTGTGTCTTGGATACAGTAGCGTTTTCAGTTTCCCAGACATTTTTCTGTCCATGACCTATGACCTTTCCATAATTTCCACCATTTATGCTCATTTAGAATATAAAACGCTAAGCACAAAGACAGCACTGTGGTAAATGCCCCCGCATTGGAGCTGTAGAGCTCACATGACAATCTAACATTAATAAATGTTTTCCATTGTTCACACTACAACCCAGAAACCGTTTTAACTCTTTTGCACAGAGGCCAAAAAAATGGAGTTTGCTCCTGTTTTGTTGTGTCCATGTTGGGCATTGAATGTCTTTGTCATGTCACACTCCACAGTGGTGGTTAATAAGAAACTCATATGAAAGTAGACACTCAGGACTTATTCATTATATTCATAGAAAAGTTCCAAAAATGGTTCTTTTTTTCCACACAAATCTTTGTATCTTCAGAGTATTTGTTCTCCAACAGAGCGAAAAACACACATCTCACACCGAAAGCCAACAGAGTCCTGACTCATTTTCTATCAGACTCACAGCCATAAAATCATTAGATTCTTTACACTGATTGAAAATGTCCCATACGTCCATCTCCATTCTGAACACGGATTACTAAACGTTCACCTTTTTGAATGTTAGTGAACTTATATATGGTGAAACAGATCACAGGAATAGGAATGTCAGGGTTGTGGCAGCTCAGTGGTTAAGGTGTTGGACTACTTGTTAGAAGGTTGTGAGCTTGAATCCCAGGGCCACCGAGCTGCCAATGATGGGCCCCTGAACAAGACCCTTAACCCTCAATTGCTCAGCTCTATAAAAATGAAAGAAATAAGCCACTCTGGATAAGGGTGTCTGCCAAACGCCGTAAATGTGTCTTCTTGTGGGAAAAGATGATTATGAAATGAGTAATGACATTGATATAAAGGTGTGTTGTGGATACTGTAAAATAGAAATGCAATCACAGTACAGTGATCTTGTTTAAATAAAAGAAAAAAAACATTAGAAGAATCTCCCTCTTCCATTGGCCAAGATTTTTATTTAGTTTCAGATATTTTTTGTGTGATATCATATATATTTTTTATTTCTATTCCTCTCCCCTAGTTTGTAAGTTAATGATACTGTACTCACTGGAGGGCCACTCTTGCCAACGTTTCCCTGGTCACCGACTTCACCCTGTGAACATGAGACATGACAATAAATACCCGAATAAAATGACTGTGTAATCTCACCTCTCTCCCACTGACATGCTGGAAAACCAAGCACATGTTCCTGTTTCCTGTCTGCTTCTTCTTTTTCATTGCATATGTTGTTATTATCCTGTAATGACAGCTCTGAGAGAATTCCTAAGCCCTCATAACAAACCGCAACACCTTAATTATCGAATCAACCAACCACTTCACACTTCTGACTGAACACTGGACTAAAGAAGAGCTGCGTAATTCTCGTGAAATCTTAGATCTTTGTGTTTTATTGTTGAATAAATGACTCAGTCAGAGGTATAAGGAAAATAATCTACAGGAAACATTTAAATTTTAATTCCTGAGTTTTACCTTCAGCCCTTCAGGTCCTGGCTCACCAATATAACCTTTCCTTCCAGGTCTGCCCTGAAAAATACACACACACACACACACATACACACACACACACACAGCATAAACAGCACAGAAACACACACTCTCTTACACACAAACACACACACACTCTTTGAACACATACAAACACACTCTTAGGACACACACACATACACACAGAAACACTCTTTGGACACACACACACACACACACACACACACACACACACTCTTAGGACACACACACACTCTTAGGACACACACACACACACACACACACACACACACGCACACACACTTACAGTAGGTCCGGGGCTGCCAGGTGCACCCAAAGGGCCTTCATCTCCCTAAAAAAAAAACCATGAGGAACCGTTTCAGTAAACAGTCCAGTGCTGATGCGTCATAAACACTTCATTAGGGACATTAGGACATTCCTCTGGGGGATGGAGTGAGAGAGATAGAAAGAGAGGGATGAAGAAAAACAGAGGCAAAGAGAAAAATACAGCTGACTCTGTAACATGCGTTTTCTGTCTCAGGGAGAACACGGCAGGAATTGCAGCCGTACCATGGAACATGGCACACCACTGGTTGCTGTCCAATCCACTGACTGAGAAACAATGTTCTTCCTAACACCTACTAACAAGCCTGCCTTTGTAATCCCATAATGCATTGCTGCCCATTATCTGATCAGAACCTTGTTAAATTTAATATGCTTGACTTTAGTGCTAGAAAATATGTGCTAACTACTTGTAGACTCTGTGAGAATCTAATCAGCGCCAAGATTCAACAGCATTAGGTTGTTTGTAATCCACTTGTGTTTGTGACTGAAAGTAATGCTGATTGATGGTAAACACTGGCAGAAAGACGTGCGTGAGAAAAATTAAACACAAGTTTATTACCTCAGTCCCCTTTGGTCCCAAAGGCCCTGGAGGTCCCCGTGCTCCCTGAACACCCTGCACACACAAACACACACACATACATACACACAAACATGTACACACACACACACACACACACACACACACACACACACACACACACACACACACACATTTCATTAAAACATTGTATCTTTTAAGATAATAGCCACCTGCTTAATAATCCACTATTCTGAGGGAAAAGCCGAATGAAGTGTGTGTTGGGCAGAACGCGTAGCAGCAACACTTCACTTCAGCGTAACATCAGTAAACATCAATTTCAACTCATCCTAAATGCTAAAGAACAGCTTCAAATATTAGCTGCAGTTGAAGAAGAAAAGTATCAAATTCATTCATTGTCTACCGCTTATCCAATCTATTCTCGGGTCACGGGGAGCCTGTACCTATCTCAGGCATCATTGGGCATCAAGGCAGGATACACCCTGGACGGAGTGCCAACCCATCGCAGGGCACACACACTCTTATACTCACAATTTAGAGAGGCCAATCAACCTACAATGCATGTCTTTGGACCGGAGGAGGAAACCAGAGTACCCGTAGGAAACCCCCGAGGCACGGGGAAAACATGCCTACTCCACACACATGGCAGAGGCAGGAATCGAACCCCCAACCCGGGAGGTGTTAGGCAAACGTGCTAACCACCAAGCCACCATACCCCCCAAGTATCAAATTAATTTAATTAAATATTCACAAAAATGATGTCTGTCAGCACTATAAAATCACACCGAGTTCAGTTCCTATGGTAAATTGCTACCTCCTTCACCCGAGAACCAAGGAATGTGTGAAACCTTTAGCTAAGCTGTTGGCTAGCATGTTTGCTAGAATGATAATAATTCTGACTATACAAACTAGCCAAACACTAATTGCTAGCTGTCACAAAGACAGACAGACTACAGTGATGTACAAAGTTTATTCCTTCACACCATCAAATCTGTTCAAATTTAGATTTGTCGGGAATTTAGATTCAGATGCCAAAAAAGACACTTCATGAAGTGTATGATTATAGAGGAATGTAGTGATGGTGAAAACGGAGGGAATAAAAAGTATTACTTGAAACTACTTTGAATTTGGAATATTATTAATACATATTCATCCAGGTCATTTCCAGATCCTGAAATCAGATACAGATTCTATAATCAGATTCAGGTTCAGATTTTCTGATCAGATCCAGGTCCAAATCCTGTGATCAGATCCAGATCTCCTGATCAGATCCAAATCCTCTGATCAAATCTAGATCCTCTGATCAGATCTAGCTCCAGATCGAGTCCCAGGAACAGATCATGAGGTGGAAACAGACCCTGGACGGGACTCCAGTCCATCAAAAAGCACCATAAACAATACAATTGAATACAAATATTTGTAATAATAAACAGATAGTGTAAAGTCTGATTTAAGATATCCTTAGATATCTTAGACATCATGCTTCTTAGATCACTGCAATATCTATCTGTGTTTCAGGGTTAAAGCTAACATGATGCTTCTTTACCTTTGGGCCTGGAGGACCGTTGGGACCAGGAGCTCCGATGTCTCCAGGAAATCCCTGAAAATCAAGGGAAAGGTAAATTAAAAAAAGCCAGCTGTAGATTGATGAGTTGAGGCTGAAACCATGTGAGTCTGATTTCTGCCTTCTCACCTCTCTCTGATCTCTGTCTAAACAATCTCATCCACATTGAGTCTGATCTCTGTTTAAAGCAACACAGCCATAAGTTATCTTATCTTAGTCTGTAGCACTTTAACCGGAGGCATTGGTGGCTCAGTGGTAGGTTGCTCGCCTATCATGCGGAAGGCCCGGGTTCGATTCCCAACCAATGCCTCAACCCCAGCCACTGGTTGCAGTGCCGGTCCCAAGCCCGGAAAAATGGCCAAGTTGTTGTGCGGACCAGTTGGTACGCTGTGGCGACCCCGAACAGGGAGCGGCCGAAAGCTAGTCTGTAGCACTTTAACCAAAAAAGTCTGATCTCTGCTCTTCAACATGAGAAGTACAATCTCTGTCTCAAACACCACATCCACAAATCTAACCACATCCTCAAGTGTAATCTCAATAAACTAATTAAATCAAATGTAGGTCTGTAGATTCTCATCCATGAGTATCGCTATGCATAGCATCTTGATCACAATAACTTAACTCTAAATCTGATTTCTGTCTAAAGCATCTCTAATGCCAAAAAATGATCTGTATTGTGACACTGAAGTCTCAGTTCTCATCTACAGTGAGTCTGATCTTGGTCCTAGATCTCAGTCAAAACAACCCAGCCACATCAAGTCTGATCTCAGTCAGCAGCATCTTATGTGCAAATTTTTTTCTCAGCCTGAAACATAAGTTTCTGCTACTTTGCGTCCTGAATACAGTAAAAAAAAGGGGGTCTGGTTTCAACCAAGTGCTGTGTGGACAGAAATCCACTAGATGGCAAACAGCCTGTGTGAGAAGCAGACATGATCTGATCTTCATCCAGCATCTGCTACGCAGATGGAATCATGTTTAAGCAGACGGAGACTTGAGAAAACTTTCCCAGTGATGATAATTAAAGAATATCCAGCCACTGATGGAAGGTTTAATCCAGAGCGAGACGCTGAAAAAAGCTTGCTGTAACAACATGTATTTAACTCATGTATATTAATATGTAACATGTATATTACTCCTTATCTCCTAGTGTTTCCCAGGAAAAACCAGTTGGCATCAAAAACACTGCGCTAATGGAACATCAAATACACTATCTATCATAAAGCTTGCTCAAGTGCCCTTAAATCGTTCTATTTGATCACCTCATGCCCATGAGCTCTTATGCTAGAGCTATATTAATCCCAGGCAGTTTGTGACCCACATCATACAACTTCAAACACAAGTACCTGACTGCTCTTAAATCACTAATTCCTTTTTACCTTAATCCACCTGCTTCATTTGGAAGTTTTTTTGTTTAAATGTGACCAATGCTGTGCCATAATTTTAATTAAATTTCACCATTATTTGAGATAGAATCAATTAAATGACTTTCAGATACAAGTCCAAACGCAAGAGCAGCTTCATTGTTTGCTGTTGAACAGATAATTATGGTATAGAATTTCAAACATTTTTCAACATACCCTGTCATGACCAAGAACTGAAGATAACCATGGAAACAAAATGTTATTCTTCTCAAACAGCAGGGGTTTTTTCACCTCAGGCCTTGAGGAATGAAGGTAGAAACCGCCTCAATCGTCCCCAACCCTATTACTTTTTATCAACTGATGGGCAAGTCATGTGCCTTGAATGATGCTATAAGACTTTCCATGTTTCTACTGAGTTAGCACTTGATGTAGCTCAATGAGCATGTTGTTGATACTTACCTCAGGTCCAGGAGGCCCTGGCAGTCCTGAGGCTCCGAAGTCACCTGTTTTCCCCTTTCAAACAAGAAAAAAAGGATGCATGCACAATCACAAAGTGGCAGTTTGGACTTGTTGGTGTAACTTGGGCTGATTCTCACTCCATATCATTTTTTAAATCTTTGTCAAAAGACGAATGGACTCTAAATTTAAGTAAACAATGACTTCTACAGAAGCTTGACAAGTTACAGCAACACTCCTTCTTCTTTCAAACCATATCTAAACTGGGCACAAGTACAAAATGCAAATCATCCCCAAGCTCTGTCTTGTAAATGTGACTCTATGTCAACAAACTTTACCAAGCACTTTTCCTAATGCATTGTGAGCTGTATTTAGGGAAAAAAGAGAACTGGTGCACTGAAGACTAAGCAGGTGTTAAGAGTGTGCAAAACAAGTCGCAAGCCCCAAAAACTCTTAAAAAGAATGCAATAAAGAAGCATTTATAAGAATGCCATAGTATAAAGTGGCTAGCATACCACTGGTCCGGGTTTTCCACGTGGGCCTGGTGGTCCAGGAATACCTGCAGCCCCCTGCACAAAAAGGAACATTAAGAAATAACACAAAAGTCAAACTCAAGTCAGCACACATAGAGCTGGAACTGCTGGAAGAAGAACTGAATGTTAGCCATTGTTTTAAAAAACATCATCCCATTCCCTTACCTTGTCACCCTGGTAACCATACTCTCCTGGTTCCCCCCGTAATCCAGGTTCCCCCTAGATCATACAGCGGCACACAGAGATTATAGGCTATACACAGCACAGTGCTTTTACTTTCAGGGTCATGCAAAGAATTAAATACTACTAATTAGAACTACTTTGGTAAAAAAAAATTATCACTCTGACTACAGTCAGGAAACAAGTAGATGGAAATGATCATGATGTTGGACCCAAAACCCAATAAGTATCAGTATCGATGCATCCGTTGCATTTAAAACCCCAAGTGCTCTTGATTAACACAAGAGCTGCACTTTAAACAGTTACAGATCACTGCAATAATAGAAATATTTAGATCACCTTATCACCTTTCAATCCTGGTGGTCCCACACCTCCAGGCAGGCCCTGCCAACGATACAAGAGGTGGAGCAGAGGTTTTCAGTGTCCACCAGAGAAGTGCACAGGGACTGGCACAACATAACTTAATTATTGGTCATTACCTGAGGTCCAACAATGCCAGGTATTCCACGAAGTCCCTCAGGCCCAGGGTTGCCCTGAAAATAAGAAAACATTGGTGACAAAATGCTCAAATTCTGAGGAATGCTCCAGAATATGCTGAATAAACAAAGTCCCAATGCACAAAACTTTGGGTTGTACTTATGACTTGATTTCCTCCAAAAGATAGTAGCAATCTTAATGCTGCTCTTTCTCAGTATTTCCTGAGTCTCACCACAATGTTGCAAACAATAGTGAAAACACTGAGTCATAGCTACATTATCACAAAACATTTTTTTTAAATTGCCAGACACTCTTATCCAGAGCAACTAACAGTTTATCCAGTTTTGTACAACTGAGCGATTGAGGGTTAAGGGCCTCCCAGCAGTGATAGCTTGGTGAACCCGGGATTTTAAATGACAACCTTCCGATCAGTAGTTCCACACCTTAATCACTAAGCAACCATATCCCCGCACACCTTCACCCTCCCACCTTGGTAGCTGTTGCACAATAAAGAAGACTCAGTTAGCAGGTAGATAATAACTGATCTTTCCAGCTAGAAAAAAAAAACCAGTGAGACAAGCCTACTGTAGGTGCTTCTAAAGAACATCAGGAGTGTTAGATTTGGGTTGGAATTAACCTCTGAAAGAAGCAAGGTTAAACACCTCAGGCTTACTTAATGTAACAGACACCAGATGACAGGCTAATGAGGAAAATCTCAATCCATCCTTTTTTCCATATCATGACAACTCTCCTGACACAAATTTCCTCCAGGTCTCAAACAATACATTCCAAGTTATCAATGCTTTTGAGCAAAGACGTAGAGCTGTGCCAAATCTCTTGAGCATGATATCTATTACACGTCCAATTGTAAAATCACTGCAGGGCTCAGAGAAGGCAACTGGGGTGGTAATGTTTTAGCCTCCACAAAACACACTACTGTATGATTATCAAGAGAAGTGGTATATAATAAAATTTGTGAAGATACAGGTACATAAAAGTGAGTATAATAACTACCGCTGTATGTTTGTCACCGGTTAAGCTGCAACAGATGATCAGCTACAGATGTCTTGCAATGGTTCATGTTTATGAATCTAGTACAGAGTTCCAGATCTACAGAACTACAGTACAGCCCTTTTTTAACATTCACTGATAGATTCTCCTGCAAAATCCAGACTATGCTCACCCAGTTGATGACCCTTGCTTATTTGTTCAATATTATACCATGGATAAACTGGATAATAGAATATTACTTTTCAACATTAAGTTTACACACTGGGACACTTAAGTTAAGCACTGTAGACTACCTTTAGCACTTGAGCTTAAGGTAGACTATAGTGCCCCTTGATTAGGTTAAGAGTCTGAGGCTGTACATCCACACATGTCAATCTGATCAGCTGTGACACTGATTCCTTCCATGTAGGGTAAGATGTTTGCTAGTGCTGAAATTTGGCATGGTTCTAATTATAGGAAATGCCATAAATAATAGACCATGACAGAAAAGCACTAACCAACTGCAGCAGCCTTCATTCAAGTCATAACAGATACGGCTTTCTGGAACAAATTTCTACAGCTTCCTTGGAACTTGCTTCTCCACCAGATCTTGTTCCATACACACACTGACCTTCCTAAGTTGTAAAGCATGAGTAATCACGGCAATCCTTTCGGCAACAGTGTCTAATGACGAACAAATAGTTATCTTCAAGGACTCAGAATCACTGTCCTCACTACTTACTGAGCAACTGACTATTATCACTGGCATCCCTCATAGCGTCCTCAGCCTACCACCAATAAGGATATGCAGCATGAATGCAGGGTACGCAGTGCATCTGGAGCAGCTAAAACCATATGAATTGCACATAAGGAGAACGGGAGGCCCTAATGGCTTGGTGGGACAAATTGTGTGCACTTCATAAAAGTGCTATGTCTCTTTCAACAGACAGCTTGCTTTAAAAACAGTAAAGAGCTATGTAAAGAGAAAAGAAAGCAGAGGCCATAACATGATCTTGTCCTCGCAAATTCTTCCAGGAATGGCTTGATCCAGAACTGATGGGATGAAGAGGAGGACAAGGTTGAGGAGCTTTCTAGTGGTTATGTGAAATTAAATAAAATGGCAGGGTCAGAACAAGTTGCAACAGAGTGCATGCAACTTGTGTTCCAAATGCTTTTGAGCTCTTATCTGGTGGTGCATGGAGTTCAATGGGTTTCTCCTCAATGGTCACAGCTACCAATGAAATATCTTGGATTTCTCTCCATTGGTTTAGCCTTACTTTGGCTCTGTGTACCCTAAACATTGGAAACACTACCACTACCCTAACTGTAACCCTGTGCCCCATTCAACAATGCTATTGAATTAGTCTGAATTAGTCATTTGTTTGCCTGGTCCAGTGTTCTTCTCTGAACATGCTGAAGATCTTATCAGGAATCGCTGACACTAGAGATATTTATGTACCCATATCATCCCAGGATGACAGCACTGTTGAAAAATAGAGGAAATAATGGCATGGCCAGTAACCAGAGATACAAGAGCAGCACAAGCCAAGTATTATTTAAAGATAATCACAAAGTAATGTAAAAAGCCATGGACCACTGTTCTTTCAAAAGACATTCCATCTTGGAGTTTTCATGATAGTCGTGGAGAACTTAGGGTGGTGGAGAACTTATGGGACCACCCACACTATGGGTGGTCCCATAGGTGGTCAACTGAGTTGAGATGTGGTGAGTGTGAGGATGTGGGCAGAGTCCTCTTGAATAAGGGTAGGCCTAACATGATAGACATGTTTCATCATACAATAAAGATGATCATTCAGAAGAACGTTATTCCGATTTGTGGTGGCAATTCCACAAATAATAAAGGGGATAAATGGATCCAAACCATATCAGCAGGAATAAATAAAAACCTCCATAGATTAATGGAGAATTCCATCTGTATGTGGACTTAAATAAAAAGCTTAAGGTTAGCCAACATGGAAGAGCCCGCAGACGAGAGAAATGGAAAAGCAAAGTAATTCCATCTGTTGGAATGCCATTGAACTGTACATCTGAATCTCATAATCAAGTGCCTGGGACTGAAAATGGCACATTTTAACGTAAGTAAAAAATTTTAAGTAAAAGACTGTGATCTGTGCCTAACTTCAAAAATAACAAGTAACTGAAAATATTGGAATTGATCAATCCCTGACCATGCTCCACAACGTGACTGAACTACAGCACCTGAAATGAAATAATTTGATCACGTCCAATAAGGATGTAACCAAACATGAATCCAAGGAACTGTCAAAATTTACACAGCATGTTATGCTGACTCTGCTGACAATTCTACATCTGGGTTCTTTTTCTCAGTTCTTTCCAGGAGAAACAAAGGCAGCTTTCTAGTTTAAGTAACTTCCACTTCGAACTAAAATCCAGATACAGATACAGATTTTTGGAGCGCTTGACACATTGATAGTATCAGTCCATTTTGAACATCAAAATATTGCATTGTATGTCCACTATGGTGCGTTTCACTTGAAAATTCTCAGATGCATGTAATTTGCTGGGTGATGCATCAAACTGAACACTTTGTATATTGTATCCAGGGGGTCAGTACTGGAATGACATAGCTGCTCCATGTGCTTCCCATTATTGCATTTCCAATCGAAGCAAAGTGAACACCAAGCTCAAGGCATCTACTGATCCACTTAAAATATTCAACTAAGAAACTCAAGAATCTCATTGCAGGATTATGCATGTATGCAACCGTGCATATAGTGAATGTGTGTACTGTGTATTGTGAGTAAGCACCTGTGGTTACTGCCTTATGACAAAAACCAGTGGAATCCAGGGAATCCTGTAGATTTTATATCCATGGATTTTATGCAGCTGCATGGGATTAACATACAGTACATACAGTACAGCTGAGCTTTAAAAAAACAGCCTGATGGAATTCTATAGTGTTTAGAGGGGAAAAAAACACTTGTAGAAATGTAAGCTGTAAAATGTAAGGTTGTAAGAACAGCCACACATACTGCTTCAGGGTTACGGTACAGGGGATTAGCTTGAAAGAAGATCACCTGCAAAGAGCTCCAGAGCCTCTGAAATTGGTGACATGGATTCTCTACCTGGCTCAGGTGTATCATCTGGTCGTTCATCTGGTCGTTCACCTCAGGACCTTTTCCAAAAAATGCAGCTCTATTTTTCAAGTCTGCTGATATACAGATGATACACTCACGCTAATCCTTATGCTACGCTCTGTCTATCGCAGTTACAGGAAAATAATCAAAAACAACTATCAGTGTTTTACAGAAAATGACACCTAATTAACGAGTATCCATTCACATGGTGTGCTCGCTGTACAAGTGCCTGCGAATGAGCTGTTACCATGGAAACTAATATAAACCTGTGATTTGCAATTCTGCTGCTATAGAAAACTAATCAACAGACAGAATTCAGATATGAAACATAAGTATTCTCTGTCATTTTTCTCTGCACATCATCAACCAGATCAGACAACAATATTAAACACTGACTTCTGCTAAAGTCATTAAACCGCTAATCCGTTCTTGGCAAGTGAGCTGAGGAGAACAGCGTTCCTCACACTGAAAACAAATGACCATCACCATTAACTCTGACTTCTCTCCCAGCCTGAGATATCAAAATAGTGATAAGGAAGAAACAGTGAAAATTCTGGTTCTCATGGAAGACAGCTGTGAAGACAAAGGTGACGAAAATCCCTGAGGCTCTGAGAATAAAAGCCATGTTAAACGTTTCCTAATCCCAGCGTACTCCTAATTGAACTTATGCTTAATGATGACATAATAACAGACTCTTCACTGTTTGTGTGTGTGTGCATGTGTGTATGTGTGTGTGTGTGTGTGTGTAGATGACACTCACTCTGAGGCCTGTGAAGCCACTGGTGCCAGTTGCTCCAACAGATCCCTGTGACACAAACACAGATCTTTATGAAACGGTGTTTTAGCACAAATATAAACCAGAGTGAAGACAGAGAGCAGAGATGATCCTCTGGACTAATTTTCATGTCTACTCATCTGTTTCACAGGACATTTATTTTTTCACTGATCAGCCCAGAATGCTGAACTCTTAGGCTAGCTTGTTAAGTAAATGTTCAGATAAACTTTAATATGTGTGTAGACATAAAAATAGTACCTGATTCCCATCAGGTCCAGGAGGACCCCTTTCCCCAGCGTCTCCAATCACGCCCTGACAAAACACACACACACACACACACACACACACACACATACACACCCACCCACACACACACACGCACACACATGCACACACAAAACTCTATCACTATATCAGCAATCACACACCTGTTACCATAGAAACCACTGATCAGAACCCAGGGCTTTAGCAGCACTGTGCTTTATATACCATGTTACTTGCTATATAACAATTTTAACACTCTTCAGAAGTCCACTTGAGATAAGAAATCTCATTTCTTCTGTGCAGAAAAATGTGCTCACATGCAGATCAGAGGGCGAAAGCGTGTTTCTCAGATCCCACGGATCCTTTGAACAGCTTCCATCCTGTTTTCATGTGCTCGGGGAGGCTGTGATTAGACAGACTTACCTACAGACTCTGGGAGTCGTGCCACTTGGCACTGCAGCTCTGATGCCGCTTTTACACGTGTTGTGTTTTTAAGAGGCAAATTCAAGTCATACAATGATAATAAGCATGAGATTTTATACATGACATTTTGTATTAGTGCTGTCTATCACTGTCTGAGAAAAGAGGAAGTCAACTTTCTCCTGGGTCATTGCTTAAAATCATTATCTCATATCATAAATAGGTGTCTTCATAACTAACATGAATCCATAATGTATCAATTCTCCCCTAAAGAGTACACTGTTTCTGCCTCCCAGTGCATTGTGGGATTTCACTGGTGTCCCAGATCTTTTCTTTTATGTAAAATGTAGAGATAGATCTTAAATAATTGGACATTTAAATAGAAATTAAATTAAAATGAACACTGGTCTTTCTAGTCTCCGCTCCATCATTGATCAGTTTCAGTTTGTTGTTTCAGTGTGTTCAGTTTTGTATATTTCTGATACAGTTAAAAGTTTTATCTCTTTTTTTGTAACTTTAAATACAACCCCATTTCCTGTTTACTTGTTTAGGCTGGTTTTTTCTTTACTCTTGCTTGTGTTTAGATGTTGATTACTCTGGGTTTATGTTGTCTGCTCTTTCTCTTGCTGCCTTATCTGATGATTACTGGATGTATTGCATATTTGTCAGAAAACAAAATTCAGATTTAAAACAGACTGATCGTTTTATTTGCCTTTTATAGAAATTCTACTTTTCTGTTCGTCAGCTTTCCTCTATCTGCAGTCATGTGGTCGACACACTGCACCATTAAACCCCCACAGCTTTACTGATGAACTACAACAATCTGGTATCACAATCCTCCAAATCTAATTTCTTAGATTACATAATTCTCATCTTTATTCTGTATATTTGGGGTTGGTCTTCAGTCTACAACTAATTTCTCTCTTTTATAGCTGCATATAACTTTATACAATGTGGCTGAATTTGGTGCAGGTCTTATTTTGGTTTCTGATCTCAGATAACACGTGAGAATCTTTTACCTGTCGTCCTTTGGGTCCGATCTTCCCCACAGGTCCTGCTATCCCCTGCAAAAACAGTGATAGATAACTAAATATGTACGATTCTAAAATATGTGTTCAAACTGTTACGGCATCATGTGTTATTAAACATTTCACGTAAGCAATAAACGGAACCATTTTAAACATGAACCATATGGGCACTCTGAGAAAAACAATGAAACACTCCAAAGGCGCTAAATGGTGGCAAGGTTCAAAAGAGACGAGAGCTGAAAGTGCTGCAGCAACCAGAAGGCAACAGAAAGATGAGTGATGCAAACATCTGCATGAAATTTCACAAGACACGCTACAGACAGATTAAATTAAAGTGTGAACAGAGCACAACATTAAATTAGCTTCTACACAGAAAATAACTACAGCCAGTTACACAGTCAGAATATTTTTAGATGAATAAATCAGTTGAATTGTACATCTAGTTCAGATGGTGGGTTTAAGTATAGGTACTGTGAGGTTTAGTTTCTTACTGCACTTTATTAAATAAATAGATAAAAATCCATTTCTGTTTACATTTAATGCTGTGGAGCATCCAAAATAAACCCAAAAGTACCTGTTAACACATATGTTATATTACAGCTGACTGTTTCAAAGCACTGACACTGGAGACTTCTTCCATAATGCTACATACAATTGACCATATAAACACTTAAACACCTTCTGACCAATCAGAATTCAGAATAAAACACTGCTGTAGTATAAAGCCATTTCTGAACCCACTGTAGTCTGTAGTAACTATAGTAACTTTCAATTTTACTGCAGCAAAAATAAGCTTAAACTGTAAAATTCTACTGTATATAACATGTATTAGAACATTGGCCACACCCACGTCACACGTCATGACACTTACTCTTTCTCCCTGTATGCCTGGTGCTCCAGGTGCTCCTGGGGGTCCAATAAAACCCTTCATATGAAAAAATGAGAAGAACATGGACATATTAGCATTGGATCGAGACCTAGAATGAATTAACGAAGCACCTATTAACGAAGCACTACATAAAATCCTACTACCACTAACATATGTTAATATTTCCGCTCATTAATTCTAAAATATTCTTTTTGGCTCCATCTTGGAACATAGGATGATAAAGAGCTGCCTGAGGGATTCTGGTATACGCTCCCTCTTCAGTTAGCATACAGGAATATTTCCTTCAACAAATAATAGCACTATGTTTCCAAAAGTTTCCTGACCACCAGACTCATATGTCCAGGTTGAACATCTTATTCCAGATTTCTTCCCTGTGTGTTTGCTGTTATAATCACCTCCACTAAATGTTGTCACACATTCTGCATTAGTGCGATCAGACTTTGATGTTGGGATGTTGAGGAGACTCCAGTTCCAGTTCATCCCAAAGGTGTTCAGTGGGTTTGAGTTAGAGTCAGTGCTCTGTGCAGAACACTCAAGTTCTTCACTCCGACCTTTACCTCCACACCATGGAGCTCAGGGGCTTTGTACACAGGGATATTGTCATGCTGGAAGGTTTGAGTTCCAGTGAAGGGAAATTTAAAGCTACTCAGACAGATATGAGTGTGATGGTCAGAGGGTACATTCTTTTGACGATATAATGTACACCGATCAGGCATAACATTATGACGGGTGAAGTGAATAACACTGATTATCTCCTAACCATGGCACCTGTTAGTGGGTGGAATATATTAGGCAGCAAGTGAACATTTTGTCCTCAATGTTGATATCTTAGAAGCAGGAAAAATGGGCATGCGTAAGGATTTGAGCGGGTTTTACAAGGGCCAACACATGGCACCAGGATGCACTACAGGAAAAAGGCAAGCCGACAGAGGCAGTGTCATTCTTTGAGCAATGTTCTGCTGGGAATCCTTGGGTTCTGCCATCCATGTTGATGTTACTTTGACCTAAGCATTGCTGCAGACCATGTACACCCTTTCATGGAAATGGTATTACCTGATGGCTGTTGCTTCTTTCAGCAGGATAATGCACTGTGCCACAAAGCAAAAATGGTTCAGGAATGGTTTGATGAGCACAACAACGAGTTTGAGATGTTGACTTGGCCTCCAAATTCCCCAGATCTCAATCCAATCGAGCATCCATGGGATGTGCTGGACAAACAAGTCCAATCCATGGAGGCCCCACCTTGCAACTTACAGATCTTAAAGGATCTGCTGCCAGATACCACAGCACACCTTCAGGGATCTGGTGGAGTCGACGGGTCAGGATTGTTTTGGCAGCAAAAGGGGGATCAACACAATATTAGGCAGGTGGTTATAATGTTATGCCTAATTGGTGTATATATTCTTACACCGTGTCACAATCTTGCTCGAGTTATCGAAACATAAATAAAAGCACATAGAGAGAGGATGCGCTCACATTGACACCTTTAGGGCCTGGGTCTCCCTCTGGGCCTGCCAGTCCCTGAAGAGAACACACATCAATATCACACACACACACACACACAATTAATTACACTCAGAATGGTAAAACACAGCATGACTCAGTGTTTCATTCTGTTATCACCCTTAAAGTTACAGCTTTACATCTTTACATTCGGACACTGGAGACTCCTTCCAGAAATAAATGTCTCCTCACGGAAAACTTCAATAATAATAATAAGAAAAAATAATAATAAGAAGAAGAATTAGACACCCTCCTTTGTTACAGAACACATATTTTTACTATTAGTCCTAAATTGCATGGAGTGTTCTCTTTACATAAACCCCTGCCAGGGGTTTTCATTTTTATGGAAAATGAATCCATTCAGACACGAGAACTTTCTGTCTACTTATTCATTTACTGCATTAAAGTGTTCCTTTACACATTAGTCCCTCCCCAAGGTGGAATTCTTGGTATATAGTTTCACTTTAGTGGATCTTGGTCACTGCACCTGCCTGCCAGGGTAACCTGCCGCCCCGACCATGCCCGGCAATCCTGGCAACCCCTGCAGAGAAAGGAGTAGAGAGAGAGAGAGAGAGAGAGAGAGAGAGAGAGAGAGAGAGAGAGAGAGAGAGAGAGAGAGAGAGAGAGGGAGAGGGATAGAGAGAGAGGGAGAGGGATAGACAGAGTGAAAGGGAGTGAAAGAGAGAGAGAGAGAGGATGGGAATATGAGAACACGGCCATGCCAGTGCAGGAATAGAACAGCTATTGTTCTCGACAGCACCCCGATCTACCAGCCTGCTGAGTTCTCCTCACCCTGGCTCTGGCTTTGGCCCAGGATGAAGTCGGACTCTGTGTCAGTTTGTAGAACGTCCCCCACACTAGTCTCACTAGAGTCTGGAGTTAATTTGAACAAAGCGGTGTGACGGTGTGAGCTGCTTTTTCACAGTTTCGTTAGACCATCTTATGGCTCTTTAATGTTGCTTCAGCGTTATACATCGTATCCGTTTATACACCATTGCGACTCATCCATCAGTAAAAGTAACAAACTCTCTCATTAATCTCTACGCTGTTCTCAATTTTTTTTTCAGAATTTATACAACGTACTGATACTTTAGACATTTCTACATCTCAGGGCTTATCAGTGTTTGCATAGCAAAGTGGTAAACTTTATATTTAATCTGAAAAAAAGAACTTCTAAATTAGGCCACGCCCACTTCAGGGTTTAAATCCGAATGCAGATGCAGATAACAGCATTGCATTACACCTGAATATTAGTGTAACGCAAACTGGGAGAAAGAACAATGATGCCATTGTGGGAGTTTTTTTTATTGCAAATGGGTTACATACCTGTTCTCCTGGCTGACCTGGTGGTCCTGGATAGCCTCTGGGACCCTGTGAGAAAAAGAGAAACAAAGAAAATGATGAGAAAGGCAAAGGAGGAGAGAGAGAGAGTGAGAGACAGAGACATAGAGAGACAGAGAGAAATCACCTTGTTCTCATTCCTCTCATGTGTTCTCTTTTCCCAGTCCAGAAACATTTTTGGGGATTTTGTTGCCTTAGGTTCCCAACACACCCCTGCTCTCAGATAAGACTAATACCCTTTAAGAATTCTCTCCAAACTGTCAAAACCTTTCAAGCCTTTCCCCTTCAGAGAGCTACACCTCTACACACTAGAGGCAAGTCACAACAGCCAGAGAGACGTGAGGTTCAAATGAACATGCAGCAGATCCGCACTGCCTTTTTCTTGTCAGAGTTTTTCTATAGTAACACAAAATATCCACAATAAAATGTGGGTTCTATGCTTTTTGGAAAGCTTGATGTAATAATGAGATGTTTTGTCCTTTAGCATGTTTCATTGTCAGTGCTAGTGCATCCACAAATGGCCTCCTATTGGTGGATTTAAATTGTGAGCCGCAGCATCTCTGAAACTATATTCAGAAATTTCCCATTCTGTGCTCTTTAGGTGTAGCCGCACTTTAAAATGCAGAGGAATGGGGAATTCAGAGAGTGCTGGAAGATTTTGGCCTTTCACCCTAAATCCTGCCTTCGCATTGACGCTTCAGGGTTATTTATGCCTAGCTGAGGTCCGGTATGTGGGACTATTTCTGTTCACGGTCATGTGGAGAGATGTGTCTGTAATCGTGAAGCTTAACCTCACCTTTAAGATGAAAGTATCAGTAACTGTGGTTGCAGGTTGGATAGCAATCAATAACAACGACCATCAACTGTGGATTACTGAGGTCCTCCACTGGGTTTCTACCTGAATCAAGGTACGAAGAACATCAATTCCATGTGGTTTGGTGGAAAAGGCAGATCTTATTTCAGGAGTTAAAAGTGTGGTAGAAGTTCATCCAGGATTCTTGGTGGACCAATACATCATGTCATAAGCAATCCACCAGGAACAGCTTTTCATCTCCAAATGGCTGTCATCTTCTCATCTATTCTCCTAAATCCTCTTCAGATATGGATGTGGAACACAGGGTTAAAGGACAATTATGCCACGCGTCCATCAGCGTGCACTTTAACAGCACAAATCCACTCAAGATTTAAACAAATCTGAAGATTTACACCACAGAGATGCTGAAATCTGGACTCTGGTCAGAATGTGTTAATTACCTTCCTGTAACAAAAGCATCACAGGCATATTTGTATTCACACACATATTTATATTCATTGCACCCGTTCTAATACATTAGTGTTTCTATAGTAACAGCTTATTCCTATAAAAAAGTGGCTTTTTTAGCATGTATGGAAGGGGTCTCCAGTGTTAGCGCTTTGTAACAGTCTGTTTACACTTTGTGGTTTCTTGATAACGTGACAAGTTGATATTTTTTTCTTATTAACAATAAGACAGTGCTAAAAGACAGACTGACGTTCCTGATCCAATGAAGCTCCGCAAAGCATAAAATGATGTGATGATCTTTTGCAGTATTTGTGGTGTAAGAGGAATACAACATTAGGAAACTAATCCACCTCTCAGCTGTAACATAAACCCTGGTGTTGGATGCTTTCCTAAAACAGCATGACCCCAGCATTTTATCCCTTATTTCATAGCAACAGCAACTGACAGATCCTTTCCTCTTTCTCCAGGAAACTCCTAAACCTGTTTCCTGTGTTATTCAGCTGCTCTTTTCATCCAGACAGAAACATGCCGTTGTTGCTCTCACTCTTCTCTGGTTGCGTCTCTGGCTCTTTAAAGCCGTCGTGTCAGAAGGTTGCCGTTAAAAGATGACCTGTGATTTTGTGAGGCTCTTGACACAAACTTAATGCCAGTGTGTAACTGTATCCCGCTGAGAGAAGCCTAGCAGCAGTGAGAGAACTTTTAGCACATGCTATTCGCTCTCCAGTCCAGGGAACAGCAATGAAACGTTTACATTGAGATCGGATATCTGATGTGTGGGACACACGGAAACCTTTCAACCTCTGGCAACTTACCACTGGACCTGGAAAACCTTTAGAGCCTGGGGGACCTGGTGCTCCTCTCTCACCCTACAAGAGGTACAGGTAAGAAAAAAAGGTATAAATAAAAATAACAGAGAAATGTAAAAGGATTTTAGGAGAGAAAAAAAAAAACTTTAATTAATCAACTCATGCTCTGAGCTTCTGTGGAGGAAGGAAAATGAAAAAAAAAAAACACTGAGATGATTTTAGAGCAGTTAGAAGTGATTCTCTCACCTGTTCTCCCTTCATCGCCTGACCTGGGGACAGCCCAGGGTCACCTTTCGCACCCTGAGGCAACAAAAAAACATCATCTCAGTTTCGTTTTTCATGAAAAAAAAAAACGGCATGGAATAAAATACTTTAATTGAAATTACTGTGCTGTAGGTAAATGACTAAAACTTCGAAAGAAAGTTCTAAAGAGAATCTGAAGAAAGTTCGAAGTTGTTGGTAGCCTCCTGTGCTCAGGTGTGACAGAATGACGCTACTACAAGTTCTACAACATGAACTGTAACGGATAACATCATTATTATCTAAACGGATAACAAGTACAAAATTATTCTTTAAGTACATGAAATTGTCATTGAAATTGCTGAGGTACAGAATAAGAAAATCTCCAGTGTTATCAGTAACTCATTATTAAATGCATTATTTCACCTCGTCACTAGAAAAAAACCTGTGACTCATTAAAAGCAGCCACTGTGAGGGAATAGAACAGATTGTTGCCTGGTTTGTTTACTGGATAGATGTGTTTCTGTAGTGCTGAAAATGATTTCAAATAAAGCAGAGCTCAGCTAGCATGTCATCTTTCAGCTAGCACCTAACGTCTAGCCACTCAGCTGTAGAAAGTCCAGTCTGTTCGTTGCACACTCTACAGATATGTCCACAGGTCTGAGAGCAGATGTCAGCAGTTTTATGTATTCAGGCAGATCTTTATCCAGGAACACACCCCAGAGTAACACCTTCACAGCCTTCACATCTTTCAGCAGCCTGCGTGTACCATTACTTTATCTCAACAGGATGGAGGGAGCAGCGATGGAGCAATGCAGCACTGTGGGCTTGACGTTTTTGGGAGAGGCATGAGGCGATGACTCATCTCAGAGCTACAGCTGTGGATGAAGATGCTCCACTTCATCATCTCCACTGATTGTGAGAAGCATTGGGTGGAAGAGCAAACCCGCAAACCCCAAGCCGGCGCTTAGCCCACTCATGTCCCGAGAAGCAGCAGAGAAACGCTCATTTATCCTCCCACACTCACCACATGTGTTTATTCAGTTATCAGCAAAGAGAAACACTGTGGTGTTTTACAGAGAGAAGAGAGAGCAGGAGATGTACGTCAACTGCTGCAACTCTACTACTATTAAAATATTCCTCTCTACATCATCATCTTTGTCATCATCATCATCATCATCATCATCATTCATTAATGAATAAAATCATTGCCTTATGAATCGAAATCACATCACATCAGATTCGCTGGTGATGTCAAATGTCCACTTGTTGCTTTAACTTCTGAAATTGTATTACACGAGCTGGAGATTTTATTAGGGCCATGTGGGGACTAGCCACTAATTTGTGTGCTGGTGTAAAGACTGCAGTTACAGTGTGGTTACACAACCATTTCCATCCCAGCTGAGACACATGCTACAGTAAAACCACAATCTATAATCATGGAGACTTTACAAGCGTCCTGACTTTTTATAGTCACTAATTAAAGCATGTGGCTGTGATGTGCTGCAGTCTCATAACACACTTCACACTCTTACACACTTCTATAACACACTTCACATTGTAACACAATTCACACTGTTACACACTTCTAGAACACACTCCACACTGTAACACACTTCACACTGTTACACACTTCACACTGTAACACACTTCTAGAACATACTCCACACTGTAACACACTTCACACTGTAACACACTTCTAGAACACACTTCACACTCTTACACACTCCACACTGTAACAAACTTCACACTTTAACACACTCCACACCGTAATGCACTTCACCCTGCAACAGACCTCACACTTTTACACACTCCTGTAACACATTCCACACTGTAACACACTTCACACTGTAACACACTTCTAGAACACACTCCACACTGTAACACACCTCAAACTGTAAAACACTTCTGTAACAAACTTCACCGTATGTGTAACAGCATCACCAAAATGGAAAATCAGTGATGTCGCTTTGCCTCGAGGAGAAACCAGGGATAAGTAGGTTCATGTGTATATCTGTGTGTGTGTGTGTGTGTGTGTGTGTGTGTGTGTGTGTGTACAATGTTTTCACAATGAAACAGAAGTTACACCAAAGGTGCTCAGATTTTCCACTGGAATGAAAGAAATATCTATTAGATATGACTCATCGCTCCTGTTCATGTTGACGGATCCATGTAACATCTGGATTCTAATCTGATCACAGCGCTATGTAAAGAAGCACACACACACACACACACACACACACACACACACACACACACACACACACACACACAGGATGGAAAGTGCAGGTCTATTGGAGAAATATGTGGAGAGATCTGCCGGCACATGCTGCCACACACATCAAAATATTGAGTCTAGGCCAATTCTGTAACATAACATGCTATCAGATACCTGTGTGTGTGTGTGTGTGTGTGTGTGTGTGTGTGTGTGTGTGTGTGTGTGTGTGTGTGTGAAGCTGTAGCTGCCAACAGACAGGATAAGGAGAAGAGGAAGCTTCAGTGCGAAAACAATAAATTCTCAACATCATTAATCAAATATAAAGCAACTGCTGCAGTATAAAACATCTACAGCATTATATAAACATCTATAGCATTAAACAAACACCAAATGCATTAAACAAAAACATCTACTGCATTAAATAAACATCTACAGCATTAAACAAACATTTACTGCATTAAATAAACATCTATAGCATTAAACAAATATCTGCTGCATTAAATAAACATCTACAGCATTAAACAAACATCTACAGCATTAAACAAACACCTACAGCATTAAACAAACACCTACTGCATTAAATAAACATCTACAGCATTAAATAAACATCTACAGCATTAAACAAACACCTACAGCATTAAATAAACATCTATAGCATTAAGCAAACACCTACAGCATTAAATAAACATCTACAGCATTAAACAAACACCTACAGCATTAAACAAACACCTACAGCATTAAATAAACATCTACAGCATTAAACAAACACCTACAGCATTAAACAAACACCTACTGCATTAAATAAACATCTATAGCATTACACAAACATCTATAGCATTACACAAACATCTACAGCATTAAACAAACATCTACAGCATTAAACAAACATCTACAGCATTAAACAAACACCTACAGCATTACACAAACATCTACAGCATTACACAAACATCTACAGCATTAAACAAACATCTACAGCATTAAACAAACACCTACAGCATTACACAAACACCTACAGCATTACACAAACATCTACAGCATTAAACAAACATCTACAGCATTAAACAAACATCTACAGCATTAAGCAAACAACTACAGCATTACACAAACACCTACAGCATTAAGCAAACACCTACAGCATTAAACAAACACCTACAACATTAAACAAACACCTACAGCATTAAACAAACATCTACAGCATTAAGCAAACATCTACAGCATTAAACAAACATCTACAGCATTAAACAAACACCTACAGCATTAACAAACACCTACAGCATTAAACAAACATCTACAGCATTAAACAAACACCTACAGCATTAAACAAACATCTACAGCATTAAACAAACACCTACAGCATTAAACAAACACCTACAGCATTAAACAAACACCTACAGCATTAAACAAACACCTACAGCATTAAGCAAACACCTACAGCATTAAACAAACATCTACAGCATTAACAAACACCTACAGCATTACAGCAAACACCTACAGCATTAAACAAACACCTACAAGCATTAAACAAACACCTACAGCATTAAACAAACACCTACAGCATTAAACAAACACCTACAGCATTACACAAACATCTACAGCATTAAGCAAACACCTACAGCATTAAACAAACATCTACAGCATTAAACAAACATCTACAGCATTAAACAAACACCTACAGCATTAAACAAACACCTACAACATTAAACAAACACCTACAGCATTAAACAAACATCTACAGCATTAAGCAAACACCTACAGCATTAAACAAACACCTACAGCATTACACAAACACCTACAGCATTAAACAAACATCTACAGCATTAAACAAACACCTACAGCATTAAGCAAACACCTACAGCATTAAACAAACACCTACAACATTAAACAAACACCTACAGCATTAAACAAACATCTACAGCATTAAACAAACACCTACAGCATTAAACAAACACCTACAGCATTACACAAACATCTACAGCATTAAGCAAACACCTACAGCATTAAATAAACATCTACAGCATTAAACAAACACCTACAGCATTAAACAAACACCTACAGCATTAAACAAACACCTACAGCATTACACAAACACCTACAGCATTAAACAAACACCTACAGCATTAAATAAACATCTACAGCATTAAACAAACATCTACAGCATTAAACAAACATCTACAGCATTAAACAAACACCTACAGCATTAAACAAACACCTACAGAATGAGAATTTCATTCAACAATCCTCTACACTGATAGATGTTAGGAACACTGAGCAATAGGCAGTAACACACTGGGGCACGCTTTGACAGGAAAATAATAAACACAAAGCTTCTTCTCTCACACTAATGCTTTTAGAAGGTTTCAAAAACCTTCACGATAATGTAGCTGGAGGAATAGACGTCGGTTTAGGATCAATGTGAGCTTCCAACATATGAGTAATGCAGCGATATTTCAGTGTTTGTTCAGACCTCCTCTTAAGATTACAACATTATGAAGTGTTTACAATGCAGTGTTTAACAGCAAGTGAGTCATGGCAGAGCTCAGAGGAACCACACACACACACACACACATACAAACACTTCATCTCTACATCTCAGCTCTTATCATCTATCAGAGTATTAATAAATATTACACCCACATCGACAGCTACTGACAGCTCACACACACACACACTCACACACAAACATACACATATCAACACATACACACACATGTCCACACACACACTCACATGCACACACACTCATACATATACAGTACATACACACCAACTCACACACACACACCTCTCCATGTTGTGCTGTTATAGGAAAATCATCAACAGTTTGGTGTGAAGAAGCAGAGTTATTTTCCTCTAACAGGACATCCTAAGTGAAGTTTTTGTCTGTTATTAGAAGCAGAGCGTTAATATAAACTTGAGACAGGAAATGAATCAACAGCTTCTGTCCAATCAGAACAGAGAATTCCAGAACAGCAGTGTGAAATTCCTGTCATGTGTGGAATGCTTTCCAGAATGAGTACAGAAAAAATGCTCCACGCTTCAATGTGACAGATTTTATCTAGTCAGCTAGCGTTAGCATAGAGCTGTGTTATTGTTTTTAGACCTGAAGCCGGAGCGGGGGATGGGAGGCCCAGAATTCCTGGTCATGCATCTACTAGCGAAGCAGAAAAGCTCAAAACTATTACAGTTGAAGACACATTTCTGGAGAATTCGAGCTCCAGAGGGTCTCTCCACCTGAACTCTGAAGAACCCTCTGGAACTTAGCATTAGGATTTCTGAGAGAACACATGCTTTATCATGTCCAGGAATCAATTACTGTGAGGATAATGACCTTGTGTTGGAGGACTCACCTTGGGGCCAGGTAATCCAGGAGGCCCGGGAATCCCGTGAGGACCAAGAGGACCCTGCAGGTGAGAGAGAGAGAGAGAGAGAGAGAGAGAGAGAGAGAGAGAGAGAGAGAGATAATAAGCACACTGATGATTACTCATCCATATGACATCAGCCTCTCTCTGAGTGTGATCTTATCTCCTACCACTTGAATTATAGACAAGTCTAAGAAGCAGCACACACACACACACACACACACACACACAAACACACACAAACACGCACAGCAGTGCTCTATATATATAGCTTAATTTGCACTGGATATTTACAGTTTCTTTGTAGAAATGAAACAATGCACTACACTACAATGATGTGCGCTACACAACACACAAAACACAATAACACAATAATCTCCACAACCTTCTGCTTTGCTGTACAACAGTACAGCAAAGCAGAAGGTTGTGGAGATCATCATATTCAGTGAAGTACTACACAGCTTCACTCACAAAGTGCCAATCAAAGACATCCTTTTGATTAGAACTTAGCAGGTTCATGAAACTTCTCTGCAAACACATTCAGATCTGCAGATCACACCATAAAATGCAGATAGAGATTGACTTAGGATCCACCATAAGGATAAAGTGCTGACTAAAGTGTACTTACTGAAGATAAATCTATCTAAGATAAATGCTTTTGTCTTATTTATTGCTGAGGTAATGTCCCATGTCAAAATAAAAACTAATTTTCGTGTAATAGACACTTTTTTGAAGTCTTTTATCTTCAGTATCACTGATTACTCCGACTGCATTTAGAATTATGAATTAGAGTGGAGACTGTGAGCCAGGCTTTCTCATCCAGCATCAGTGCCTGACTTCACAAATGTGTTTCTAGAGGAATGGTCAACAATGGAATGGTCAACACACTCTTAAACATTGTGAAAAGCCTTCCTAGAAGAGTTGAAGCTGTTCTAGCTGCAAAGGGTGGGTTAACTCCATATTAAATACATGTGCATATAAAGACAGACATCCCAGTTTTGGCCTGGCTCGCAGTCTCCACTCTAATTCATCCCAAAGGTGTTCTATCGAGTTGAGGTCAAAACTCTGTGCAGGCCAGTCAAGTTCCTGCACACCAACCTCACTCATCCATGTTTTTATAGACATGTATTGCTTTGTCTTTGGTTTATGCACTGGTTCGCAGTCATGTTGGAACAGGAAGGGGCCATCCCCAAACTGTTCCCACAAAGTTGGGAGCATGAAATTGTCCAAAATGTCTTGGTATGCTGAAGCATTAAGAGTTCCTTTTACTGGAAATAAGGGGCCAAGCCCAAGCCCTGAAAAAACAACACCTGAATTCAATGATTTGGAGGAGTGTCCCAAAACTTTTGGCAATATAGTGTATTTGGGATGATAAAGGAATGAAGTAGATGCATCAGAAAAACTTAAATACACCAGAAATCTTCACTCTATCCATACTCCAGCATAGACCCGACTCTATCAGCGTGGCTTTACTCAGCAGGTGCAGAGGATAGTCAGTCAGCAGTCTGATCCATTGGAGCAAAAGATTCTGGCACTACAACAAGTGAGGGCTTCAGTCAGCCGAGTTATTCCAGGTCAGACTCACTAAAGCATGCAGACGTCTTCAGCCTGCTGATTACTGGCCCTCCAGGTCAACAGTGGAGTGAGTAATGACTGAAAAGTCCATCCTGACTCCATCCTTATGATGAGAATTTCTGATCTGTGGTGTGTTTTTACTGTTTCGGTGAGATGTTAAAGGTCATGTGCTGTGCTGATGTCACTGTTCTGCTTACTGCTACGGCTAGATTCAAGGTTTTTATTTGTCACATACATAGCTAGACAGAGTTCAATACCTGCAGTGAAATGAAACTCGCCTGTGAAATGGACATGCCTCCTTAATTTAAAAAAAAGAAAAAATAGAAATAAGAAGAAATAATACAAGGTAATAGAATATGAGCATTAAAATAAGCATACGAAAGATCGTACAGTGAGTGTGGTCTGCCTTTTCTGCAATTCCCCGCTCACATCTACTCTATACTGTAGTTTCTACCTGGAAAACCTTCACGGAAGAAAAATAAATCTGGGAAGAAAGCAGCCAGGATTAAAGGTGCCTCTGGTTAAAAACATACATGCGATAAACTACATGAGATACGAGTCACATGATGTGTCACATGCTGCTGTGATCAGACAGAAGTGCATTGGTTTGTGTCATTTCGTCTTTCGTCACTTGAATCTTATGTCGTCTGCATATGGTTCATGGAGGCGACATTTGCGAATAAACGTTCTCGCAATTCGCACGTCTGTACCCACATTCTAAACATTACACTGAGACAGTTACCGCACGTTCCATGAGCTCATGGCTGAGATTTAGATTAACTGCAGTGTGTCACAGTGATCTCAGCTGTGTGTGTGTGTGTGTGTGTGTGCTAGCATGCCACAGGAATGCATGCTCTCATGCACATCTGTAACACACTCGTCTCCCTTTCTTCGTCTAACACAGAAACACACACACACACATGCATAGATGCTTGGAAGTGTGTGCGACTGCAGCATGCTTTATTCAGCGTGTTTAAAACAGTCAAGTGAGTTGTTGCAAATAAAAAAGAGAAAGAGAATGAAAGTCTCGCTGTGCGTTCTGCCAGACATTTACTGGTGACTGTGGGAACGTAAACCATCTGCGTCTTCCTTCTCGTCTTTATCTGATGGAGCAGAAGTTTCGCTCTCCTCAGCAAAAAACAAAACATGTGTCATGTGGCTTCTTCTTCTTTTCTCTTGCTCTAACACTTGCAAGTCTTCAGAACAGTAATCCATGTGAGAGTTTTTCAGAATCAGATGAAGATCAGAACTGAGTCTGATTTGAGGTTTAAACAATTTGCTAAAAAATTTAGAATTTCTTCATCATCATCATCATCATTATTATCATCATCATAAAAAATGCAGTTACACCAGTTTATTATGTCCTTCTTACAATACCATAAAAATAATCTACTCATGTGTCATTACCTTTACTAGAGACTGGAGCACTACATACGCTCAGCTCAGTAAAGATGAGGACAAACAGGATCTCTCATAATCTCAAACTCACATAAACAAAGGAATAAAACACTTCAGGAGAGAAAAATAATTAAAAAAAAACAAGTGGCTTTGGGAGGCAGCACGGTGGCTTAGTGGTTAGCATGTTCGCCTCACACCTCCAGCGTCCTGGGTTTGAGTCTTGCTCCCACTCACTGTGTGAGTTTGCATGTTCTCCCTGTGCTGGGTGGATTTCCTCCGGGTGCTCCAGTTTCCTCCCACAGTTCAAAGACATGTTTCTAGGCTGATTGGAGTCTCTAAATTGCCCTTAGTGTGTGATTGTGCCCTGCAATGGGTTGGCACTCTGTCCAGGGTGTATCCTGCCTTGATGCCTGAGATAGGCACAGGCTCCCCATGACCCGAAAATAGATAGGATAAACGGTACAGAGAATGGAAAAAAGTGGATTTGGGGTTATTTTCCTGTAACAGCGCATCCTGAAGTGTTTTACTCTTTTTAGGAGTTTCTCAGGATTATTTTGAGTAAAACAGCATGTCCTGCTTGAATGTTCATGTCTGTTAGTCACGTTATAGCACCTATAAATGCTCATTCCCTCACCACACTCTCTTTATTCTCTCTCTTCGAGCTAATAAGACGGAGAATCCATGCATAAATTTTACGTAATTTTGTCTCTATTTACAAAAAACTTGCACCTTGATGATTAATTTAATGCATGGTGCGTTAGAACTAGTGCATTACTAAACTGTTTATATATTTGTTATAGAGTATTATAGAGTAATTAAGTAGTTAATTAATGAACACAACCAAACAAAAGCAGAATGAGAAAAGGGAGGTTCTTACCCGTGGTCCTCTTTTCCCAGCAGGTCCAGGGAGACCAGGAGGACCAGGAGAACCCTGCAAGACAACACGAGACCATGAGATGAGAGAGAAATGACACAACGAGCAGCCAGAAAAAGCCGAACTCACAATCTACAATGCACAGTCTGATCGAGGAAACAAGATGCACAGCGTAACTGAAACCTCATGTTTTCTCCAAGGCAAGTCTGTGTTTCTCTCATGCTTTCAGGAGGAACATGTTCCTGTGACCCATAAAACCTCATGACTGCAGACACATCTGCTTCACCCTTTAGTTCAATTCAATTTTATTTGTATAAATATAAAAATTCTAATAAAAAAACTTTAAAATTGAAATTTATTGTTTATCCCTAATAAGCGAGAGGTGATGATATGAGGAACCTTGAGAGGAACCAGACTTTAAAGGGAACCCATGCTCTTCCAATGAGTGGGATTATAAATTATTTTATTTCTATAACTGTATATATAACTGTGTGATTTCTGAAAATATTATAGATTTAACATAGCTCACTCTTCAGGGCTGACCTGGTCTCCTGTCCTGCGACAACACGCAGTTGAAACCTGAGCTCCAGTGAAACACACACATTTTAATGCAGGAGGCTACAGGTAGTTCCTGGGAAAGGGGTTTAGTGTGAACGAGGTAGAATCAATATAATGGTAATTTCCAAAGAAATATTTTACACAGGTTTATGTGTCACCTCGAGTCATGTCACAACACGTGATTGATAGTTGAACCATAAACAGCTGCGAGATGACATGGTGAAGTGAAAACAATATGGTTCCCCCACACAACACAACACAACATAACACAACACAACACAACGCAACGCAACTCAACACAACACAGGACTCCTGGGAAAGTAAGCATGGCAACTTCAAAGAAATTGCTGAATATTACATTTACATCTTTCTCTCTGTGTGTGTGACTGAAACCAGCTTTATAAGGACTCAGATGAGTGTTACATGTCTGTTCATGAGTGTAACATCGCCACTGGTGTCAGACCACCAGAGGGAGCCCTTGCCCGAGTTTTAGGCCCGACACAAAGGAACACTTCTGGGTTCGCAGACATTTAAACGTGTGCACAACGTTTGAACGCAAAGTATTGTTCCTTGCGACTTACGTTAAATTAGCCTTTTGCTACGTTTATTGATTTCGGGATTTTCGTGTATGACCTGTGCTTAGTCTTTTGGTTTTTCCCGAGTTTTCATTTGGTTTTTTCTAATGTTTTGTCACTCTGGTTTTGACCCTCGTTTGCTTGCCCACGATTTTGACTTCTTGCCTGTCAATTTGGACTTTACACATGCCACCACTGGAAAAGTTTGCCGGCTCCGCGGACCGCTGTCATGGCTTCCTGCAGCAGTGCGACAACTTCTTCACACACCAGCCTAACGTGTACCGTGAAAAGACTACCAAGTGCGCCTTCCTCCTGTCACTACTTAACGGGAGGGCTCTCGACTGGGCATCCGCCAATTGGGATCACGACCCGCAGGTAAAAACCTCCTTCGTTTATTTCTCGGGATTGATTCGAGTCGACGGCGGAGTACGCCATGAAATTTTGCACACTGTCGGCGCAGAGCGGTTGGAATGACGCTGCGCTTCTGGCCATGTTTCGTGAGGGACTTCAACCAGCCCTGCAGGCCGGAAATGGCGTGTCAGGGCACGCACATTACCCTGTCCAAGTACATCACTATCACCACCCGCCTGGATAACCTGCTGTGCCTGCAGTGATGGTGTCTGGCCGGCCTCCAGCTATGTTTCTACTGCGGCAGCTCGGGCCACCAGGTCTCAGCGTGCCCTAAGGTGAGAGAGAACTAGTGGTGCTCATGTCTGACATTACAAGCGACTCTACACTTTGCTCAGGGCTCTGTTGTGGTCTCAACCCTAGTGGATTCTGGAGCCTGATTGACCACCTCATGGAGGAGCTTCAGCTTCCTACCCAGCCCCTCCCCAACAAGTGACGGCCATCAACAATTGTCCCATTGGGATGGGCCTCATCCCGCGTCAGACCAACCCCCTCACCCTCCAGGTCAGACTGTTACATTTCAAGGAGATTCCATTTTTTGTCATCTCCTCCCCTACCAATCCTGTCATACTGGGCTTTCCCTGGCTCCAGCACCACGACCCACGCATATCCTGGAACAAGGGGGAACTAACCCACTGATCACCGTATTGTCTGGACCATTGTATCAAGAATGTCCTCTCGCATCCGTGCCTCACCATGTCCATAGAAACCCAGAGCACTACTGAAAATGCCACGATCCCATGGAAATTCCAAGAGCTACGAAAGGTGTTCAGCAGGGAGAGGGCCACGCAACTCCCTCCCCACTGCCCATGGGACTGTGCCATCAACCTGTTACCTAATGCAGTGCCGCCCAAGTGCAGAGTCTACCCTCTCTCCCTGCCTGGACGAATGGAAGACTGCCTTCCACACCACCAGGAGGAACTATGAATATCTTGTGATGCCCTATGGACTCACCAATGCCCCAGCAGTGTTCCAGGCATTCATTAATGAAATTTCCAAGGACCTGATCGGCCGTTACATTATTGCTTACATTGATGACATTCTAATCTACTCTGCCTTGTATGACAACCATGTCCACCATGTACGCACAGTACTCGCTTGGCTGCTGCAGCACCAGCTCTATGTGAAGGGAAAGAAGTGCTAATTCCACAAGTATTCCATCATGTTCCTGGGATATGCTATCTCTCAGAGGGGAGTAGAAATGGACTCTGGCAAGGTGAAGGCAGTTACGGACTAACCTGAACCGACCACCATCAAGGAGTTGCAGCGGTTCCTGGGGTTCGCAAAATTCTATCATCGGTTCATCCGCAACTATAGCAGTATAGCCAATCCGTTGACCTCCCTCCTGCAGGGAAAACCGAGGGAACTACATTGGATGGAGCAGGCCCACGCAGCCTTCGCACAGCTGAAGAAGAGCTTCACCACAGCACCTATCCTGAGACACCCCGACACCAGTCGCCCATTCATCATCGAGGTGGATGCCTCCAGCTGCAGGATCAGAGCAGTACTTTCTCAATGCCACAGGGAACCCTGAGAAAGTCTACCCCTGCACTTATTTCTCCCAGAAGCTGACCCCAGCAGAAGTGAACTATGATGTGGCAAACCGGAAGCTTCTATCCATTAAAGCGGCTCTGGAGGAGTGGTGACACTGGCTAGAGGGGGCCTGACACCCACAGATCACCGCAACCTTGAATACCTCCACAACGCCAGGCGGCTGAACCCACACAAGCCTGGTGGGCACTGTTCTTCACAAGGTTCCAGTTCACAGTTATCGTCCCAGACAGGATGCCCTGTCATGACCTCACAAGTACTCCCTCACTACCAGAGCTCATGCTGCCTCCCTCGGTCGTGCCCAGTCCCAGATGAGCCATCAGCTCCCCACCGGACTTCTGGAACCCCTGCCTCTTCCCCATCAGCCATGGTCCCACATGGCGGTGGACTTGATCCTGATGACAATCGACCGGTTCTCTAAGGCCTGCTGACTGGTGCCCCCGAAGGGCCTGCCCACAGACATGGAAACTGCCACAGCATGGTTTAACCAGGTCTTTCAAAACCTATGGTCTCCCGGAAGACATCATGTCAGATCGAGGCCCACAAGTCATGTCTCAGGTCTGGAGGGTGTTCTGCATGCACCTGAGGGTCAATGTCAGTCTGAGCTAAGGCTACCTCCAACGGGCAGATGGAGAGGCTAAACCAAGAGATCTCCCGGTATCTGCGATCCTACTGTAGCCGCGAACAGCAACGATGGAGGGAGTTCCTCCCATGGGTGGAATACACACCGAACTCTCTCACACACTCATCAATGGGACTCACTCCATTCCAATGCATCCTAGGTTATGAGCTGCCCCTGTTCCCGTGGTTGGAGGAGCCCTCTGACTTGTGGATTACTGGGCCCATCGTAGCCGGGAGGTAAGCTCAGCCCCTTTCGTATCATCCGGCAAGTCAACCCGGTCTTGTATCGCCTGTTACTCATGCCGTCATACTGCATCTCACCCACCTTCCACATGTCCCTGCTCAAGCCAGCATGCCCCCATTGGGACGACGACCCTCCGAGCAACGAGCCACCACCACCTCTCGACATCGACGGGGCCCCGGCCTACCGTGTTAACACCCTCCTGAACTCCCGGCATTGTGGAATCGTCTACAATATCTGGTGGATTAGGGAGGGATAAGGCCCAGAAAAGTGCTCATGGGTTGATGCCAATGACATCCAGGACCCCTCTTTGGTGGATGAGTTCCACTGCCTTCATCCCAACTGACCAGCCCCGCAGCCCTGGAGTCACTCTCACCATAGAACACCTGGAAATGTTCCTGGGGGGGCTCTGTAACATCACCAGAGGGAGCCCTTGCCCAAGTTTTAGTGCTACCCACGAAGGAACACTTCCGGGTTCGCGGACATTTAAACAACAACGTTTGAATGCGAAGTATTGTTCCTTGTGATTTACCAAGCCTTTTGCTACATTTATTGATTTCTGGATTTCTGTGTATGACCTGTGCTTAGTCCTTTGGTTTTTCCTGAGTTTTGGTTTGTGTTTCGGTTTTGGTTTTTTCTAGTGTTTTGTCACTCTGGTTTTGACACTTGTTTGCTTGCCCACGGTTTGGACTTCTTGCCTGTCGATTTGGACTTGTTTAATAAACTCTGTGGGGGGCACGGTGGCTTAGTGGTTAGCACGTTTGCCTCACACCTCCAGGGTTGGGGGTTTGATTCCTGCCTCTGCCATGTGTGTGTGGAGTTTGCATGTTCTCCCCGTGCCTTGGGGGTTTCCTCTGGGTACTCTGGTTTCCTCCCCCGGTCCAAAGACATGCATTGTAGGATGATTGGCATCTCTAAATTGTCCGTAGTGTGTGATTGCGTGAGTGAATGAGAGTGTGTGTGTGCATGCACTGCGATGGGTTGGCACTCCGTCGAGGGTGCATCCTGCCTTGATGCCCAATGACGCCTGAGATAGGCACAGGCACCCCGTGACCTGAGTATAGATCGGATAAGCGGTAGACAATGAATGAAAGGATAATAAACTCTGCATATGGATCCTAACACACCTGCCTCCGGAGCTTTGTTACAATAAGGCTGTGTCCCAAATCACATTCTTACACACTGTTCTACTCCAGTGTGTATAGAATTAGTGTTACTAATTTGTTCACACTGAAAAGTGCACTTCAGCTACCAGGATGATGTTTTCATTCAAGTGAAAAATCAGAATATCGGACACTTCATGCACTCAACCCTCGTAATTCAGCACTCTTGAATCCACCATTCTGATTTGCCAGAAGGTGTTGATTAAATAATAGCAGTTGCGGCAAATCAGGTTTATTTATAATTAATGTGCTTACTCTGACATGTTAGCGTTGCTATAGTAACAGCTCATTTACAGCGACATGTCCAGCAAATGCTCTATGTAAACTGTTGAGAGGAGTTTATGTGTCATTGTGGTTTAGCTCCACAGGAGAGAGAATAAAGTGAGGCTGGTGAGAAAACGATATTTATAGCTGCTAGAACATAAGAGCAGGAATTTCCTTGTTTCATGGAAGTTCCACAAATGAATAAAATGTAATAAAGAAATAAAACGTGTGTGGACATAGTGACCATGTCTCTGTTTCATCATACCACCTGGGCATTGATTATTTTACTTAGCACAGCACATGTCATGGAGAGTTTCATTTAAGATGTTAAACCTGATCCACTGTTTTAGCATCTGCTCCCATCTGCTAGCGGAGTGCTAAAGAGATTTCAATAAACACTTCTATTAACTTATTAACCATAATTCAGAACATTTCTTCATGAATAATAATAATAATGCTTTCGACTGCTCCCTGTTCACCACAGCAGACCAACTGGTCCGCACAATAACTTGGCAAACGTTTTACGCCGGATGCCCTTCCTGACGCAACCCTCCCATTTTTCCGGGCTTGGGACCGGCACTGCATCCAGTGGCTGGGGTTGAGGCATTGGCTGGGAATCGATCCGCATGATAGGCGAGGAACCTACCAATGCCCCATGAAGAAGAAGAAGAAGAAGAAGAAGAAGAAGAAGAAGAAGAAGAAGAAGAAGAAGAAGAAGAAGAAGAAGAAGAAGAAGAAGAAGAAGAAGAAGAAGAGAGGGGGGGATATGGTGGCTTAGTGGTTAGCACGTTTGCCTCACACCTCCAGGGTTGGGGGTTCGATTCCCGCCTCCGCCGTGCGTGTGGAGTTTGCATGTTCTCCCCGTGCCTCTGGGGTTTTCTCCGGGTACTCCGGTTTCCCCCCCCAATCCAAAGACATGCATGGTAGGTTGATTGGCATCTCTAAATTGTCCATAGTGCATGAGTGTGTGTGTGCCCTGCGATGGCTTGGCATTCCGTCCAGGGTGTATCCTGCCTTGATGCCCAATGACGCCTGAGATAGGCACAGGTTCCCCGTGACCCGAGAATAGTTCGGATAAGCGGCAGACAATAAATGATAATAATAATAATAATAATATTAATAATAATAATAATAATAGCATGACTAGTGCTCAGTAGTAGATCTATGCTGATATGATGTTTCTATAACTCATTACATTTTTACATATTTAATTTAAAGCCTGAACTACAGGATGTTGTCCAGATACAGACGGTTACCAGACATCTCTGTACTCACACTACTTCTGACCAAGACACATTCTGCCTCTTAATGCCAAGAGCAACAATCCACTTTCAGCTTTTTCTGGCACATGACCACAGAATCGTCCCATAAACCACTGCATTCATTCCGCATTAACACACACAAAGTGGTCCATACAACCACAACAAAGGAAACACACCTGAACTGGTGGAAATCTAAAGATGAGCAAATCCTGGTGAGTTAAACATTACCCAATAATAATTTTCTATTATTTCTGTGAATTAATTACACATCAATTCACAGAAATAATAGAAAAGTATATAAAATATATGGAAATGTCTAGAAATCTCACTGAACCTGACTTTCAGACACAAAGGTTAGTGTGTTATTAATTTTATAGCAATAAAATAATACAAAACTAATTACTGCTATATTTTTTAATTACATTTGATTGTTTTTCACCTTCTTATGACTCAGAAACACCACAAGGCAAGAATTAGTTATTCTGATTAAATTCAACCTAATATCCCTAAAATATGCGAACTATTTTAATATTTAGGGAATAAAACAGGAATCTAATCAACAACAGGACAGAGTTATGAAGCAGAGTTACTGTTACCGCAACCAACACGACTGTTTTCCTGTAAACGTGACTTATATTCTGCAGCACAGCGATCTGCCAACGCTAATGATCCTTATTTATTAAAGAACCATACAGCGTCCTTTTTATCCATTTAGAGTTAGGCTTAATGTCATAGAACAGTTCCTGTTCTCACTTACGTTATAGCAGTTGGAAACATTCTCTTTGTCATGATACTGAGAAGCACAAAGAAGTGTAAACTCCTCTGCTGGAGATTTTTTTACGGACCTTTAAAAGTGCTGACACTGGAAACGCCTTCCAACATGCAACAAATCAAATGACGTTTTACACAATGTAACAATGTAAAGCAACAAATATGGATGAATCAAATTCCTTGAAAGCTGGAAAGCTCAGTCATGTCGTGCGACTCTTTACTTCGTACCTCCACTAGCTTGTGGTTCCCATGTCGCTCATTTTAACAGAGCTAGGCTCAGACTTTGTAGTGTACATAGCATTTCAGGTTCAAATAAATAATTTATAATATTTTTATTTATCCAGGCTTTTGGTCATTTTTAGACAAGAATTAGTCTGTAAAATAATATAATATAATATAATATAATATAATATAATATAATATAATATAATATAATATATAACTAGTGTTATAGTAGCGATTGGGAAACTACAGCTGTCAACAGCTGTAAAAACAGTACTGATGCAAATGATAGTGTTATTGTTTAAAAATCATGTGAATATAACAATTTAACCGTAATACATTGAAACAGTAATATTAGTAACAGCCGTTTTGAATCCATTCACATTTTATGTCTGAATGAAGATCTGTGAATAAAATCAATCTCCAAAATATGACGAATTGAGACAATAATAAACACAAATTAAATCCATAAATGACACGGTTAACTCAGAATGGTTCTGATCCCAGGATCCTCTGGATTGAAAAATCAACCAAAGAACACGAGCTGAACATCAAATCTAAACATCATAAATTATGAGCTTCACTATGATGTTAGTTTAGAATGACAGTTTGCAGCAAAGGCACTGAGCTCATTGCCTATACTAGCATACGGCAAAATAAAATATATATGATATCTTATAGATTCATATGGTTTTGATTAAGAAAAAAATTCTTAATATCTTAAGGATTGTAAAATGCAAATTTGTATCTTGTACAAATTTGTAATTTGTAAATTTAAATTTATACTGTTTAGCTAGTTAGTGCATTCCATTTCATGTGGCAGGATTTATAAATTTTATATTCCATCAGCTTCAACTGAATCAGTCGATTGATTGAATTTGATTCCTAAAAAGAATCGATTCATTAAAGTGATTCAGACTTTTCACTACATATGGTCAAAATATTAATCAGCGCAACACCAGATGTAAAGCTTATACATTAAAATTTGACTTTGCCCAGCGCTACTCTCTCTCTCTCTCTCTCTCTCTCTCTCTCTCTCTCTCTCTCTCTCTCTCTCTCTCTCTCTCTCTCTCTCTGTGTGTGTGTGTGTGTGTGTGTGTGTGTGTGTTTGTGTGTAGGTGTAAACATCTGGAAATAAGGTTACTCCAACATCAGAGCAGATATGCTTCAGAGCCAGCTATTTTCCTCAGTTTTACTATCACACACGCACACACACACACACACACACACACACACACAAGTGTACTATGGAAAGTCTGAAGCATCGATTGCCCTTACAACCCAGGGGATCACTTAAGAAATGAAACAACACATTTTATACGTTTATAGGTTAATATGTGTGGGTTCAGAGATCATTTTCTGTGTGTGTGTGTGTGTGTGTGTGTGTGTGTGTGTGTGTGTGTGTGTGATCAAAAAAACTTCACTTTCAATGGACCCTCTCACATAAAATACATTTCTGAGTGTTCAACAAATTCTATCAGATAAAACATCACATGAGACGTAGAACTCTCCTACTGCAACTCACCCACTTTGCTGTACTGCTAATAGAAGCATGCTTTATCTTTGTCCACTGATCGACAGTTCATGTGACCTGGAATGGTCATTAGGATACCAAGGGTCCAACGCTAAACCATTACACATTATATATTGCGATAATGGAATAAACAAGGAAGCCTTGTGCTACACTTTATTGTGAAATGACAGTATCACTGTGTGCTACGGTGAAGAAAAGTATCTTTAGCTTATGTTAATAATCAAGTTGCATTTGAAAAGTAGCATAGTTTGTTGAATTACCAGTGTTAATGCTATAATTAGAGCTAGCAACATGGGCATAGCTAAAGGGAGGCCACTGGGAGCATGAAGCTGAGGATGAAGCACGGCTCTTCCAACTGGCTGCACAAACACAGGACAACCTCTGGGAAATTTTAAAGATCCTTTCATCAGTATCAACAGTATTCTCATTTTCTGTTATTATGTACAGTTAGCTAACAATATTAACTTCATAACACTCCCCATACTTCAGAAAATGTAGCCTGGTGTTATAGAAGCTATGACAACAGTATTTATTACAGGTGAGTATAGATACACAGAGCCTCGTTATGCCATTTTCTAAGGTTCTGTATTTTGGTTCATATCATGACACTCCTATAAAGTTACTGGGCAATATCTGGCCACCGTGCTGTACTTCTCTGATTAGCAACCTAATAAATCTCCAAAGGCCAATGTGGGACATCACCCATAAGATCTTGTTATAAATCTCAGAGAATTCCAAGCACAAATCGGTTGTCCTGCCCTACTGGCTGTGTTTCAATTATTCTAAAGGTGAAAAGGAAAGACGCTTGGACAAGACTGCCCCGCTTCTTAAATCAGCAGCTATAACTGCCAAACATTTCTATTCATTTCTTCCCCTTATTCACTCAGGGAAGCTCTTCAATATGCAGCCAAGTGCTCAAAGCTTTCCAAGAACCTCTAAAAAGAAATAAATTAGTTTGGATATTTGTTTTGCCATTTGGCTCATTTTTCATGCAGAACTTTGCTCCTACTTGTCTTGGAAAGATTTTAAAAAACAGCACTTTGACTCACACACACAAACACACATGAGATATGAAATGATGACTGAGATACTCACCGGAGGTCCTGGATCCCCTTTCAGACCATCAAAACCATCATAGTCCAAAATATATTCTCCGTCTTCTAATCCATAGTCGTATCCATAAACCCCTGAGTCGTATGTCCGTTCCTCGCCATATTCCTCAAGACGTTCTAGCTGGTTGTTGTATCCTTGCTGCCTGTATAGGGTCGCACTGTTCAGCTTCATTTGGGAGATGTTGTCGTTAGTCAGCTGGTTTTTCCTGTGCTGAGAGATGAGGTTCGGAGTGGCCCGAGTGGCACGGGGTCTTCCCAGCAGCTGGCAATCGTCCGTGTTGTTCTCCTCATAGAATCTACCTTCAGTTGGAGGGGTGCTCATGGTAGTTCTTGGAGTAAGATCTGGGGAGTGCGCTGACCTGAAGGGGCTCAAAGATGGACCAACAGACCGAATAGTACTCGATCTGAGTGTATTCCAAAAGGATGCAGTTGTAGGTTTAATTTTGCCTATAGAGTTCCTGAGTGTGTTAGGGTTCTGTGTGTATGTTTCAGAGGGAGTAGGGAAGCTCATAGAGGACGTTAGGGAAGACAATGTGGAAGGGAATAGAGATCGGAAAGTGTCTGCCAGTCTGCAGTTTTTTTTAACATAGTCACAGTAATGTGCTGCGACCTGCGCTGAAGGATATATGTCCAGCTGGCACAGAGTGCCTTCAAACTGTGCCGCCCTGGAGTTCATCCTTCCAATAGCCACATGGCTATTTGAGACCACCATTCGTGGCCTGGTCAGTGTCTCCTCATTGTAGTGTATCCCCCCACATTGGGCAACGAATGACACAGAGCGCGGACGCACCGCCACTGCAAATGAGTGCCACCGTCCATCCTGTGCTTCATAGCTGAAGTAGACAGATGCCTTGTCACCTGTGTACACCACCACCCGATTGGGCAGAAGCTGCAGACCAAACTGGAGCCGGTCCAATCCATCCCGAACGCTGAAAAGGAAGGCATTGGTTGCACGCTTGGAGTTGAGGCTCACTATCAAGGAAAACTCCTTCTCCACACCTGCGGGAAGGACACTTGCTACGGTAGCTTCAATCATGGCATCACGGTCCAGAGTCACCCCGACCCCAGGGGGAAGAATAGAGAGAGATGGGAGGGAAGAAATAAGGGGGGGTGAGGTCATCATCCAAGAGGTGTGGGCAACATCTCTGCGGCTGGACAGGCCCAACTGAAGAAGAAGATCTACACCTGAGAGACAAAAACACACACACACAAAAAAAGACAATGAAAGAGTGGTTCAAGCATGGGTTTGGTCTTTGCACACCAAACCAGCTACAGGAATGCTAGCTAGCTCTCTGCTCTAGAAGCATGTTTTCCATAGAATAAATTCCCCCTTGCTATTTTTTTGCCTATGATTTCCCTCAATAGGCTCCAGTATCTGGTCTGCTGATATCAGTTTATCCTCAAGGCCTTGCACAGAGCCTTCACAAGCAGCTGTGGTCCAGATGAAGAGATGACAAAGAGAAGCAGAAGGGAAAGTCCTCAGAGTCAGACTGAAAAGTAACTTCAAGAACTGTTCTCCCAAAGATCTAAACTTTCTCTTTACCATGTTGATTCATTTTCCACAAACTCTATATCTCTTTGGACAAGCTCATACGACAAGACCAAGTACTTCATCTTGACTTTGACTCTAAATGTTTTCCCATATGCAGACAAACCTGGGAATGTTACGGCAATTTGTAAGGTTAGAGTGAGCTACAAGGTAGAACAACCACCGACTCAAAAGACCCAAGTAGCTGTTGCATGTCCAGAACTTCAATTGTATGTAAATCATTAAATGTTAAACCAATATTTTAAGATCTATATGCTGTATTAAAAAAATGCAAGGGCGATTTATCTCTACATGTGGCACCAGACTACAGCAGGTCTAAATTAGTGAAGCAGAGAAAACAAAGAAGATTCATGATTCCCTGTTTTGCAATGCAGCCTAATCAAAGATCAGCTGAAACACAAATAACCCCACATGACTGTATGAAATCTAGGAAACGGAAACAATTTCATTATACAACGGAATCCAAGATGTCACATCACATCTCCGTCTTACTCATAATCCATGAACTCAGGTCAAGGTTCCTGGATCTGTCCAGGATAAGACATAAAACTAAAAGGAGCAGAAGACACTGGGTGCTTTCTTTAAGAGTGAGTCAGCATTTTGGCCCATGTTTCTTTTCAGTAAAACAGCATGCATTCTCTCTCAGGACAGGAAAGAACACAGGGATGGAAGGGAAAGAGTTATCTGGGAAAACCAATGTCTGAATTTGTAATGAAAATGCCTTGCCCTGCTGCTGGACATCCATGATCCCTGCTCTGACATGCTCAAGCTGTTCAAAAGCTCCTCTGTCTCTTTCCTTCCTGCTGCAGAAACACTGCATGACCTGGTCCACCGCTCTCTCACACCTACACCTCAACCCCGATTTATTAAACATTTCAGAGGAAAAGAACAGTTCTCAGATTAGCTCTTTCCTTCGGTGCTAGGATTAAATTAATCAATCTCAGCTTGTAAATCTGAGGTCCACTTATCCCAACAGCAGGAATCTGTGCTGTTTTTTCTGATGGTCTGATCTGCTTAAAACACATAACAAATTCCACTGCCTGCTAAAGATACTGTTCCTGCTTGTTGCAAATTTACAGAAAATGTCCTTTTACAAGAAGCCTGTACATCTGGGACACAGTCTAGTAATCGATCACTGGTTTTACTGTCCCCAAAGAATAATTAGTTTTCCTCTTCCAAAAGAATCACTGGTTTTAATGTCCCCAAAGATTCACTTGCTTCCTGTCACCAAAAGAATCACTTGTTTTCCTGTCCCCCAAAAATAATTGGTTTTCCTGTCCTAAAAGAATCCCTTGTTACCTGTCCCAAAAGAATCACTTGTTAGCGGTCCTGAAAGAATCAGTTGTTTCCTGTCCCCAAAGAATCAAAGTTTTTCCAATCCCTGCAGGATCATTGGTTTTCCTGTGCTTGTGAAACTCTGTTTTTTCAGTTCCAGAAGAATCACTAGTGTTCCCGTCCAAGCAGAATAACTGGTATTCCCATTCAAGCTGAATTACAGGTTTTCCCATCCCAGATGGATCATAGTTTTTCCTCTCCCAGCAGGATCAGTGGCTTGCTCAACCCAGCTGTATTACTGGTTTCCCAATCCCAGTAGGATCACTGGATCCTATTTTCCCTTGGATTTGAACACTGATCAGACCTCAGTGAATTCTGATGTCTACTAAAGGTAGAAGATCAAAGATCACTAGAGTATAAAACATCTGCATAAAATGATCTTTGCAGCAAATTATTTTATTTTGGATTCTATAGCATATAGTTCACAGTTCCAGCACACGTCATTTCTGTAGTGCAGTCTGTAGCCTCAGTTTACCAGGTTGAAAAAATGTAAACAAAAAAGCTGCAACCCACAATGTTTAATTCATTTATTGAAGCTGAATCAGTCATGCTTTCTCACTAGAGTTCATGTGGAAACAGACCCAGTTCACATCCATCTCTCAGACTTCTTCCCTCCTCAACTGAGTGTGATTACTGTGTTATCTTCTGAGAAACCTGTGAAACCAGCTTCAGCATAATTGTTCAATTTTCAACTCTTAAGACTTCCTTATTACTAGCATGAAAGTCCATGCAGCAGCTGACAACTACAAAGTTGGAACTATTTCTTAACCATGAACTTTCCAAAAAACATTTGAAGAACCCAGCGTTTGACTCTTTCTCTCAAGTCTAACCGAGGATGTTATACATCACATTATAGAATCCCTCTACTGCCTGAATAAAATTCCTTAAAAAAAACTCTTAAAGCCATCCAGCACTCATTCTGTGCCTCCACTCAGAGATCAAAGCATCACAGCTCACATCCCAGGCAGGTTCCACATGGCCGACTCCATGAACTTTGACCTCAGGTATAGGTCGTCCAATAAGTTTTTTCAGAGCTGTGACTCTAAAGACATTGACGGCATTAAAGAGAAACCATGCAGCCCATAAAACCAGTTCAACATAACAAATGAGCTTCAGTCACAGACATACTTACAAACGCTTTCAGAGAAATTGCTCAAATGCAGTTTTGTTCCTGATATTTTTTGTCCAGTGACGATCCATTTTGATCTAATACCCAGGATCATCTACCACTAAATAAATAAATAAATTAATTAATTAATAAATAAATAAATAAATTAATTAATTAATTAATCAAGTGATTAGATATTGGACAAAAACAGAACAAAATTCAATCTAATCCTGTAACATATTTTAAAAACTGGAATCAACTTTTTGAAAAAATGTTTACATATAGACTTTAATAATTTTATTATTTTTGTTGATTTTATTATATTTATTATATTACAGTGAAAATTATGTAGTGGTGTTTAACTGATAAAATTTTTTTTTTGTATATTTTGTGTTTATAGCTATGCGGCATAATTTTAAAGTTTTGCTGTTTTAATGGAAAAATATCTAAGTGTATCAATATTGATATTCATTTCCCATCTTTAATTACACTATTTATTTATTTATTTGTTTGTTTGTTTGTTTGTTTGTTTGTTTTCATTGCACATTCCAACATTTGCCTTGTTATCAATCAGTATGTTTTATTGTTCATATAAATGTTAACGACCAAGCAGATCTGAAGGTTACATAAACACTGTTTTTATCTGTGTTTCTAAAAGTGCAGTGAGCTCTCACAGCCGGTTTGTAGTGGTCATTATAAACAATGCATTCTCTCACCATTCCTACACACAGCCCTGAGGCTTTCGTCCACCCCACTTCCTGTTACCCCTCTATCTCAGACTGGACGCTGTTTTATGTGTCAGGAATTTCTCTCTGCTCGCTGAGGAATCTGATGACTGATCTGCTCTCTCAACCAACAGCTCAAGGATGCAGCCATTTTTTTACACAAGCATTCTGGTCACACTGGAGCTTCAGAGGTTTAAAAAAGTTCAACGTTTTGGAAGCAAGTAACACTGAGTAACACTTTTTTACCTCCCAAGGAATCAGATCACAAAGGAGGACAAAGTGGAAAGTTGGTGAAAAATGAGTCTTGGCGAGTTGATGAGTGAGTATGAGGAGATTTATGACATGCTGGATGCATTAAAATATTTCTAATATTCCAACATCGCTGCGAATGTAATGTTGCTGAGTGTGGACTTTTACAGTGTGAGTGTCCCCATGCCACCACCTCTCTCTCTCTCTCTCTCTGTTTCTCTATCTCTCTCTCTCCCTCATAGATAAGGAAGCCACTCTACATTCTCAAAGAGCAAGAGCAGACATGCCGAGAAGGTGCAGAGGAAAATCAGTGGAAATCCATATACTTTTATACATGGACAACCTAACTTCAAGAACTTCATTAATTTCAGTGTCTTGGTTATTCTTCTGCTCTGATTTGTGTGGTGAATAATCTACACTATAAACAACACTGTTGTAATCTCTGTTCTTATTATAACATTATACACACACACACACACACACACACACACACACACACATACACACACAGAATCTCAGTTAGAGAGAAAGTTAGAAAGAGACAGACAGACAGACAGAGACAGACAGATAGAGTGCATGCATGCCAGACAGACAGACAGACAGACAGACAGACAGAGTGTGTTTCAGACAGACAGACAGACAGACAGACAGTGCTCACCTTGAGTTTGTGAATGTTCTTCTGCAGATAGCATAGTGAAACATACTGACAGGAGCAGAAGGAGGGCTGTCCTGAAAAAAAAGCAGAACGAAAGAAATTTTTTAAATTTCACAGCAGAATGTTTTCTTTGTTTTGTTTTTTTTTATACATACTTTCTTCAGTCACATGAAGGCATTAGCAATCATCCAAGTTTCATTTTCTGGCCCCTGAGCCAGTGATAAAGAGCCCAATAAAGGAAGGCTTAGTGTGCTAATCTGATGCTTTTTATAGGATTTATTTACCCGGTGCAGGGCCACTAGTCAGCGCAGTGCTGTAACATGCCTGAAGCATCTTCCGATTAAATATTTTGGCCGTAGTAGATGTTACAAGAAGCTCAGAGTCCTACAGCTCTGGGTTAGCATCCCAGTTCTGAGCCAGGAATCAAACCCATGACCCGGTTCCTGACAGAAGCCACTGCCACTGCCACTGCTTATTATTCCGTTATTCACCCTAAAACATGTTATTCTGTAACTAAAATGAATTATTCCATGCATGCTGTCAAACTAATATGGAAGATGAGGAATTTTCAACTTTAACCAGTGACATGTCTTGAGTTTAATGCCACAGAATGAACTCCTGAAATAAGAATAACCACAGCAATGAAGTATATCAGGGATTGCTGCTATCTTTAGTGCCTTCACCATGTAAAGTATTCTACTAGTTTATGCTGATTGGACAACAGCCAATGAGAATGCAGAAAAAACACATGGGAACTGAGTGTAAACAAGCAAGACATGAACAACTGAAGAACAGCTTGATGGATTCGGATTTATCAAATGCAAACAGATTTATTTGTAAATTGTTCAGAGGAGCATTTAGTCAAGAAATGTATTGTTCATGAGATTCCTGTTAGTTAAAGCTTACATTATACAGGATTTCCTGAGTTTGAACTGAACCTCGTCTGATCGTCTTCACATCATATAAACTGGCGATTTTATCGTCATGGATTTTGATGAACAGATGAAGCCTCTCTCTGCACAAAAACTTTTGTTTGTGGGGAAAATGTGTTCAGTCTATGTCTGAACTCTGGACTCACTTAGCAAAAACCAAACAGTGTTTTATCACTAGCAGAACAGACTTTCAGAGCCAATCAGTTTCCAGCACGCTACTCTTAGGAAAGTGAGTTTGATGTGCCCTACAGCTGAGGGAAATGAAAACATGGAGTCTTGCCTCAAAGCACACAATGCAAACACAGCAGAGCCCTACATGCTACACTGCTGGAACATGTAGTAGAAGCTACGACCCTTATTTTACCAAGTAAACACTTAAAGAACCCTTTTTGGAAGCCTTATCTATCCAATGATCCATTAAAGAACCCCTTAAGAACCTTTTTCGGAAGCTCAGAACCCTTAGATATCCATTCATTCATTGTCTACCGCTTATCCGATCTATTCTCGGGTCACGGGGAGCCTGTGCCTATCTCAGGCGTCATCGGGCATCAAGGCAGGATACACCCTGGACGGAGTGCCAAGCCATCACAGAGCACAAACACACTTTCATTCACTCATGCAGTCACACACTACGGACAATTTAGAGATGCCAATCAACCTACAATGCATGTCTTTGGACTGGGGGGAGGAAACCGGAGTAACCAGAGGAAACCCCCGAGGCACGGGGAGAACATGCAAACTCCACACACACATGGCGGATGCGGGAATCAAGCCTCCAACCCTGGAGGTGTGAGGCGAACATGCTACCCCCCCCTTTATTTGTGCAATGAATCATTAACAAGCCTTAGATGAACTTTTTAAGGAAGCTATTTCATCCAGTGAACCCTTCAAGAACTGCTTTTTTGGAAGCTGAGAACTCTTAATTATCCAATAAACTCTCAAAGAACCCTTTTCAAAAGCCAGCGATTCTCAATTATCCAATGAACTTTAGCAAAGCTAAGAACCCATAATTATCCCATGAACCCTTACAAAACCATTTTGAAAGCCAGGAATTTAATTATCCAGGTAAATGTAACTATAAATGGATAAAACGATAGTGAGTTGCTCTTTAATGGATTAAATTGCTCTGGTATAAGAGGAAATCATCAGCTTCAGAGTGATATCAGTGACTCTGCTTCATCACACCACTGTGTGGTTGATCGTTTTCCTCTAACAGAACAACACAGCATGATTTTCTCCTCACACACCATCCTGTTGTAAAAAATAAACATTGCTTTTAAATGATAGATGTCTGAGAGATCTGTGATACTTTATAATATTAGAATAATCAGAGCTGCGATCATTAAAACAGAATGCAGCGATCTCAACAAAACCCAAAACTGAAGTCTGGCAGCCAAATGACAGTTTTATGACCCATGTCCAGGCAGTGTAGTCAACACATGCACTCACACACAGCATCTGGTTTGGATCTAAGGTTCTATATTTTCTAAACCATAACACAATGCATTTATAATCAAATTTTCTACAGCACTTCATATCAGAGCTGGAGTCAAATCAGGCTGATCCGTTCTCAACAAAACTCTCCCAAAAATGCTAGCTTGCTAATAAGAAGAATCATCCATAGGCGTTCAGGTTGCATTCTCTACCATGTTTGTGGGAAATATGAAAAGAAAATGAAATCCCTGAGCCTGAGATTTAGAGGAAGTTAAGACCCCTTAATTATACAGAGAACACTTAAAAACCCTTAAAGTACCATTTTTGGAGGCCAGTAATCCTTATCTGTCCAATAAACCCTTAAAGAATGCTTTAAGGTCCTGTTTGGAAGCTTAGAACCATCTGCTATCCAATAAACCGTTAATAAAAATCCATGAAAAATCTTTTTGGAGGTCAATAAACCTTATATATCCAAAGAATCCCTAACAAGCCTAACAGTTTTTTGGAAGCAAGGAACCCTTATACAGTGAACCCTTTAAGAACCTGTTTTGGAAGTTCAGCCACTTTAGATATCCAATGAACTAATAAAAATGAATTAATAAATTAATAAAAACCCAGGAAGATACTTTCTGGAGGCCAGTAACCCTTATTTGTCCAATGAATCCTTAACAAGCTTCAGAAGGAACTTTTTGGAAATTTGGAACCTTTTAGTCCAAATGGTTTTCTATTCATTTACAAAGCAAAAAAAGTTATTAAAGCTCCATATTTGTTTGTGAAATGTTGGGCCACTTGACCCTCAGCATCTTTAAGCAGCCATTGAAGTATTTATGAAGCATGAAGCTGTTGCATGCAGCGGCAGTAAAATCCACTTCCAAATCCTCGACTTTTCCTCTCCATGGCACAGAGATGGTGTTTGACCACATGACTGCAGTGCTGTGGTCAGACATAACACTCCACCATCCTCACACAAACCAGACAACATGCTGCCTGACCAGAGCCAAGAGTCGTACTGAGAGAGTCTGGAAACGATTGAAGGAAAACCTATCTGCTCAAATCCCAGGACTGGCAGAGCAACACCTTTAACACTCGAGTGCTCAGCCTCGGGTATCATTCACAAAAGTCTGGCAAACAAGTAAAGAATAAATAGAACTGAAACTCTACAGCCAGTTTTCACACCTGCGCTCTGTTCTGGACTCCCTGAGGGTCTGGTGAAGTATGACAGCTGGGTTTGAGACAAAACACATCCCTGTTCTCTTTGGTCTTTTGTTCGGTTTGACTGGTTGCTTATTATTGAACTTTGGGGAAAGATTTGTTATGGTCAGTGGTGGACACACAGCACCTCATGGATGTAGACTTCCCCTGGACTGGAGCAGTGTAATCAGCTCACCTGTGTGGAGTGACTGCTTTCACTTAGAACATCCTAAAAATGCATTCTTGTGCCCAAAATGGAGGAAGTTTAAACCAAAGATCTGAATTAGCAATACTGGTCAGACATCAGGACTCTTACTTACACCTATCACTGTACAGCTGATTAGCTCCACATCTATCTATTCATCATGAAACTAATCAAATATATTAATTAAGTAACTAGCCTTTTTTACTCTCCTGTTGAATGACACTGCATGTTAGCGCATTTATGCTATTATACAAGGTAAACCAAATACTCTGATCCGTAGTTTTCTGCCCAAATGTTCTAGTTCTAGCTAGCAACAAAAAACACAACTCTGATCCAAAAAACTGAGTAATAGATTATATAAGGTTAGCATTTTGTTTGACTGAGTGTTAACATGTGTTTGTCTACAACAGGATTTGTCGCTTGGCATTTTTACTTTAAGTCCACTGATGAAACAATTCAGTTTACAGTCTGTAATTAGTTGACCACTGACCCGGAAGAGCTTTGGATTGACCTTTGACCTCGGCATGGCTTGCAGGATTAAAGTCTCTTGAACCCGAGACTGAACTGTGTCCAGGATCAGACACGTGACAGCAAAATCTGGCATATTTGTGTGTGTGTGTGTGTGTGTGTGTGAATGCACTTGACCATCTTGACATGCCAGGATCTGAAACTCTTACACACAATACTGTTCCTTTTAGCTGAAGTAATGTTCTAAGCACTGAGGAGATTCCATAACGCTGCTCCATCTACATTGCTGCTGGTGTGTTTTTTCGTGTTACTAACTTACTTTCGGATCTGATGTTCACCACAAGATCCATGAATAACCCCCAGATCTCAGACTTCATCTCCTCTTCTTTCCAGTGTTTTTTTTACTCTTCTAATCACGTTTCCTCAATTACTTTTCAATCCTAGTGTCAGGAACAGCTGGACAGTTCCCTGCCAGGCCTGGAGAGGGCGCTGGCAGGCAAATCTCGGAAGCCTGCTTCTTCGTGTGTATTTTGTCATGCCTTTCCTATTGTTCTCATTCCCGTTGTGTCACCTGTCCCCCATTAACCTTAATGTCTAGCCCTATAAATAGGGCTCCTTGTGTTCCTGTCCCTGTCTGTCATTGTTAATCTGCTCTGTGGTTTTGTTTCATGTTTTGGTTCTGTTTATGCCACGTTCCTTTCTCAGCCAGGTTTTAGATCTAGGTTTTGGTTTTGTTTCAGGTCTTTGCCATGTTATGTCTTGTGTTAGGTTAGTCTGCCCTATGTCTTGTGTTCATGTTAATAAAGCAGGCAGAAAATAAGAGAATTTGAGCTGCCTGTGGACTTGACCGAGTTAAAGTGGGACGTCATGTCATGTCATGTCATGTCACATCACATACCGATATGAAAAAAGTTACAGAAGCGTAGGAATGTTGATGATGAAACATTTTCCATTCAGCATGTCATAAATCTCATCATATTCACTCACTAACGCATTAAGAAATCAGAACTCAGAACAGAGTGGGACACTGCCATGTTGGTGTTTTGTTAGTAACATGCTAACCAGTTAACTGAGTTTTCCTTAACAGTTTTAGTCAGACACAGCGCGTTTTGTGTTTTTTCATAACATGAGAGATGATAGTTTCAGGAAGTATAAAAGCACTCTGTGTCACACCACACATTTCTGAACAGACTTTCTGCTGTGACTGAACCCCTGACAGACAGACTTTTTAAAAGCAGCCACTTCCTGCAGGATAAGCTATAAAAGTTGCACTTGTACCAAGAGCGAAAACCATTTAAACTGCTTCATGGTCGAGGATTGGGCTTAAACCTGGTTCTGGTCTAATAAATGGAACATTTGGGCAAAATGCCAGCTGCTGACAGATGGGATCTTCTTCAGACATCAGACATCTGACCTCAGGCAAAGAGCTTGGAGGTGTTCTGATGGTCAGAGTAAATATTTACTCAATCTACAGGAGAGAAAGTGAACAAAACTGAATTTTCTCTCTCTCTCTCTCTCTCACACACACACACACACACACACACACACACACACACACACACACACACACACAGAGTGTTTAAGAATCAGGATAAAAGTCACAGGTCCTCTGTGCAGTCATAACAGTTACACATAAACCCTCCATCTGCTGGTTTCAGACTCTCTGATTGATGATGTTACATATAAGGCAGGAAAATCATCAATACCGCTGTGGTGTGATAATGATAAAGCGTAGTCGCAGTCACTACTCCAGAGCTGATTATTTTTCTGTAGCTGCATGTCCTGAAGTGTTTCATTCCGCTTATACAACAGCAATGTGCTAAGTATTACAATGACACCAAGTCTTTTTTGGGCGCAGTTACATCATTAATGTCACTCAGTAATTTAGAGAAACGTTCCTCCTGGATGAATGATAGAGAATGATAATCTGGTTTATCCAGTGTACACATGGATTTTTCAGATGTTTATCCATCAGGGGGGGTTGGTTTGGTCAGATGGAGACAGGCTAGACACTGCTATGAGGAATTCGTACCATTTAACCAGACTCGTGAAAAGATTCCTCATGTACCCCCAGACAGGAAAATTCAGTAAGATAAGAACACAATGAAAATTTGAACTTTCTTCCACGTATAGCAGCTTGTTAGCCTCACACAAGTTAAATAAATTAATGAATATTAAACTCCACATCTCACTCTGGGGCTTGTATGCACTGAAATCCACTGCACTTTGTAATCTGGGTTGCCAGATTGAGTTCAGTTAACTGTTTTTGTTTTTTTTTTTTTTAAAAATCTTTTTCTTTTTAGAAAATCACTGATCTTTAATTACCCCCAAATCCTAAACCCCCAAAAACATAATTTCTGACTCTGGTGTGATTAAAAGGGTTTCCCCAGCTGTCCCACTGAGTTCTGTGACCCATCTGGAAACCCCCAGAAAAAATATTTTGACATCTCACTGCCATGTGAACCCATTCAGAGCATTTATCAGGGGGCTGAGCTTCGAGATCAGGGAGTTTCAGCCATACATGGCTGAAATAAAGTGAGTTAAATGACAAGGGTCATAAAATCACTGACACAAAAAAAAAAATAATAATAATAATAATAATAATAATAATAATAATAATAATAATAATAATGTCAACAACAAAAAAGAAAATAAAAGTTTAATGCAAAAAGTAGCTGGGAAAAGGGCAGAGCAAAAGCTTACCCCCTACACTCTTAGAATTGAAGGTATAGTTAAAACCTTTAGAAATAATTTAAGATTCATAATCAGATCTTAAGAACCACGGATTCTTCCCATGATTGTGAGAGTGCATGTGCTTCCATAAAAAGCTGATTCTGCTTTTTGTGTGTGTGTGTGTGTTGTGTGTGTTGTGTGTTACTCCGCATAGCCCATATTTGCACACAAGAAGCAGAATCCATTGTAAAAGAGAAACACACAAAACAGTTTTACTCACGTTTGTGTAACGCCCGGCCCCCCCCTTGTCCGTTGGGCTCCTAAATGCATTTGTATGCATTTGTCCGAGCAGCAGAGTCCTGGGTGAAAGCGGAATCGCGCGCCAGAGGAGACCGGGAGCGCGAGCCGGAGCTCGGTGGCGGCCGGTGAAGGTAAAAAAAAAAAAAAAAACACGAGCGCCTCAAAAATCTCCTCATTTCCCGCAAGACGTAAACTTGTGATGATCTCTCTCTGTCTCTCTCTCCCTTTTTCTCTCTCTCTCTCTCTCTCTCTCTCTGTCTCTCTCTCCCTTTCTCTCTCTCTCTCTCTCTCTTTCTTTCTTTTCTCTCTCTCTCTCACCCACACACACACACACACACACACACACACACACACACACACTCTTTCTCTCTCTGGAAAGCTTTTTCACCCCCCCTTTTTAATCCCCCTCCGCTTGGGTTTAAAAGCGTTGAGGACGCGCGCGCGCTGGGATGTTCTTACACGGTGTTGGGGCCTGCGCGCACGTGCAAGACC
>JAUCMX010000017.1:12438049-12595622 GCA_033459395.1 Hemibagrus guttatus | reverse complement strand
TTTATCCAGAGTGACTCTTAGCTGTTTAAAACAGATTCCAAAAACACTCATGCTGATGATGTCTGCTGTTACATCACAAGGTCAAAACCTTCACCTTTTAGGCCAAGGTTCAGTTCTGCTCTCAGACTTCAAAGTGTCGCTCGGCCGTAGCACCGAGCTGCTAATAACCTCCACTCCAGTGAATCAGTCTCAGAATAGCTGCATTGGTGGCACAAGCTACCTTAATGACCCTCGCAATAAATAAGCTTGCACCGCTCTTCCTTTTATACAACTGACAGGAACTGATGTCTGAGGAGAAATTTCCACTCGTGAATGAAGGTGGAAGAGCATCTATGGTCATTAGTCAGTCCAAACTTGCGTAACCAGATTTTTGTGTGTTCCTCAGAATATTTAATAATCGATTTCAGTTATTTCTGTGATGACAGTCTAAAACTGTTAATTGGTAAATCCTGGACCTCCACCACCATCAGTGATTTCCTGGCTCTCAATTCAGTGTGTATTTGGTAGAACTGAGTGACAAACAGGGAGAAACACCAAAAAACTCGTACACTTCAGGATCAAAATCCTGCACCTCCTCTCTGTATGCTGACTCGTCGTTCTTGCTGATGAGACCAACCACGGTCGTGTCATTGGCGAACTTGATGATGTGGTTGGAGCTGTGCATTGCTGCACAGTGTGAGTCAGCAGAGTGAACAGCAGTGGACTGAGCAGCTCCAGTGCCAGTGTTCAGTGTGGTGGTGATGGAGGTGCTGTTCCCAATCCGGACTGACTGAGGTCTCCCAGTAAGGAAGTCCAGGATCCAGTTGCAGAGGGAGGTGTTGGTGCCCAGCAGACAAAGCTTCTCGATCAGGTGCTGAGGAATGATTGTGTTGAACGCTGAACTGAAGTCGATGAACAGCATTCGTACATAAGTGTCTCTATTGTCCAGGTGTCTGAGGACGAGATGGAGGGTTGTTCTCGAAGCACTTCATGATGATGCGTGTGAGTGCAACGGGACAATAGTCATTGAGACAGGACACTGGAGACTTCTTCGGCACGGGGATGATGGTGGTGGTGGTCTTTGTCTGGTCCAGCAGCTTTCCGTGGGTTAACTCTGCGTAGAGTTTTTCTCATGTCGGCCGTGGTGAGACAGAGCACCTGGTACTCTGATGGAGGGATGGTCTTCCTCGCTGTCACGTCATTCCGTGCCTCAAACCCAGCATAGTAGCTGTTCAGCGAATCTAGAAGGGAGGCATCACTGTCACAGGCAGGTGAAGCTGACGTGTAGTTGGTGATGGACTGGATACCTTGCCACATGCGTGGAGTGTCACCGCGTTGTGCACGCTTTGCCTCCCTGAACATGTGGTTTCGCCGTTGGTTGCAGCCTCCCTGAACGTGTCCCAGTCAGTGCAAAACAGTCCTGAAGAGCAGAGATGGCTCCTGCTGGCCAGGTTTTCACCTGTTTCAGAACCGTTTTAGAGCATCTGACGAGTGGTCTGTATGCTGGAATTAGCATAACAGAGATGTGGTCTGAGTAGCTGAGGTGGGGCCGGGGCTCCGCACAATACGCACCGGGAATGTAAACAAGATTGAGCACGTTCACTCCTCTGGTTGCACATACTGATGGAATTTAGGGAGAACAGACTTGAGATTGAAATCGTGATTGAAATCTCCGGCAATAATAAACAGTCCGTCGGAGTGAGCATTCTGCAACTCACTAATAGCTCCGTAGAGCTCACGAAGAGCCTCCTTAGCATTAGCGCTGGGGGGAATTTACACTCCGACAATGAATATGGTGGTGAATTCCTGTGGTAAATAAAATGGTCTGCATCTAACAGTCACAAAATCCACTAGTGATGAACAGTAGTTCGAAACAAGCACAGGGTTTTTGCACCATTCCACATTGATGAAGACACACAAGCCAGCCCCGCAAATCTTACCGCACAGAGCTGCATTTCTGTCGGCATGAAATGCGGTTAGTCTTTTACTCTGTCCTGGTCTCCCAGCTCCTCATCTGTACACTCAACTCAAACACACTTTCATGCTAGTTCCACCACTAATCATCATCTCGTAGATCATTAACTAGCTGAGATGTGTCTCAGCTTCCGGTGTCTTGTAGCTGCATTGCATTCTGGGACTGTGAGTCCAGTGTTTGCACCAAAGTCTCCACTACATCTACAGTGGATTTTATCTTAATATGAATCTGAATCCCTGGGAAATAAAGTGTGTGAGAAAGGAAGCTTTCGCTCTTTTCTTTTTAAGGACACAACAGCAAATCTATTACAAATATTCCAATCTAAACATATTTGAGATGGAAGGTAGAGTTCATTCCTTTAATATGTCGTAATCTGTTCACAGATCAGATAAGCTGACGAACCTTAGCAGTCTGATCCAGGATTTGGACTGACAACCTTCCAGAAACAGCCACAACACATGAATCCGAGAGAGAATCTCAGCTTCATCATCACTCTCACAGCCCACAGAGAGCTCAGAGTGTGATGATCTGTTCTGCGGAGGAAAGCACATGACAGGAACCAGACCTCTGTCTCAGCGTGTGCTCTCTCGAAACACAAGAATTGTCCAAGTCACTGAGATAGAGTCAAACATGCACATGTGCTGGAGCTTAAATATAACGCAGCATAAAAAGATCAAATTTCATCAGCTGAAATGAAAATGTTGAGAAAGGAAGGTCACTGCTTGGTGAAAAACAGTTCTGATCACCTGAGTCAGAGGTTTACTGTATCACAGGGAGAGTCTGCAAGCGTATTCCAGTTTAGTAACAGTGCAGCATGTGGTTTCTGGATCTTTCCATGCAGATCGGAGATGCAGTGCGAGGGGAAGCCCAACTTCCTCCCTGAAGGGGCAGCACGTGATGGCGGACACAAAGCATTAGCAGATGTTTAACAGGCAAAACAAGCAGCAGCTGCTCTGTAGAAGCGTCTGCACCGTATTTCACTTTATTCAACATTCACAAAGTAGGAAGGAATATTCTTCAACATCAGACATCCTTATATAATATTTCTTAAAGGTACTAATTTTTACCAAAAATTACTCCTATCAAGATAATATGATATCCCACGTCTCATAAAGGAGAGAAAAATAGCAAAGGCGGGAAATAAAGCCTTAAAGTATATTAAGAATAGCACCATACATTATTATTTAAATTTTATGTACAGTGCGTTCCAAAAGTATTCACACCCTATCATGTTTTCTTCATTTTGTTACATTACAGTTTACAATCTGAAAAACAAAATAAATAATAAATAATATTACCATATGGAGTTTCTGGTTCTTATTTTGTCCTTGTTATGTGACACAATAAAAGACACAATAACAAACACCAAAGAATGAGCACATGACACAACTTTTCCAAAAAATTCTGTCATGTCTGAGAAATTTGTTTTGCTTTTAGGTTTCCTTTTTGTTCATATTTTCTTCTCATATCGACAAGGTGTGGCTTCAGCCAATCAGAAGTCACTCCTGCATACACCTGTCCAGACGAGGCTCCTGACTCGTATGGCACTGGCTTTGTTCTGGGAAATCATCTACCCTGAAACAACAGACGCTCCATTTATCCTTGTTCTGATTGCTGATCAGTACAACATTAACATCTGACACATTTTAAAATCTGTTTGTTTGTTGTGTGATTAATTAATCTACATCCTGCTTTTGAGTTTTCGGGTTTTTTTTGCTGACATCCAGAGCTTTCAGCAGCTTCCTCAAAACAGATCTGAATACTTTGAACTGCAGCAAAAAAAAAAAGCTATTTATCCCCAGTCCAGATGTCTATTAATGATCACATCATGGATTCATTAATAGCCTTTTAGAAGCAGAAAAAAAATCTCAGCATGAACGCAACTGGGATCCATTACCACATGCCTGCCACCTCGCCTCACCTCGGTTTGTGGAAAAGCCACTGATGAACATGAATTAATTGATTTGAAATCAACAGTATTTGATGAAGTAAGATTCTCTCAAACCTGAGCGTTTGTCTCTTAGTCTCCTTTCTGAAACATGGGATTTCCTGACTCAAGCGATTCTCCAGAGTAAGCTGGAAAAGCAGGTGCTGCGATCCAGAGCCAAGATTTGTGAAGAACCATATAAATAGTTTATAGTAAAACTTTATATAGTTCATTCATTCATTGTCTACCGCTTATCCGATCTATTCTCGGGTCACAGGGGGGCCTGTGCCTATCTCAGGCATCATTGGGCATCAAGGCAGGATACACCCTGGATGGAGTGCCAACCCATCGCAGGGCACACACACTCTCGCAATCACACACTACGGACAATTTAGAGATGCCAATCAACCTACAGTGCATGCCTTTGGACCGGGGAGGAAACCAGAGTACCCAGAGGAAACCCCCGAGGCACGGGGAGAACATGCAAACTCCACACACACACGGCAGAGGCGGGAATCGAACCCCCAACCCTGGACGTGTGAGGCAAACATGCTAACCACAGAGCCACCATGCCCCCGACTTTATATAGTTGACATTTAATATTTATACATCCACACAAAGTAGAATCCAGTCCAGCTGAAATGTTCAGACGGCCTAATATTAACACACTCACTCTAATAAGCTATAATTTCTATAGCAACAGCAACAGCTCAGTCACATGGATGATTTTCTGTAATTTAACATTGATAAGGAAGTCTCCAGTGTCAGTGAAGCTTGAACGACTTCCTCAGAGGAATCAAAAAAAGCTGGTGAAGGAACAATATTTTGTTTACTACTGCTACTATTACGTAAGTGAGAAGTGATGTAACTAGAAATGTCTTTCTTTCATAAATAAAAATGTGGGAAGTTATAGAACGATAAAACACTTAAGATAACTTTTAACTGTTTTAAAAGTTAAAACTTTTAACTTTTAATTCACTTTTAGAGAAACATAATCAACTTGTTCCAGAAATCTGAACCTTTTTCCCAGCTGAGGAGAAAAATATCCAGTGTCATGTTTCTCTCTTTTCTTTTTTCCTTATAAACACACATGTTTTTGAGAAACGTTTTTAATGCTTGTTATGTACGCCAGAGACGGAGATGGATAAAGAAGAAGCTACTGTGAGAAAGAAACATCCTGAGAATAGGCACGCTTCCAGGTGATGCTTGCAAGGACTAATGAGAACTGCAGAGACTCAACTTCCTGTCCGGGCACTATGTAGGTGACAACATGTGCTCTTGGATGGAAAACACACAGAGATGCCAAAATCAGTGAGTCTCACTGACACACACACACACACACACACACACACACACACACACACACACACACACACACACACATATACACACACACTGGACTGAATTTAGACTCTATTTAAACTTTTCCAAACTCATTATTCTTCATCATTCTTTACTTGTGTAAATATAAAAAAGTGCACGCCTTTGTGTGGTTCCCTGATGGGGAGACATTTGCTCCTGCTTGCCATTAAAATTGAAAGGTTTTGAACAACTATAGAAACCAAAAGCAATCTCTCTCTCTCTCTCTCTCTCTCTCTCTCTGTCTTGCTGCATGTAACACTGTTGAGATGTTTAACATGGAATCACAAAACAGAGTAAACTAACATCCATACTCAATGTCTGAGGACATTACAGATATTTGAATGAATTACTTAGGAATATTTTTAATTAATATTTTACTTAGAATCTGTAATCTGTGTAACAAGTCTGTTCCCTGGAGCCGTTCTCCTCTCGCTCAACTCCGAGCAGGAAATATACAGTCACTCAGTAAAGTCTGGAGTCCAGCTCGCATCTTCTCCTGCGCCAACTGCACATCCATCTGCAAATCATTATTACCCCAAGCATGTGGCTCTGAGATAATTGCCCTCGCTCGAGATTAGCATGGGAATCAGAGAGAGAGAGCGAGAGAGTAGCTGATAAACACGGCGTCTCGTAAAGCCTCTCTTAAACTAATGTGCATCAGCTGAGCAGGTTTGTGGAGATTCAGACTGTAAATGTGTGTTAGTCACGGAGAGACTGAGTTCCTGCACATCCAGCTTATTCGGTGTGTTAGTTATGCCTATAAAAAACCCATTACACACACACACAATGTTGTCTAGGGCCGATATTTGGCCACATGCTTTATTTGATTCAACACAGCATGTAAACAATAACTCGATTAAAGTTAATCTTTGATTAAGTTGCTGATTTAAACCACAGAACGATTTGCAGCTGAATATTTACATAATCATGAAAAAAAACAGGCCACTGTTTTAAATATGAAAATTGTCTGCCAAATCCCTCAGCAAAACCAGCTAATCCTCTTATACGTCAGTTAGGATGAAAAAAACAAAGATTATAACCCTGATAGATGCACAAATTTCCAACACTTTGGTCTGTTACTTAAGAAACGTGTGTACATGTGAGGTAACAAAATTTTATTTCTATATTTTTGTGCTGTTGAAGCTAAAGACCAAACACCACATTTGACTGATATAAAATCTATGAGGACAAACATATTTATAAAAACTTTATTACAGCAAGAAGCATAGCTGACCTTAAATTACATCAAAATAAGGAGTTTATAAGAAATCTTGTTCAGGTGCAGTCCAAAAAAAACTGACTGAAAAAATCAGATCAGATCAGACTACAGCTCCAGAGATACTCTGCTAATAATTACATTAGCTAACCTCCAACTGAAATAAAAACTAATCCCATCTGAATAGGCTAAATACTATGAGGAAATGCTGCCTAAGAAAAATTCAGTATGCATTTCTTTAGTATTAATAACCATAAACAGTCATTATCATCAGATGTAGGAGGGTAAAATTGAGCAGGTGGACCTCAGAAAGCTCCTCGGTGGTTAAGCTTCAACAAATCTGCTGTTTTGTCCTTCAACACGACCCTTGACCCTTAACTGCTCAACTGTGTGATTGGATTGGATTCTGCCTCACTGGGAAGTCGCTTTGGATAAACGTCTCTGCAGTGTGAATGAAAAAGAAAGGGGAGGAAAGTCTGACCTCAGACGAGAGCCGGACGTCTGATCACAAGCTCCGTGATGCACACTCGATCCTAATGTTAATAACATCACAAAACGACACTGAGTGATATTTCACAGAGAAAATGTGATTTCAGGCATGGTGAAGAAGTCACATGGTATGTGATGTGATTTATGTCTGTGTAATGATATGGTTGGACCTAAAAGCATGTTGAGTGCATATTTACTTGTGGTACAATAAATGACATGTGGAGAACAGAGAAGAGATGAAAAAAAAAGCCTTATCTCTGAGACCAAACCTCTGCATCTCCCACTGCTTTTAAAACACATCTTTCTCTCTCTTTTTCTTTTTCTTCTTCTTCTTCTTCTTCTTCTTCTCCTTCACACACGTTACATACAACATGCAAGACTGCTTTGGAATCTAAATGTCTCCATACTGGAGACTGTACACATCCTTTACACTATGCCACTTTTATATGAACCGCAGCACGAACTCTGCAAACAGGAAGTGACTAATGAAGCCTGCTGTGATGAAAGAGATTCTAAAGCAATTTTGCCAAGGTTAAGTGCTGACTGATGCATATCTCAGTCATTTACAGATCTCAAACAGAGAACCACACATCAGAACGTGGAAAAAGGAAAAGGACGTGGCATAATAGTCCCTGATGGATTTGTTTTCAGAACAAGTCATTAGGATGGTTTCTGTTCAAGCTTCTGGTAACATGTGGTTCCCAGCGGCTCCTTAAAGGAACATGGCATTAAAGGAAGGAAGGAAGGAAGGAAGGATGGAAGAAAGGAAGGAAGGAAGGAAGGAAGGAAGGAAGGAAGGAAGGAAGGAAGGAATCACGCTGTGCTGTAACTCAACATGTGCCACTGATCCAAAAAAAGCTTCATTCATAATGAAATGAAATCATCAAATATCAGCTGTTTTATAAGACATCACACACCCCACAGAAATCGTTGATGCTGAGTCTTCACATGACCTGCTCCCTGTGGATTAAAATGATTTTATAATGGAATTAATTCTATGGTGTTAATATAGACCTCATATTTCTTTCACCATCAGACTGAAATGAACGAATGAATGTTTCAGTTATAACTCAATTTCAACAAACAGTAAAAGTACAGGATGGGGTTTTTAACAGCTGTAACTAACGACTTCCAGTTTCCATTTAACGGCTATCCAATTCCACCTTCAAACTTTCAGGACAAAAGTTTTCCAAGATGTCCGCCCCAAAATCCAAACAAAGTTTGAGATGCAAAAGAACATAGCTCATGGTTCATGTTTAGAGCCTGGGATCTGGACACAGAGCCAAAATGACGTTGTAGCAAGTGACATCATAGCATAGCTTCCTGTTTTTAGATTACAGTAAAAGATTGAAATTTCACTCATTAAAAGATCTATATTTTACACAGCTTCATGAAAAGATTGTGTCATCTTTTACCTAAGATAAAGTGATCAGGAGGAATAATCCCACGTATTACGCTGTATCCTGTCTGAAAATACAACACAAGAGAATTAAAGATGAACTACTCTTAGAATCACAAAGGCTGCTTTTAGTGCTGCTACAGCTGCCAAAATAAGAACCATGTCTCTCATATGTCGTTAAACCATTGTGATCAATATCAAAGAACAAGCAAAGTGACCTGACAACTCTGTAAGACATCCTTGAGGACATCATAAGGAGTGCATATGTTACTCTGAAGAAGAACTAAGACTGCCATGAGAGCCTGTGAAGTATCTGAAGCCATGTCTCCAACATTCAGTCTGACGCAGAGGAGCACTAAACTCGTGAAATCTGCAACCATGAAAGATTTGCCTCATGAAAGAGTAATTGCGAGGTCAACATCAGGGTTAGGGAGTCTTTACAATAAACCAGAATGAAGGGTTGAGTCATGGTCATGACTGTCAGAGCAGAGCTGTACTGATGGGGAAACATGTGGGCCATGGACAAGCTTATGATACCATCTGTGATCAGTTGCAGAGTGGAGTGTCAACCATCATGCTGTCGCCTTTCAAGACACGCAAGCGTATTCATTAATATCAGACAGTGATTTAAGTTTTAACACGAGTTTAAATAGAACTTTTCTCACTGCTACGATTTCGCTCTGAATTATTCTTTCTGTTCCGGTTTTAATCTGGATTAGTTGGCCATAAAGGTCTTTAAAAGTTAACATATATATGAAGAAAATAATGTTCTGATGATACATACATATACATATGATACATACATATGTAATGAATTAAATCTCCTAAAAAAAGTAGCATTTATTATATACATTATTATTTGTAAAGTTAGAATCCTTAAAATCTTGGTTATAAGTTAACAACATTTAGTGACAAGGAAGCCACGCCTCCTCTGCTGTGACTGTGTGAGACAGAGGCCACACCTCCCTCACTATAGCTGAAAAAAAACAGAGGCCATGCCTCCTTAACTGTGACTAACATGCACAGAGGCCATACCCCCTTCACTGTGACCACCTGATACAGAGGCCATGCCTCCTTGACTGTGACTGATGTGCACAGAGGCCACACCTCCTCCACTGTGACTGACAGGTACAGAGGCCACTCAGAGGCTGTAAATCACTCCTGATTTTTTTGGCTTGAGTTCCTCTGCAGCGTGTTTGTACTGTGAGTTTCCCCCCCAAGGTGAGGACACGACTGTAAGATTGTTTGAAGTCCAAGCATTTTCACTGGAGTACCGTCACCGAATGTATACATTACTGCGAGACTAATCTGTTTCCAGAAAAAGCAAACCATAAGGCTTTTCTTCTTCACTTCATAGCTCAAACTTGGCTTGAGAGCATGAGATATGAGCTGCTGACGTGTCGGATGAAGCAGTAGAGATGTAGAGATTTCTAATTAGAGCAGTAAGCTTTTTGGCTGCAATGTTGGTTTAGCCTGACAGTGTGTGGTGTCAGGATGGTGAGGAGGGAGGGTCTGAGTGCTCAGCAGACGTGTGAAATATCTCCTACCGGCTGTAAGTGGTGTGTGGAAGCTGACAGAGAAGTGTGAACTCTCAAACTCCACGTCAGAGACTTACCGGAAAACTAAAACAGGACACAAGCATGCTTTCACTAAACCCACTGATTTCTACAGAGATTGTTTTCAGATCATTACTACTTCCTAGCTTTTCCAAGTGAGCCTCAAGTGATCCATACTGACCATCTCTTTGTTTGGCTTTGACTTTGTTGTGGAATCAATCAAAACATCTCTGAATTACAGGAGGTGTTTTCTCTGCTTGCTTCTAGAATCAAATATTGTTCAATTTTGTAATCAATATTTTTATAATCTGCCGTCTTGGCATACAGAGGGAAACAATAAAGTTTGTCTGTATTTTGTATCTTTTCCTAAGGTTATGTGTAAATGTGCTGTTGGTCAAACCAAAACAAAAATGTTTACATTAGATTTACAAAACTTATTTCCTTTGTATTCATATTAACAAATAAATTACTAAGCATACTCTTGGCAGAGCCATGCCCACAAAACTAAAAAAAAATAAAAGGAAAAGCTCACAGAAAGCTTTACATGATAAAATGACGACTAAACAGTGAAACAACAACTCATCATATTTGGCTTAATTGACCGACTAGTTTTCATTCATATGAAACAAGTTTCACAAAGCATTCATTTAAATTTGTGATTAATCAGAAAATTTGATATTTAAATTTGATCCATGTAGAAGATTCAGAAGTGTGGATTATTTCTCTAAACAGTCCCAGTTATATTGATGACCTCATCTAATTATTTTTTGCCTAGAAACACCGTTAGCCTCCTGTCCCTCATCCATCAGCGTCAGCTGTCCCTCCTGGTCAATGTTACCGGGTGAAAATGGCAAAGATAGTCTCCCTGAGCAAGGCTAATCTCAGAACGCTGTCAGCTGCTCTGCTACTTCACTAACACAGGCTGAAATGTCAATCCGAATCCTTGTGACACCTGTTAGCTAAATCTGGAATAAGATGAGAGAATAATGAGTGATGAGGTGGTGTGATGAAGCGGCGCTACTCTTACCACCCTGAAGAGGATTATTTCCTATAACAGCATGTCCTGCTGGGTTTTTTATTCCTCTTACACCACATAAAAACATTTTTATTCATTCAAAACAAGTTCTCACTTATGTTATAGCAGCTGTAAACAGTCTAATTTTTCTCTCTCTTCAACTGAATAAGACAAAATATACCAAGAAACTGAAAAAAGCTTAAAATTCTCCATCCAAAGATGTCAGAGAAGTTACACCTTCACCTCAGACTAAAATCTTATGAACAATTGCACATTTTTAATCCGTTTATATTCAGTGTCTGCCATGCAAGTCCTTGTGAACGAGCTGTTACCATAGAAACGGTAAAATATCAGAACAAATGTATTGATACAAACCTGTCACTTGGATTGGTTCTGTCTCCATGTAGAGATCTTTTCATAGTAATCAGTATCTGAGTTACGTAAGCCAGCGATGGATTTGAGTTACATTTAAGCCGTTAATCGTAATAAGGAACTCCAGCTGCCAGATGGAGTCAATAAATCATAGTATTTTGAATGAACAAATAAAAGACAAAATATTAAATTAGTTGCATATTAAAGCATATTAATAGATGCGGATGCCTGACGAATTGAGGAAAATAAAGCTGTAAAAGCAGAAAGCAGCCTTGGCACTTCTACTGACAGACACAGTGGGGAACAGCTTCAGTTCTCTCTGTGTCATTTCTCAGGCGGAATTAAAGTGAATGGTGTGTAACTGAGCTGCAGCTCTCGGCTCGGTGTCTCCGGTCAGACCTGGTTCCCCTCCAGTGAGTATTAACTCCAAACGAAGGTTTAAACCTGGGGAGTCAAAGCCAGACAGAACAGGCCTTAATTAAATCCAGCCAACTGTACCAAAGATTAATGGATGCATGAGTCACATCATCCACTCTCCCATGAGGAAAAAAAAACAAGGAGCTTGCTATCAGGACTGTAAGTGGGGAGGGGTGTACATGATATTTTTGAGAAAGAAAGTAAAGAAAGGTTACAGTTTCATTAGGCCAGTTTTATCAACAGATCAGATTGCAGAGATAAAAAAAAAGGATCCAAAGCATGCCAGCTCAGGACATGGAGGACGTCCAGTGTAGACCATCACTCAGGTTTACTGATGCTGGGGTGAAGAACAAGAGCAACAGGATGAACAGAAGCAGCTTAACCACTCAGATTTAACAGAATCTCAACATCTGAATGTCATAACATTGAGCTAAAGAAAGTACTCATGCTAGCACAGTGTAGGGAAAGACACAGTTATGGAGTGTTTGACTGATTACAAAACAAATACAGAATAAAATGGACTGAACACCAACATAAGTCTAGTAAGAAACCAACTAATTGTAATCTTCAGAATAAATGGGTACAGTGGCATTTATTGTCGATGACTGCAGTCCAGCTGGTTGTACTGGGACAGGAACAGATTGGTTAAAGTGATACTGGGAGAGGGAAATGTGGACTGATTGGTTAGCAGTGCATTTGATTGACGACTCTAGCTGAACTGGTTATATTGGTGTTAGGGTCATGAAACTGATTTGTAACTGGTTACGGTAGCATTTCAGTGGCGTCTGTGGTCTAATAGAGACTAGAGGTGCAGTTTAACTGCTAATAGTGATACCAGAGGATGAAACCAAAGTCTGATTGGTTCCAGTAATATTTGGAGAGTTTCTGTGGTCTGATTGGTTATAGTTGTGTTTGGCTTGGTTAACTGGTCTGATTGGTTAAAGTGGAATCAGGGGCAGGGAGTATGGTCCAATTGATTACAGCATCATTGGGGGCAGGTCCTGAGATCTGATTAGTTAGAGCATCACTGGGGGGCAGGTCCTGAGATCTGATTTGTTATAGGGTCATTGGGGCAGATACAAGATTGGATTTGTTATAGGGTCCTGGGGATAACTAATTGTTACAGAATTCTTCAGATATGGCAAAGATGATCATTTCAGGGTTTTGAGCAAAAACATTGACATGGTCTGGAGCGTTTCTAACTACAGCGAACATTTGTTGTGAGAACATCCTCATACCACGTTGTTAAAATGGCTAAATGGTCACTGTTTTTAGAGCCAGAAGAGTGTAGAAGAGTATTATTTACTGGTTATGGCAGCTGAATTTGATTCAAACATGATTACAAAGACTTTTTGCACTTTAGCCTCACAGTCATTGTGCAGAAACAATAAAAATGGTGTCACTGAGCCTCAGCACTGTAATCAACAGATGACTCTGAAGTTTAGCTTCAGCTTGTGCATCTGAATAGAGCTTTAGACTTTAGAGCTTTAGACTCAGCAAGTCCAAATAGCACCAGCTTAGATCTGTGAACAATTTCACTCTCTCTCTCTTACACACACACACACACACACACACACACACACACACACACACACACACACACACACACGCACACACACTTCCCTGTAGCCACCCATTAAGAGCCCAAATTAGCTCGGTGTCTTTCATGCTTTGATGCAACAGACCATCGTTCTTTCCATCCAGAGTCACCAAGCTTTACATGGCTCTTTGTTTACATCAGTGGGTTAAGAGCAGCGCCAACTATTAAATTCATCTGTAAATGGAACAATATGTTTATTTACAAAGCCAACAGACAATGTGTAAACACACACACACATACACTAACACCAGTGTGACCAGTGCTGGCACATCATTCATGTTCATCTGTAGCTTTTGTACAGTTTTCAAAATCTGGAAATTGTTATAATTATGCTAAGAGTAATTATTGTGGGCTCTGATTCCAAAAGAGCCATTTAAAGCTTGGAGGAAAAAAAATACTGCAAGTATAGAGATATTTATGCTACATCCCATTTTCCAGGAAACAAACATGGATCTAATGTAACAGATGGAGCGAGAGAGAGAGAGAGAGAGAGAGAGAGAGAGAGAGAGAGAGAGAGAGAGAGAGAGAGAGAGATGGACTCAATGTTGCTCAAGAGTACTGGACACACAAATCCAAATCATATCCATATTTATGCCGAATATATTTAAGTCACATATTTCATGCTAACAGTAACACAACTCCAATCCGAAAAGATTGTCGTGGGCATTTTTCTTTTTTTTAACAACTAAAAGCTGATATTGTCAGATATCAGATTTTGAGAATAGTTACAAAAAAGAATTACAATAAATACAATAGACTTGTTACCCAAATTATAGACTCAAAGTAAATTATTTATTTTAATTTAAACATATATATGAAGTAAATAATTAGAATACACAAAGTCCTCATGATCTGTGTATGGACCTGAAGATGTGTTTTATTATCATATATAAATTCATATTCATATTTTATTATCATATATAAATTCATATATATTCATATATAGATCCTGCTGTCTATAGTTGTGCTAACATGTAATATGAATCATTCTTTCAGATAATAAAAAAAAAATGCTAAAATGTGAAGGGGATTTGCAATCTGCTCTTTTTGCGACAAGATACGATTTACAGTAAAAAAAAAAAAAAAAAGGGTAATTTTTGCAAAAGTTAGAGAATGTGGAATCACTCTTCGATACAGGAACGGCAGACGCACACAGAGCCACGACTGATGTGTTCTACAGATTTCTGAAGATGTTTGTGCCACAGAAGGATTCGCTCAGACATGAGTCATCTCTAAACTTACTTCAAGGCATAAATCATGCTTCCTGTCTCAACTTTTTAGAGAAAGTAGTAAAATGTTAATATTTTGAGAAATAAAAATATGACACAAAACTGAAGGATCCTTAAATAAATGGTTAAAGTGTATAATTCAATTACTGTAACATTTCAAAAAGAAAAGACAAGACAAGAAAAGAAAAATATGGACAGCAGTTTGGTTCTTGGGACTTGATGCTTGTTCCTGAAACTTTAAGTGCCTACTTGCCTCCCAAATAATATTGTTCCTATTATTATTAGTGGTGCTTGAAAAGCACACTTTCTTCTTCTTCTTCCTCTTCTTCTTCTTCTTCTTCTTCTTCTTCTTCTTCCTCTTAGTGGTGCTTGAAAAGCACACTATTATTATTCGACATACTTATTCTTCTTCTTCCATACAAAATTTTGTCCACTATCTAGTCCCACAACGTTTGTCGTAGAGCCACGAATGAGTATCATATTGTGCGGCTTGTTCGGGAAAGATGCGCTATGATTTTCATAAGCTATCGGAATTTTGGTATTCCTGCCACACCCCTCGGAACGCCCCAAAAAGTCCCATAGAAATGAATGTGTGGAATTTTCAATCCTCAAAAAAACTAACACACGCACTGCAACATAGTCATATCACATATCACAACACTCAGCACAATGAGGGGAAGTGAGTGGCGTGTGTCCGGATGACGTCACATGACTCCCAATCCCCCGGGAATTATGGGAAATCGCAAAATTAGGGCTACATACACATTTGACATATCAAAACGTTCAGTACAATGAGGGACTAGTTAGTGGACAAAAATGCTACGACAAAAAAGTTTGTCGTAGACCCACGAATGAGGTATCATATCATGCGGCTTGTTCGGGAAAAATGTGGTATGACTTTTATAAGCGATCAGAATTTCGGTATTCCTGCCACACCCCTCGGAACGCCCCAAAAAGTGAGTGACGTGTGTCCGGATGACCTCACGTGACGTCACGTGACCCCAAATCCTGGGAATTATGGGAAATCACAAAATTAGGCCTACATACACATGTGACATATCAAAACGCTCAGTACAATGAGGGGAAGTGAGTGACGTGTGTCCGGATGACGTCAGGTGACCTCACGTGACACCCCTCGGGAATTATTGGAAATCACAAAAGTACAGCTACATTCACATGTGAAATATCAAAACACTCAGAACACTGAGGGGCAGTGAGTGACATGTATCGGGGTGACATCACGTGACCCCCCGGGAATTATGGGTAATCGCAAAATTATGACTACATACACATGTGACATATCAAAATGCTCAGCACAATGAGGGGAAGTGAGTGACGTGTATCCGTGTGACGTCATGTGACCGCCCCACCAGAATTATGAGTAATCACAAAATTTCTGCAACATACACATGTGACATCAAAATGCTCAGCACACGAAATGCATCACGGACGAGTTTTGCCACAGCAAGTACCACTCACATTTTCTTCAGGAAATGTACATGTCTAGTTATTATTATTATTATTATTATTATTACTAATTCTACTCCTGCTTTGAGGTTCTTGGTTGTACGTGTTTGGATGAGATAGTTCCCTTGTTTTAGTCCATTTTTTTAATCATCTACCCAGGTGTAGTATATCCAGGGTTGCCAGGTGTTCTTACACAACTCCACCAGGTTTAAACTGCAGAAACCTGCAGATCTTTTTTTGAGTGGCAGAAACTTGAAATCGTCTAATACACAGGTGACTTGACTATAGGTTAATAATTAACTCTTTTAATTGTCCAAGCTTTTTTTTAAATGAAAAATTTTATCAGATATATCCTGATATTCTGCTGATTCACTCACCTTTCTTGATATTGCACATATTCCCCTTTTCAGCTATAAAGAGCTGTCTGTGCACCTTGTGGTCAGAAATTAGAACTGCAGCAAGCATCAACTGCAACATGAGCCACTGAGGCAGGACTCGTGCTACACTGACTCACTGTAGTGGAAGAGGAGCAGCAGACAGGATCGAGTTAATAACAGGGTTGGTAGATTGGACCTGTTTTTAAACTCACCAAAGTACCAGGAAATTGTTTGACATTTTTTTGTTTTGGAATTGAATATAATAAAGTGCAGCTAGTGTGTGTGTGATGTCGAGAAGAATTTCTATTGTAAGATATATTGCAAAGATTAGAAGAAGGAAAGGGTGATTATGGAGTGGATGATGTGCTTAGTCTAAATATCCACTAGATACAGTATTCTACAGCCTGAAACATCTGTCTAGTTTGACTTAATTTTGTTTGAGGCTATGTCATTATAAAATGTCCTGCAACAAAGAAATCGATGGTCATGAGTCCAATTTAATCTCATATCTCTGGAATGCTGTGTTTGATAGTCCATATCTCAGATAAGCTTCCAGTGCTTATGTGACCAGTGTCTGAAATCAGGCTAAAAATTAAGCATAAAGCAAAAGTTAGTCAAAATAAAAAACTTAAAGCAATGATGTCATCAGTCAATTGGTGATATCAATACAACAATGAAATCACATGAGGTTCTACATGGACCCCTACCACTTAAAAAGCCGAGCTTTGAAGCTAAGGACCCCCTGATTATCCAGTGACCCCTTAAAGAACCCTTGAAGAACTAAATCTTCAGTCAATCTCCTAATTACAAACCCGTGTAATGCTATGAAGTAGCACAAATCAGCCGTGTGTTCATATAAACACAGACATATTAGCGCTGGCTTAGAGGAAAGGAGACGACTGAACGAGTGAAGAGCAAAGAGAGAATGCCGTCGTGATCAAAGAGGAAGACGTGAGTCACCATCAGAGAGAAAACAAAGAGTCGCTGTCTGTCCAAGACAAAACATTCAGTTGTAATACACTGTGATCAAAATGAAAAGTGAGAGAGAGAAAAAAACAGTGTCATGATTGAAGACATGATCAGTTTAAATGATTAAAAAAAAACAAGAGTCATAGAGACAAATCATTACACTGTGATTAAATATAACTGAGGGAGAAATGAAGCTCTGATCCCACAATGATCGATGATGAGGTGAAGTTTTTCTGTGAGGAGAAACGTGTGTGTGTGTGTGTGTGTGTGTGTGTGTGTGTGTGTGTGTGTGTGTGTGTGTGTGTGTGTGTGAGACGTGTGGTCTCAGGACAGCTTCAGGACAGAGGAGTTTACACTTCTTTCCTGTTTCTCAGTAACATGACCAGCTGAGATTTACTAAAAACAAAAAAACTTGATCACAGAGAAACAGTGTAAAATAATGAACTGTGATCTGAGCCCTGATAAAAAAAAAAAAAAAAAAAAACAAGGAAAACAAACACTGTGTCGTGATCACTAAATCTAGAGAATATTTGTCTGAATATCCTGAAATGTGTTCAGGCTGCAGCTGAAGAAGCAGGACAGAGTAAGGGGAAGTAATAGTTGTGTTGTGTGTGTGTGTGTGTGTGTGTGTGTGTGAATAGTAAATAGAATGCGTGTGTGTGCACATAGATATGCATGCATTTAAAGATTCATGCTTTAACATGAACAGCGTTTTGAACTTAAACAAACTGCATCCTTCCCCCTCCTGTCACTCTGTCTCTCTAACTCTGTTTCTCCCTTCTCTCTCTCTCCCCTCTCTCTCCCCTCCCCTCTCTCTCTCTCTCTCCCCCCCCTCTCCCCTCGCTCCCTCGCTCCCTCTCTCTCTCTCTCGCTCACCCCCCCCCCCCCCCTCTCTCGCTCCCTCGCTCCCTCTCTCTCACTCCCTCTCTGGGTTTTGTCTCCATTTCTCTGTGTGTATCTCTCCCTGTCACTCTCTAACTTTCTCTGTCTCCCTGTCTCTCCATCTGTCCTCTCTCTCTCTCTCTCTCTCTCTCTCTCTCTCTCTCTCTCTCTCTCTCTATCTATCTCTCACTCACTCTCTCTGTAGCCAGAAGCATTGTGGATGCAGGAACGTGTCCAGTCATGGCAGAGCTGCTTTACTGCTCCATCTCCCCCCGGCTACAGAAATAGAAAGAGAGAACGATGAAGTATGTGGCTAAAAAATAATACATAATAAAATTGATTGAATGAAAGATAGCAGTCAGTAATTTAAAAAATGAAATGAGATCAACTAAACAGGAGTACTGTTTGTTTGTTTTTACAAAACTGTATCACATCCAGCCGTGATGTGTCACTGACCAGGCCGAGCGTATGAGTCCTCAAGCACTTCACCACATCATGGGTCACTATTCAGGGCAGAGCTGCAACTCACCAGCCCTGGAATTGAGAGACGGAGGTGTTTGGGGAAAAAGTAAAAATTCAGTAAACAATATAAAAATATATTATATAGTTTTGTTTACATCACTTGTTTCTTGTCAATTGTAGAAACAGTTAAAAGTTTCAGAAATACTTGACAAAAAAATTCATTAATTAAAATATTTGTCAAGAATTCAATTTGACAATTTAATCTTTTCATGTACATTTCTAATAAATTAAACACATGGTTGTTTTTTTTCCACCTTCAGGCAGGAAAAAGATAGAAGTCTTAAAAGTTTACTAATGAGAGATGGTGAGGAAAGATGGGCAGAGCTTCCAGCGATCAGTCCGTATCAGAATGTCTCTGTAACTGTCAATCATTCCACATTTATATGTTGAGTGAACAAATATATCTGAGAACAAAATTCTCCTACAGAAAATTCCTGAAGGTGGTCAGGTTTCATTCGCATGAGAGAACTTTTGGTTCTAGATCATTTTCCACCAGGCTGAGAGAAGAGCAGCTGGATCTCCATGATGAGAGCAGAAGTGATGATTGTTTCATTACAGCACAGAAAGATGTTTAATGTGAAACAAACTCTAAAAATGAGCAATGTTTCTGTATCTAATCACACAGACCTTTTATAGATTTGTGCGAGAAAATGCAACACTGGTACTGGAAATTTAGCCTTTTTAAGTTTTTCATAAGATGAGTTGAATGAAATATAAAATGTTCCATGCATCAATAATCCATATGATTCTGTGCATTTGGTGTCACATGACATTCACAAATCTAATTAGCTGTGCTGCTTGCCCCTCTTACTCTTACTTCCTGTTGATGTCCCAAAATATCAAAAATTTACATTACTGAAGCAGTGGATGATGTAAAAAAAAAAAAAAGGCCACTTTTTTGGCGGCAAACGTCTGAAATTTCAGAAATGTGAGCAAACCTTCTCTGTCACAGTGATCAGTGATCAGTAGCTGAAACATACTGATCCTCAGCCATGGCATGTAAACACCACACTGCCGGTCCAGCTGTGGGCTGAGGCCATGTGTGATTTCACACTGCTGTAGGGAATTTCGTAAGTTTGGAAGAGAGGTGGTGGGTGGTATATCTGCCGGAACAGATCGTTTATCTGAACACAAACTGATCTGACTGGAAAATTTCATTCACACATCAAATCAAAACTCACAAGCCGAAATTTTCCACAGCCACTAATGCTCAAAATCCACTCAGAGCAGTTATACTACTGTGACCTAATGCTGAGTGATTTTAAACACACACACACACACACACACACACACACACACACACACACACACAGCAAAATATGATCATAATCTCCAGGGTTGGGAAACATGATATTTAATGTTTAATTATGTTTATTTTTTAAAAATGGTTATAAATTACATCACAATACACTTTTCTAAAATGTATCACTGTTATCACAATGTTTTTTTATTTTATTTTTAATGTCTTTAATGTCTCTTTTATTTTTTCAATTCAATTTATTTGTATAGCGCTTTTAACAACAGACTTTGTCTCAAAGCAGCTTTACAGAAGTACAGAAGCACAGGGAAAAATGATAAAGTTTAAGGTTAAGTTACTATTTTATCCCTAATGATCAAGTCTGAGGCGACGATGGCAAGGAAAAACTCCCCGAGATGCTATGAGGAAGAAACTTTGAGCTCAGAACCAGGCTCAGAAGGGAACCCATCCTAATTTAGATGACGATGTATTTTTTAAAAATGTATTTGTAAAATAATTTTTGTGTATTTTAAATCATGACATGTACAATTTTTTCGTCAATTAATTTTTGCAGAGGGGGGCATGGTGGCTTGGTGGTTAGCACGTTTGCCTCACACCTTCAGGGTTGGGGGTTCGATTCCCACCTCTGCCGTGTGTGTGTGTGTGGAGTTTGCATGTTCTTCCTGTGCCTCGGGGGCTTCCTCCGGGTACTCCGGTTTCCTCCCCCAGTCCAAAGACATGCATTGTAAGTTGATTGGCATCTCTAAATTGTCCGTAGTGTGTGATTGCGTGAGTGAATGAGAGTGGGTGTGTGCCCTGTGATGGGTGGCACTCCGTCCAGGGTGTATCCTGCCTTGATGCCAATGACGCCTGAGATAGGCACAGGGCTCCCCGTGACCCGAGAGTAGATCGGATAAGCGGTAGACAATGAATGAATGAATTTTTGCAGACATTCAATCGAAAAGCATCAAAGCACGTCATGGTCCTTTGAAAAGCACTGACAGGCACAATTAGGTCCACGCCTCCTGTGTCATGTGGACTGAGGGGAAACGGCCACGCCTCCTTCAATGAGTCTGACATCCACATAGGACCCGCCTTCTTTAATAAAAGCAATGAATTCGACAAACAATTTTGTAATTCATTCATTGTCTACCGCTTATCCGATCTACACTCGGGTCACAGGGAGCCTGTGCCTATCTCAGGCGTCATTGGGCATCAAGGCAGGATACACCCTGGACGGAGTGCAAACCCATCGCAGAGCACACACACTCTTATTCACTCACACACTACGGACAATTTAGAGATGCCAATCAACCTACCATGCATGTCTTTGGACTGGGGGAGGAAACCGGAGTACCCGGAGGAAACCCCCGAGCATGGGGAGAACATGCAAACTCCACAACACATGGCAGAGGCAGGAATCAAACCCCCAACCTGGAGGTGTGAGGCAAACGTGCTAACCACTAAGCCACCGGGCCACCATGCCCCCCCCCCATTTTTAAAATTATTTTAAAAAAAAATACCAGTTGCAATCTCTAACTGAAAGCACAGAATGTTAAAGTTTTGTAAAATTCTGTTCTTTATTTTTTTTAAAATCATCTTTACACACCAAACACATCTCTGTTCCTCTAGCACACCGTTCAGAGCGGAACCGTTCTGTTTGTAATGGAGGAAAGTGAGCACTGTGTGCATGACAGTGCTGCCATCTAGTGTCCTGTATCAGTTACACATCCACAGCAGCGGAAAAAACGCCGGAATTAAACTGTTATAACCTGAGACACAAATCTAGCACACGAACAGAACAGATACCAAAAAAAGTCACAAAATTAAGTAATAAAAGTAATACAAGCAGATGTAGGAAAATATTCATTATTATTTGTCAATCTTGCTATAACATCAGTTTTATATTACAAACCCGATTCCAAAAAAGTTGGGACACTGTACAAATTGTGAATAAAAAAGGAATGCAATAATTTACAAATCTCATAAACTTATATTTTATTCACAATAGAATATAGATAACATATCAAATGTTGAAAGTGAGACATTTTGAAATGTCATGCCAAATATTGGCTCATTTTGGATTTCATGAGAGCTACACATTCCAAAAAAGTTGGGAGAGGTAGCAATAAGAGGCCAGAAAAGTTAAATGTACATATAAGGAACAGCTGGAGGACCAATTTGCAACTTATTAGGTCAATTGGCAACATGATTGGGTATAAAAAGAGTCTCTCAGAGTGGCAGTGTCTCTCAGAAGTCAAGATGAGCAGAGGATCACCAATTCCCCCAATGCTGCGGCGAAAAATAGTGGAGCAATATCAGAAAGGAGTTTCTCAGAGAAAAATTGCAAAGAGTTTGAAGTTATCATCATCTACAGTGCATAATATCATCCAAAGATTCAGAGAATCTGGAACAATCTCTGTGCGTAAGGGTCAAGGCCGGAAAACCATACTGGATGCCCGTGATCTTCGGGCCCTTAGACGGCACTGCATCACATACAGGAATGCTACTGTAATGGAAATCACAACATGGGCTCAGGAATACTTCCAGAAAACATCGTCTGTGAACACAATCCACCGTGCCATTCGCCGTTACCAGCTAAAACTCTATAGGTCAAAAAAGAAGCCATATCTAAACATGATCCAGAAGCGCAGGCGTTTTCTCTGGGCCAAGGCTCATTTAAAATGGACTGTGGCAAAGTGGAAAACTGTTCTGTGGTCAGACGAATCAAAATTTGAAGTTCTTTTTGGAAAACTGGGACGCCATGTCATCCGGACTAAAGAGGACAAGGACAACCCAAGTATGTTATCACCGCTCAGTTCAGAAGCCTGCATCTCTGATGGTATGGGGTTGCATGAGTGCGTGTGGCATGGGCAGCTTACACATCTGGAAAGGCACCATCAATGCTGAAAGGTATATCCAAGTTCTAGAACAACATATGCTCCCATCCAGGCGTCGTCTCTTTCAGGGAAGACCTTGCATTTTCCAACATGACAATGCCAGACCACATACTGCATCAATTATAACATCATGGCTGCGTAGAAGAAGGATCCGGGTACTTTAAATGGTCAGCCTGCAGTCCAGATCTTTCACCCATAGAAAACATTTGGCGCATCATAAAGAGGAAGATGCGACATAGAAGACCTAAGACAGTTGAGCAACTAGAAGCCTGTATTAGACAAGAATGGGACAACATTCCTATTCCTAAACTTGAGCAACTTGTCTCCTCAGTCCCCAGATTTGCAGACTGTTATAAAAAGAAGAGGGGATGCCACACAGTGGTAAACATGGCCTTGTCCCAACTTTTTTGAGATGTGTTGATGCCATGAAATTAAAAATCAACTTATTTTTTTCCCTTAAAATGATCCATTTTCTCAGTTTAAACATTTGATATGTCATCTATGTTGTATTCTGAATAAAATATTGAAATTTGAAACTTCCACATCATTGCATTCTGTTTTTATTCACAATTTGTACAGTGTAACAACTTTCTGGAATCGGGTTTGTACATTTATCAAGAACAACAGGGAACAATGACATAAAGTTACTGTTGCCACCCTGAAGTTGATTGTTTTCCTGTAACAACACATCCTGAGGTGTTTCATTTCTCCTGACAGCAATTTACAATTTATTTATTAAAGAACGACATTCATACTTATATTTAATACTGTGGAAAGTCCACAAAGCAAGTATTTTGCGGTGGTAACTCAAGTGGTTATGTCTCTGAGTCATTGACTGGAGGTACAGGGTTCAAGCCCCAGCACCCCCAACTTGCCACCGTTGGGCCCTTGAGCAAGGCCCCTAACCCATCCTGCTCTAGAGGCACTTTATCATGGCTGACCCTGCACTCTGACCCCAACCCCCAAGGATGGGATATGCGAAAAAAGAATTTCACTGTCCAGTAATGTATATTTGACAAATAAAGACAACTTAACTTACTTCCTGTTCTCATGTTTACATTATAGTGGCTATAAACAGTCGTTTGTCTCTCTCTTAAAGTTAATAAGAAAAAATACCAGCTTGTCATGTTACTGAGAAACTGCAAAGAAGTGAAAACTCAGCTGTCTTGAACATGTTGAAAAAAAATTCCTCTGACCGTTACAAAACGCTGACACTGGGGACTCCTTCCACACCTCGTACATACACCATATCAGCTATTACTCATATTTTAAAAATATGTGCATTCAGTGGCCCTAGAGGTGGAAATAAAAGAAAATTATGAGGTGGGGGGGGGGGGGGGGGGGGGTAGATTGGTGAAAACGTGTCAGTAGATGGTGATATTGATTTTGTTTGTTATTTAACTGCGCAGCATTAAGAGTCGACTCTTTCGGCTGTAACAAATTGTTACTATAAGAAAAAACAACAACAACAACAAAACAACAGACAAAAATTAAAGTCTTCAGCATACTTTTTTTTTTTTTTTTTTTTTTTTTTTTTTTACAGGATGTACTAATCGTGTCCTTGTGTCCAAACAAACGGCTCTTCATAAATGCGAGTCGACTCCCAACGTTCTTTAAAAGAGCCGGCTTAAAGAAACGACTCGTTTACAGATTCGGCTCGTTCAATGAGTCGGCTCATTCGCGAACGACGTTTTTAAGTTGCTGCATCAGTGACGGTTTTCTCCAAAGATTTTTTATTTTATTTTATTTATTTATTTTTTTTTTCAGATCAAATTTTTCTGCTTTTTACCATAACAATTCATGTAACTCATTAGTGTGCATCATCAAACAAAACACCATACGTGTGTAAAGCTTCACTATGCTAGCTAATTTGCTCTTCTCTGGTCAGGTGATGGTGAGAAGATAGCTGCATCCAAAATTGGATGAAAGATATGGTCTAAAAATATTGGTTGTGTACCTATTCAGACTCAAATCAGATCACACTGCTCACAAAAACAGATCAGTACTACATAAAAGCCGAACAATCGTTCACAGCTTTCTAGCTAGCTAACAGTTAAGAGTAATGACAGACATTTCCCATTTACCGGAAATGACAGCCATTGCCCATATCTGTTTCTAATGCCCGTTAATCTTGTTACCTGTAAAGGCCCTGCTGTCCGTGATGTCACTTCATAAAAATGGAGGCTTCTAACATTACGCTAATGTGTTTGGAGTGTTAAGTGAAGATCAGGCAACATTCTCACACTGCCATGTTGAGCCATGACAACCTGAGGAGGTATATACTGTACACACATATCCTCTTACTTTCTAAAAGTGTAACAGGTTCAGGTTCATGTTTATGTTTGGGAATGTATACACACACACACACACACACACACACACAACACACCCCCGTGATACACGTGGCTCTGTAATGTTCTAAAATGGTGCAGAGTTCATGGCTGTTCTTGGTGGTAAGCACAAGATCTAGGACGCACATAAACAGTTTCACACTTTGTCCCTGTTCAAGTAGATAAATTAGCAGTTGAAGGACAAAACTCAAAGACTAAATATGCCTCTTCCTGAAGACCATCATGCAAGTATATTTTTTATCACTGCTTCAGATAAAAATGGAATAATGTTTCACCATGGATTACTATAAACGGTTTTAATCCAGAGATTTTTTCATGTTAGAAATGTGTATTTACACTGAAGTTTAAAGAGCCGGCGAGAACATACGATTTTGAAGCTTGTGGCCAGAAAAGTGAGAAATGTATCAGACGTTATGTGAGCAGAAGTCAGCGCTTCTGAGGCTGATACGACTGACATGTCCAAGAAGAAAAGAGTTTTCCCAGAAATTTGGATACTTAACAGTCTAGCTTCCTGAAGCAGTTCTACTTGTAACCTTTTCTAGAAATAATAATTCTAACAAATATTTAAGAACATCAGCAACAAGACATGACACCACAATAATGATATATTCACATTCTCATTGTTTATTATATTTCTCCATTTGTTTGGATAAGGACTGTGTTTAACTGGATCAGTGGAGCTCATGATTCAGAGGATTTCTACCCTGTAAGAAGGCCATGTATCTGAAAAGGTTTTTAAATTGCCACTATAGTAGCTGTCACAAAAATAATATTCAAATTGCTAATGTAGCAGATTTGTCCAAAAATATATACAAGGGGAAACTATCACAGGGTACAAAAATATGATACTCGAATATACACAAGAACAATGTAAATTATCATCTGCCATAAAATACAATTTCAAAAATACTTTGATATGTAGCTTTAAAGCTACATTATGTTACATAACACATTCCAGCTTTAAAGGTTGTGAGGCTTCAGGCCCAGCGTCCACTGCAGGCGAAGTTTCGGCTCATGGAATAGCTGTACTGGGAATTCTGCTGCTTTCCCCACGCTCCGAACGGAACCACGATGACTGAGCTGTTGTCGTCAGAGCCATACTGCAGAGCCTGAGAAAGCATACACACACACACACACACACACACACACGCATACACAAAAATCATTGTTTAAACCTAGTTATTCATTAGTAGATAGGTATTTGAACTATGTAGGTCAAATGGCACACATTCTAGACTGAAGTCATTGATCGGATAACCTTCAGTGGAAGAAGCACATGTATCTAGTGAGATAACAAGAACCTTTCACATCGTTTTGGATCTGATATTGAAGGTTTGTGAGTATTTTTTTAACATGTATGGTGCATTCACAAAGATGCTGACTAACATGACTAAAACATTTTTCATTATATATTTTTATCTGTTTATGTGGAGTGTCCAGCATACATGTCCCTGTGTAAATTATTACTAATGAAATGCTAATGTGTTTAAATTGATCTTAAAAGTAGTCCTAAAGCTCTATCTGGCTACCTGCTCGGTGATGATGTGGGCTGCCTCCGTGGGATCATGGCACTGGCTGATGACGTCACAGATTTCCTGGTTGCTCATGATGAAGTTTATGCCGTCGGTGGTCAGGGCCAGAAACGAGTCGTCAGAATGATGAACCTGGAAGATGAAACCAGGAAGCCATTTTGAGACACTGAGATGTTCATGAGATTAAAAAAACCCAACAGGCCTCATTTATCAAGCTTGAAATGTATTCATAATTTTTTTTTTTAGGAGCATTTACATAATCTGTCACTGTTCAGTCATAATTTTTTGTGAGCTTTGCCTTGTTTTATGGGTGGGGCTAAATATACACACATTAACATGATGAGAATCAGTGAAACTTTTGCAAATGTGTCAGGAATTTACCCTGATGTCTTAGTTAGGCCAAAAAAAAGTATGACACACTGAAACATTGATTTTTTTTTTTTTGTTAACACAAAGCACATTGCTGTACTCACTGTAATGTGAGTGGTCTCGGGTTCTGCGATAACGCCGCATTGCTTTAAGTCAAAATCTCCGATGCTGCGTGTCATGGCCAGACGGCTGTTCACGTTCGCTTGACCAAGACTGTTCCATGTTACGAAACCTCCACACTTGCGTATTCTGGAACACACACACAACACATATCAGTGAAATTTGAGCAAGAGAACAAACACACACCTATACACAGATAGCATACAAGTAAGTAAACAGTGTGAGGGAATGAGGACACACACGAGCACATAACACACAGAATTATAGAGTTCATTAAGTATTTTACAGATCAGCCTGTTAGCTAGCTGTTTACATACTTAAAGGTACAAATGACATTTAAATCATTGTCAGCTTTACAAGTGAAGTAGGTCTATTTTAAGAGTGTGACAAACACATACACACACAGTCCACTTAGTATGCATGAACACCATTCTCTAAGGTTGAGAGGATCTGTGTAGTGTGTGTACCTTTGTTTTTCGTCCTTTCTCTCAGGCGTATGGTCGCTGGTGAGTGTGTATGCTTCACCCTTCCTGCACAGCATGGCACGACTGTCCCCAACACTCCCGACCACCAGCTCTATCCCATCTCTTAGCAAAGCCACTGTAGCCGTAGTGCCTGCTGTCATCAGAGAGGCTGGAATCAAACATATAGAACAAATATATAACATATTTCATATGTTTTTGACCCCAAACCACCCAAATGAGGTGTTTTATATTTGAAGAAAAGCTTTTTTTGTGTGTGGGTGGATGAAGATATACGGCATAGTCATTTTGGGACTGTTTTAATCCAGGGTCCAGATCCAGGGTCCCTGGTTCTATACTGAACTCAGGTTACTGTCTGTGCAGAGTTTCACATGCTCAACCTGTCTTCATCTGGGTCTCCTCTGGGTTCTCATGCTTCCTACCACCTCACTCCCAAAACAGGACAGTTGTTGGACTGGTGACTGGCATGTGTGTGTGTGTGTGTGTGTGTGTGTGTGTGTGTGTGTGTGTGTGTGTGTGTGTGTGTGTGTGTGTATGTGTGTGTATGTGTGTGTGTGTGGTGTTCTATGATGGCTTCACATTCTGGCTATATTCCCACCTCATGTTTGTGGGATAGGCTCCAAACCCACAAGAGGAATGTTTTAATGAATTAACACATTTTTTCCTAGACACAACAGTTTGAAACAGAGGTTTTAAACATTTAGTTTAGAATTAAATTGTGTTTTTGAACCTAATTATTAAAAAGTCTTTTCATGTTGCCAGACTATTTGGGAATTGGAGGTTATTTGAGGTGGAGTTGCTATTAGGTCAGATGATATTTACACCAGACTGTTCTTAGCTGAGGTGTTATTTTTTGGCAGGCTAGGTCTGACTGTGTGTGTCTGGCTGTGTGTGTGTGCTGGATTATTTAGAGACGTATTTGGGACTGAACTGGCCCATGTCTGGTCACGGCTCATTTTTCGGCTAACAGGATTGTGTGAGCGTTGAATGTGTTTTGTTGCCATGTAATTTTGCATATTCATACCGTTGCCGTACATCTGCATCTCAGAGGCCAGGGCAGCGTCTACCTGTAGGAAGGCTTTTGTTAACACCTGTTCTAGATCCCACTCTTTCTCCAGACCCTTCCTACAACACACACACATGATAGATAAGTCTGTGTGAGTTTTAAGATGATATCCTGCATCCTTTACTTATGTCGAGTATCTGTTTACGTCCATAGGTGTATGTGTGTGTCACCTAATGTAGCGCTCCATGTGTGTGTAGCAGAAGTCAGCGGCTTGCGCGCCCCCATGTCCGTCAAACAGAGCAAAGTAGAGTGTGGAGGGTGTGAGCTCAGCTACACGCAGCCGATCCTCATTGTCACGACGACGGCCGATCTGCGAGGCCGAGCCCACGTGGTCCAGGCTTATGCGTGGGATCGGTTTACCGTAGCGTATGCTGGGTGGCAGCAGGATGGGCGCCTCGATACGGTTGTCCCAAATCCCAAACGAGTCCCATGTGTCTGGCCGGCCGCTTCCGTCCGCATCCAAACGAGCAGCGGCGTACCAGCGGACCCCGGGCACCGCCGACCCGCATGCACACACACACCGGCCCGAACGCACGCTAGTACTCCTGCTAACTGAGGAGAATGAGCGGCGTAGAAGAAAGGAGAAGGTGATGGCAGAGAGAGACATTTTAGAAGAGAAAGTAACGTGTAATGTTTTGTTTGTGTGTTTTCTGTGACACCCCTATAAAAAAAAAAAACAAGAAACATATGAATGACATTTTGATGACACTGTACTGTGCATCAAGCAAGCGCTGAATAATGTGTCAGCTTCAGTTTATCATTCTCAGTACTGTGACACTGCCATGCAACAGCCTCCAACACAAAATATCCATGCAACAGTGGCACTGTGCTGAAATACTGACACTGATAACGAGTAAAGCGGAGATGGATGAACTACAGTGTGTAACCTACAAGCTACACCAAAATGGTATATAAAGTACAGTAAATGAACACAGTACCAACGCTTCACTACTGCAAATATGAAGGTCCCTGTCCAGTGGGATAAAGTGGGACTAAATTTGTGGAACATTCAGTAACTACAGAAGCACTATATTTTAGGTCCTTGTAAATCACGTCTATAAGAAAGTTGTATCGTATCAGTGCGCTTTACTCACCTGTTGATTTTTACATTAATTCTCTCCGTATGGTTACACCCCCTGCACGCGCTCCCCGAGCCGGTGTGTGTGTCTATGTGTACGCGAGCACAGTGGATATTGCATATGACTTATTTACATATTTCAGACCGAACAACCAATCATGAACCAAAACACTTTATCTCATTTGCATATTCCATAAATGAAACGTGCAGTCACAAGCCGGTGGGTGTTCGTGTCTCGGCCAATCAAATGTAGCGGGGCGAATGTAATCGTGCAATACATGATGCTTTAGTGCAACCAGAGTCAGGGCAAACTTTACTGACCTATGAATCAGACTCTATTACTCAATTCTCTCCCCTCTCTCTCTCTCTCTCTCTCCTCTCTCTCTCTCTCTCTCTCTCTGCACACACAGACACATGATTAAGGTTAACCGTATTAGGTTCATACACATTTGAATCAGCATAGCAGTGACACTAACATAGTGTGTGTGTGTGTGTGTGTGTGTGTTGCTGGCAGGAGTCTGTTGCGCATTATCGTTGCTCATGTTGCAGAGTTACTGACCAAACTTCACTTTTTCCATGGTCAGTGTGTGTCAGTTGTCCTGTGCTTCAAATAATATCTGGTCAGTAGAGTGTGTCTGGAAAAATGTATTCAGCAACAGATGGAATACATTCAGTACTTTGATATTTACAAAGTGATCCACATGATGGGTGTGTATATAAATAACTCTAGACAAGTATCCCATATTAGCATCTCTAACATGCCATGCAAAGCAATTATTCCTCTGCTTTATTGCTGCTCTGAGAGATGCATAGTGCCTACCACATTTCATTATCTCCGTCACTGTGAGGGCAAGAGAGAGAGAGAGAGAGAGAGAGAGAGAGAGAGAGAGAGAGAGAGAGAGAGAGAGAGAGAGGGAGAGAGAGAGAGAGATGAAGCTGTCATGAATGTATTCATACACACTTCACCTTTACAGAAAGTGGGGCAGATATTCCACTGGGAGCCTTCAGACGGATGAAAAGGTAATTTGTGCATGCAGGGGATAGACAAACAATGTCTTTTCAGTTTTCACTTTTAATTTCAGTGTGTGATTGGGAATATTTGAATTACATGTTATCCAAAAACACAAACAAACACACAACCACCAAACCCCAAAACTACATGCATGAATGAATGAGCACAGATCTAATGGAAATGATTAAATATTGATCATTATTCAAAACCATTAGACTAAAGAAGCCTTTTTCAATTCTGGTCCCAGAGAACCTTTGCCATAACCCAAATTTAGTATGTTTGCCATCTTAACACATTACTTTCAGCCCAATCAGGTGTGCTGGATGCAGAGAAAACTAAGAGTACTCCAAGCCCAGGACCCTGAAACACTGAACTTTATAGCAGATTCTCTTTGAGATGTTCTGAAATCAAAACAAATGCAGCTATTGTCATCATTGATAAATCCATATTTGTAATACAGACTAAAACATCCAACAATTTTGGACAAAGTGAAAACATGGCAAGTACAAAATTAAGAAATTAGGAAACAAAGCTTAAATGTACGATGGTGTACATGCAAGACTGGGCAAACAGCCCAAAGGAAGGACATACACACTTGCTATCAAGACACAATGATACTAGTAATGATAATCATGGTGTGGGAAACATAGAACTGGAGCATAAATTGAGGGAAAATCAGGAAGTAAACAAGATATGGTAGTGTGGAATGTGTAGCTGATTGGTACACAAGGACCAGGATTGGAAAATACTGGTCTAACAACACAGAATATAATACCACAGTGAACGTTTAGGAAGTACCATCTAGCCAAAGATTATTACTTCTGACCAACTATGTCTATCAGCAATGAATTAAACCAGTGAATTACAACAAATGGATTCTGGTGACGCTAAAGTGCATCAGTGTGAGCTACAACACCTGGCTAACTGGGCTAACTGCGTGGAACATACAGTGTGCATGTCTGGAACTCAGTGCTACAATACCACGAGGAAGTCTGCCACCCAATTACCACCCAATTTTCTCTTTTATACTCCAGACCACAGAGGTGATGTGGGGAATCATCATGTTTGGGCAAATGCCATTTCTTTTATGTTGCCCCAATAAGGAAACCTAGTTAACCATAAATCCATCTAAACGTTCCTCTATTCATACCACACTTCCCTGTCTTGTCTCTACCACTCTTACATAACAGTCTAACAGAAAACAGCTGCCTAGAATTCCAATAAATGTTCTCAAAGTTCTCTCACAAATTCAGACTATACCATTTAGTTGCCATGGTCTGAATTTGCAAAAAAGTACACCGCCATATATACAGTCATTAAGCCATTTAGGCTTCAGATTTGGTCTTCAAACAACAAGTGGATGTTTGGAATAGTGACTGGAAGGCATTCCTTTTCTTCTTGATCTTATTTCCTCTTTTCCCATCATTATTCGAATGCTCGGAGAGTGAGATGGACTTGCGGAGGTGTCCAATGCGCTGCTCATGTTCTTGGATCTTGCGCTGGAGGTGATTCTGGATGGCAAAGCCAAGAGACTCCATATCCACAGCCGCTCCATAAACCTCCCACGTCATGCCTTGCTCATCCCATGCCACCTCTGGAAGCGGACCAGTCTCTGCTTGGATTCCTTCTCTGTCCACTTGTTTGGGTTCCCTTTCAGGGCCACATCTTGTTGGAGATGGTTGTGACTCCTCTTCTTTTGGCAAAGCCAGACTGTCAGAGATAGTAGACTGGCTGCGCAATTCGATCTGAATTTCACAGACATGTTGCCGAGTAGGTTTGGAGGATATGGAAGACGGGTAAGCGGTTGGGCTCAGACTTTTAGCCATGGATCCATCTGATGCAAAGATTATTGGTGCTGAATCTAAGCTGATATCTTGGCCAAGTCCATTTTGTATGCTCATACTGGTTACAGAAACCTTCTCATGGTTGCTGAGGTTAGCCATAGGATCCATTTGGCTCCAGGGTGGACATGTCATGTTTGGGCTCATGGATGTGGACTTGTTGCTGACCTCTACAACAGCCTGAATTTCAGCATCTTCATACAAGAGGTCTGTCTGCAGGGCAGCATCAAGTGTTTGGACAGGAACAGGGTTCTCCTCTGTCATTGTTGCAGAATCTTTGAAGTTCTTGATCTGGTTTAGTTTTTTTGACTCTTCCATTTCTCTTTCCTCCTTTTCTTTCTCTTTATCTTTGCTGTTTCTGTCCTGTCCAGTCCTTTCTTTCTCTATTTTCTCTTCTGTCTTTTTCTCTTGCTCTATCTCTTTACGTCCACTTCTTTTATCAAGGGCTTCTCGTCCTTCTATACCTTCCTTCCAATCCTTTCTTTTTTCTCTCTCACACTCTCTCTCCTGGGGCATGGCATTTCCATCTTTCTTGCTTTCTGTCTTCTTCACCTGTGATGTGGAGATGGTTGTTGCCCCTGGAGGCAAAAGGGGACATTTAGATGTCATCTGAAGAGTGATGTCACTTCCTTTGAGACTGCATCCCACTTGTATGTCTTTAAGTATACCTTCTTCTTCTTTACTGTCTCTGTTATTCTCGTCATCTTTATCCCTCTGAAGTATTTCAATCTTGCATTCTTTTTTCTCCAGTGGCACACTTTGCACCTCTTGACTGTCTTCCATCACACATGCCCCTTTGTCCTTAGATTTAAGTTTGTGTGCAAGTAATGGAACCATCTCATTGCTTCTCCCCTTATGATAGGATTCAGCTCTGTCCACTGCTATTGTTGGAGTAGGACTGTATCTGAGCTTTGGGCTGGACATAGTTCTGGGGACATGAGAAAGAGATGTTTGTTGGACACTTTTAGGCAAGGCTGTACTTGTAGCTACAACTGCTGGAATTGTTTTTTGTTGGCTTTTCTGCAAATGTGTGGTTTCACTACTATGAGTTGTGGTTTTATTGATGGTTTTGGAGATGTTTTTATCAGAGCTCTTCAGTTCTCCTTCTCTGGAATACTTTATCTTGTGCTCACTGGTTCCTGCAGTCAGTGTGGTTCCTTGAATGGTTCCAACAGCATGCTTGTCAGGGTTTTTGTTTTGAAGAGTGGTGGTGGAAGTGATTGACAAAGCTGTAGCTGCTGGGACAAGAAGTGTTCTTGAAGTAGTTGGTGATGCTGAGGCAGATGAAGGAGCTAAAGTGGTCGGAGTGCTTGGTATAAGAGTACTGTTTGATATTTTGGTTTGCATAGAAGTATCTATTGACTTCCCTCCCTTTTTGACAAGGAATGTCCCATTTCCTCCTCTCACATCAGGAGGCACAGTCACCCCTTGGTGCTGTTCCATTGGGTTAGTGTTGGTAGATTATGTCACGTTCGCTCTGTGGTTAAAAATAAATAAATAAATAAAATAAAAAATTAAGCAAGATAATAATAATAAAAAAAAAAATACACCATGCACATCTAACCCCAAAACCAACTGTAAACCTCCTGTAGACCCCTCATTTAACCCCTCTTATTTATTTATTTATTTGTTTGTGAAAAAGAAAAAATAAATAAATAAAAATTAAAAATTAAAAACATTTAAAAAGTCCACAACATTAAACATAAAAAAAGCTTCATCATGAAATGCATAAATGCTGTGGCACCACGAGGAATAAAATACCACAAAATGCTGTGGTACAAGAGGAATAAAACACATCATGGTGGTAACAGTAACTGCTTCATCATTTACTCCAAACATTATGATCTTAAGACAATAAATATAACGCTTAGCCTATTCTAACACTTAAAGAGTCCCACGTCGACTATAACGCTGCATTTGCCCTTTATCAACAATAATGTAAACATTTATAGATTAAGATCATGTAACTCACCTGCATCAGACAGTCAGAGGTGACACAGTTCCTCACGCAGATACTGAGCACTTCCGAATCTGCACATCGTCATCATCACCATTAAGTGATGCATCATTGCCGCGTAAAATTAAAACAGAGACGCATTTGTGCATGTCCCAGGGGTTCACGCAGTGCACAGTGTGAAATAATGTCGGAAAATGTCGGAGGGGAAAACGCGCTGTGTGGTGTGTCTGCGCTCGCGTCTGGCTCGGGCTCCGGCTGCAAATATATAGACGGTGCTGCTGCTGCATGTCGGGCTCATGTCGGCTTTACAGTGCGTTTTTTATTCAGCTCAGAGCGAGATCTCTACACACGATTCATGCATTCAGTGCAAAAAAAAAAAAGCATCATCTCAAAACGTCACTGTTCGCGACCTTGCACATCTAACCGCTTTACCGCTGCTGAGTGTGAACGCTGAATGTTTGCATTACTCTACGGAAGTTATTGTGATGTTGGAGATGGTTGGCTCCGTTTCCTCCAGGGTTGTATGATTCATGACTATTCATGGTTTTTGCCCCATGGGGCTGCTCTGGGATAATATGCACAAGCCAGCATTTCTCTGTTTATGTACTTTTTGTATTTGAGTTTAATGAGTAGCTCTTGTTATTTTATTTTATTTTATTTTATTTTTTTTTAAAACATTTGAGCTCCGTGGATATTTATTTCTTTGTTGTTCTGAATAAAAAAGGAGAAGATTTAAACATCATCTTACTGTTGTCATGACCTGGCAGTTGTTTACAGTAAGGTTATGCTATATAGGTCGCCTAGCAACCTGTCATTACTGCCATCTACACCTGAGAGAGAGAGAGAGAGAGAGAGAGAGAGAGATCGCGTGCTTAATTAGAGAAAACAGACAATACTTTGTGATTTTCCACCACACACTATAAAGCAACCACTATCAGACTTTTCTGGTTTACTCTTTAAGGTAAACATGAGGTATCTATTTCAAAATGATATCTCTGATAATCATAATGAGAAAATGACTTTTTCTTTTAAATGAATTTTGTCTTTTTTGATCCACACATCTTCCCCATCTCTTCACCAATCTCAAGCTTTCACTTTGCCTTATTACACCACAACAATGTTTCATTCTCAATTCTGATTGGTCAGGAGGTGTTCATTATATTTCTGACAGTATTTAAAATAATGTTTAATTGTAGTAATATTTATTAAAGAAGTCTGTAAGCTTTCTAAAAATAGAAAAACAAAATTCAAAAAAATTGTCATAAGTTGAGTTTTTTGTATGTCTCATTTAAGAGGGAAAATCATTTTTTTTATGTTTATAGCTGCTATAACATTAGCAAGAACATGAGCTAAATTGTTTCAAATGTTCTATAGCATTAAATGTAACTAAATAAATAATAAGTATAAAAAGGTTTGTTGTGTTCCTTAATACATTAAAACATTGATCGTTGCTGAATTGCTGTGGCACGAAAGATGCTCAACTTCAAGGTCGTAACAGCAACTCTGCTTCATCACATCTCCTCAGTGCTGATTATTTTCTTCTAAGAGGAGTGTTTTATTTCTTACTTAAGTCATACTTTACTTTCAAAACAATAAATCTTTTCATACAAAGATGCTTTTTCTCTTGCTGAGATGGCCACCGAAATTCTCTATGTAGCTCCACCATTTCTCTCACTTTTCTCTCAACACAAACTGTTATATATAATATATATAAACTGTATAAATAAAATGTTTTTATTTATTTTTTTGCTGAATTCCCCCTGACACACACACTCGTGCTCCTGGTCCTCAGATCACAAAAACACCTGACTCTGTGTGTATTCTGAGAAAATCTCTGTGATTGATTCACCTGTCTGCTGCACCTGCAAGCTCTTCAGCTGAGTGCCTGGTGTGTGTCACTTTCCTCAACTCCACACACACATGAATACACACACACACACAGACACCCACACACACCCTCTCTCTGTCTGATGGCCTCCGAGTGCAGCAGGTCAGAGAGCCGTTCCTCCGTCCCTGACAACAAGTAGCAGCTGAACACTGACGCCAGCATGTGGGAGGAAAACTTTGACACTGAGAAGTAAGACCGTGTGTGTGTGCATGTGTGTGTGTGTGTTTATTTGTCTGCCTGTTTTGACATTAATTTGATTTATGAGAGTCAGACCGTATCATTCCATCAATAGATCTTTCTGTTTATGTTCAAATGCTCACATGTAGCTTAATAATTTGCTGATTTAATTAGTTCAATTCAATTTAATATTATTTGTGCAACTAACAAGAAGAAGAAGAAAAAGAAGAATTCAAGACAATGTGATCTTTCTGATTTTTCTGAAATCTTACAGTCCTACAATTAAATTTGTAATTTCTTGGAACAAATTTATATAATAGAACAATTGTAAATTTTACTTGGGGGGTACAAACTTTTGCATTCACTGGTTTAACTGTCAGTGTTGATTGTAATGTGGTAAGGAAGGTCATTTTATCCATCCTGTCTTAAAAGTACAGCTTGTCATGTTACTGAGAAACTTCCGGAAACTCCTGTGGAGTTTGACACTGGAGACTCCTTCCATAACCGAACATGTTTTTATCCTTTTACGTTGAGCTTCTGCTGTACAAGACCATGTGAATGAGCTGTTACTATAGAAACAATATCATATCAGAACATTAAAATAAACCTGTTCTTGTTTTTCATCAGTCATGGAGTGGGCAGGAAGAGAGATTATTCCCCGGTGTCATGGAGCGAATACTTTGAGATGATGGACGACGTGGTGGTGGGATCGGCAGAAAGCAAGGACATATCCTTCACATGCGTACACACACACTGTAGTGTTTGTTTGTATTCTAACGCAGCGTCATGGTGTTTGTTGGGTGTATACAGTATACAGTGTGTCCTACAGCTCCAGTGTCTGTGCCTAGAACATGGTTTGATTCCTTGACAGGAGTGTGTGTGTGTTTCTGTGTGGGTGTGCACGTGTTCCGTGTGTATAAGAGTGGACAGGACGGTCCATTGCTGGTGCTGCTACATGGAGGAGGACACTCAGCCCTGTCCTGGGCTGTCTTTACTGTATGTCTCCATTCATTTCCTCATTTCGCTGAATAACAGACATCTGTGGCCAAAAAGGGGGGAGGAGCTTGCGTTTGGATTAGCCAATCGCAATCCATATTTGACGTCACAACTATTTTTACTGTTATGGTTTGAATTCTACTATTTTGCTAGCCAGCTAGTTAAAGGTAGCACTACTTACTGTATTTAAGCTAGCTGTAGCTAATCATGTCCTCTCACAAGCTAACTTTTCTAAAAAGCTAATTAGCTAATGTTAATGTTGTTAATTATTGTGTATTGTCCTGTGAGAAGATTTAAGCTAACATCTGTATTAGCTCACTGATCTAGTCTAGTGCGTGTATGCACATAAAGAATATACAATAGAATTCTACAATAAAACAGTCCGAGTTATTGGAAAATAATCAATGACAGGGCTAAAGTTATGTATGATTCCTATAACACATCCTGCAAGTGTTTTCTTTTACACAGTGATCACATTTTTTACTAATGAAAAGATTTTCATCAGTTTAGAATTACAGTTATATAAAGTACATCATGAATTATATGACACTGAGAGTGACCCGAGCTCCGTCTTTCTGCAGGCCGCCATGACGGGTAGAGTCACCTGTCGGGTTCTGGCCATGGATCTACGAGGACACGGTAAGGTCAAAGGTTGAGTGGAAAGAAAAATAATATCATTAGTTGTTATTATATGTCATTATATGTTAGAGTTTAGCAAGCTGGTCATACCAATGTGTATTACAGGTGCTACTCAAGTCCGGCATGCTGATGATCTCTCCACCCAGACCATGTCCAGGTACACACACACACACATGCTTAATCCTTCAACAAACACTTTTATCCAACGGGACTGAAAGTGGAGCAGAATACAATTCAATCATCTGGCTGAGCGGCTTAAGGATTAAGAGCTTAAACCTGATCTCTCACATTACTGCAGCACATCTGAGGTGCATTTTAGCCACAAATTTTTAAAAGAGCACACTTTATACACGCAAGTCCTCCCTAACCCTAACCCTTCCTTCATGATAGCCATCATTTTAAAATATCACACAACTAACACCGGTCGCTCTTCTTTCCACAGAGACGTAGCCAACGTGGTGCGAGCCACATATGGGGAAGTCCCGCCCCCTATCATCCTGGTAGGTCATAGCATGGGCGGAGCCATAGCGGTGCACGCAGCCAGTGGAAGTCTGCTGCCCTCGGTGGTGGGCCTGGTCGTTATCGACGTCGTGGAGGGTGAGCTATTATTTTGCATTTATCTTACAGGATAAAATACTTATACACTTAAACATCACTTCTTGAATCACTTCTGCTGGATCTCCACCATCAGTCAAAACCATACATTCACAAGTAAGGAATAAAACACTGCATATCGTGCTGTTATAGGAAAACAATCAACAATGTGGTGGTGTGATGAAGCGGAGATACTGCTACTACACTGAAGCTGATTGTTCTCTTATCGCAGTACATCCCCATGTGTTTTATTCTTCTTATTCGTCAGAAACTTTTCAACAGATTACTTTTTACTTTTTTATTCATTTATAGTTACATTCTAAACAATCATTACCTCTTTTTGTTTTTCAAGGTTATAAAAAAAGACAAAATAATGTGGTCATGTTACAGAGAAACCACAAACTTCTCTGGAAGACGTTAGAAAAGTTCAAGTTACAGCTTTGCAGTAATTAAATGTAGAATAAACTTCTCCTTACAGAAAAGGATCATATGTTTTTATTTGATAAACAGGAATAGAATCCTGAAATCTATCTGATGTGTGTTTGAACTGCACAACAGATAAAAATCAAAAATCTTGAGATCTGACTTTGCAGTTATCTACCAGCTTTTCACAGTAAATGTATAGCTGTTCAATGGTGAAGTGTGTCGTCTCTGTAGGGAGCGCCATGGATGTGCTTCACAGCATGCAGAACTTCCTGAAAGGACGACCCCGATCCTTCAAATCCATCGATCACGCCATCGAATGGAGGTCAAGTCTCACACATCCACATAAACCTCTTCTAATGCTGAAAAAAGTCATACTGTGTGCTTGAGAATATTGTACCTTAGTCCTGCCTTCTGTTCTGCTGCTCTTCTGCTTCTGCAGTGTCAAAAGTGGGCAGATCAGAAACCTGGAATCGGCAAAAGTATCAATGGTGGGCCAAGTGAGGAGGTACTGAAAATAAAACACTTTTAATAATAATTATTCTACACACCTGTGAGGATTCCTGTGTGCTGTTAGTTATTTATCTATTACATGCATCAGGTGTGAGGTGGAGGATGGAGACTCAGCTGAGCAGGTGAGCCCGGTGACGGAGAGCGTCGCTGAGGGTCATGAAGAGTTTTATGACCTGAACTACGTCACTGATAAAGCAGAGAGCACAGCATCTGAGGTGACAACACACACACTGTTAGAAGCTATGGCATTTTATTACATCTGTCTCTAATATTATTACTCAGGCCTGAAGTAAGACAGACAGACAGGTGGATAAAGAGTGAGACAGGCAGGTAGAGATACATACTGATAGCATAGTGAGAGACAGACAGAAATAAATGAGAGAGCTAGAGATAAAGATGGATAGAAAGACAAAGAGAAAAAGCTAGATATACAGACAGACAGACAGACTGAGAAGCTAAACACACTAAATAAAGACAGATTGAGAAAATTAAACACACTGATCAGCAGACTGATGGACTGATGGACAGACAGACAGACAGATATCTGTGCATACAGTTGGCAGTTTATTGGCTATTATGTCTCTATACAGAAATGGTTCAATGCCTCAGGCTTTGTTGCCAAAATGAGTTTCAGTGAAAATTAATGTAAACATTAAAATCACACTTAACTAAAAGGTAAGGCATGTAGTGTGTGAGTGTGCGAGAGTGTGAGTGTGAAAATGTGAGTGACAAACCCAGTTAGAGAATTAAGTAAAATTCAAAGGAAACAGAACTGAAGATCTAGTGGCCTTATACAAACTGACCAACATCTGGACCCTACTGTGTGTGTGTGTGTGTGTGTGTGTGTGTGTGTGTGTGTGTTGTGTGTGTGTGTGTGTGTGTGTGTGCGTGTGTGCGTGTGTGTGTGTGTGCACTCCTACAGCCCTCCAGCGTGTATAGTTGGAGAATCGACTTGTCTAAAGCGGAAAAGTACTGGGACGGCTGGTTCAGAGGAATCTCCAACCTGTTCCTGGGCTGTAACGTGCCAAAACTGCTGCTGCTGGCAGGTCACAAATGCACACTTTACAGGGGAAAATGACTTCTATAATACATGAGAATAACCAGAATTATTCCTTTAATTAAAAAGGGGAAGTTTTTCAACCTATACATACGCACACAAAGAAACACACGTTGGAGAGCAGTGCACATGATAATAATGTACACACACTGACGGTGTTCGTTATTATGAGCTGTGTGTCCTGTGTGCAGGTATTGATCGACTGGACAGAGACTTAACCATCGGCCAAATGCAAGGTGGGTCTGCTTTAGACTGTGAGTCCAAAATATCACATATCACTGAGGAGACACCTGGTGCAGTCAGTCAAGGACATTTACTGCTAATAATAACCCCCCCACACACACTCACACACACACACTCCAGTCTACAGCGTGCCAAATATTGGACATTAACACCAGGCATGTACAACCCTGAAGCTTATAAGGGAGTAACAGAAGAGATATGTGTTTAAAATTTTTATCTTCTTCAAACAAAGTGTACTTTATGTGGTAAGGTTCTACTTATAGCCTGCTCTGATAGAGGGTAGGGTTCTAGATCGAACCCTTTTAAGGGTTCCTCTGAAAACAGGGACAACAGAAGAACCAAGATCTTATAGTGTATAATTTAAAGCTTTAAAACACTCACTAGCTTTGATTATCTTTAACTCATTTGATAAAATAAATAATCTAAATAATAAACATTATTAATTAAGAGCTGTGTGTGGTATAATTTATACAGAAATGCATCCAGGCAACATAAACAAGCAAATATTACCGCCTTTTTTTTTTAAGGTAAATTCATGATGCAGGTGCTGCCCCCTTGTGGTCATGCCGTGCATGAGGACACACCAGACAAGGTAGGAGACTTACAGTGGTGCAGACACTTGAACAGTTTAAATCAAGTTTCTTATCGAATTAATTATTTCCGAATAGAAAGAATTTTGTACATCAGAAGTAAAGTAGACGCCAAACTAGTATTATTATTATTATTATTATTATTATTATTATTATGGTCCTAGTGATGAGTAAAAATGTTGTGTATTGACTAAAAAAGCACATTTGTGCATTTTTTGTTCACCTCCAAGAAGTAGTCAAGCAACCAAAATTATTTTTAGTGTCCAGTGTCTTCTTTAGTTTTTCCCAAATTCAGAGTTGAATGTTACAACGGTGGCCATTTTGGAATTTCTTTTTCCTCTCAGGTCAAATATGGTGTTGATCTGATTTTTTTTTTACCCATCAAAGAAGCAAATATGATGGTTTGAGGACCGACCCTAATGATATCCTGTTAGAGCATTTGCGTCACAGCTCCAGAACAAAGCAAATGTTAAACAAAGCAAATACTGCTGTTACTAGCTATATTTTCCACCAAAACTTTTTATTTATTTCCAGGTGGCTGATGCTCTCGCTAGCTTCATGACTAGACACAAGTTTGCTGAGGCTCGCAGTGAAACCAAGAGGTGAGAGCTGGAGCTCTTGGTTTTAGTTAAGAATGATTTAAAAACAAATGCCATTAAAGATCACTTTGTAACACTAATGTGTGTTGTGTTGTTCTGCAGCTCTTCGTACCCCTTCATGCGGTGAACTCCAACAGGTGAGTGTGACCAAGCCTCGGATGGTGGAAAGCGCAGACACTGGAGACTCTTTCCAAACATGTTAAATTAACATTCCCTCAGAAAACCTGGGTGAAAGTCAATATAATATCTTTTAAAATATTTTAATATAAAATAGTTTTCAAGAGAAACTTGTCACTGCAGTGGCTTTCATTCAATCTTTAAACAAAGCATACTGAACTTGTGATAAGTGTGTTATTGCATCATAAAATATTACAGCCAAAGATCTTCCAGTATGCAAATGACAGCACCAACTAACCACTGCTACCAGTGCTAAAGTATTATTCAATAGTTATGAGTGAATGTCTGCGTTTTTGTCCACAGAGTGTCTGAGTGCCAGCGGGTTTCGTCTCCATAGCGCTCTCTCAAGGCGAGGCAGAAAACCTCACACAGCCAGCAGTCTTCTTCTCATCACCATTATGATCATGACTTTCAGTTGTGCTTCTACATGCCACTGTTTACTGCTTCTTCTTCCGGATATCTTCTTTTTCTTCTTTTGTGTGTGCGATGCATGTAACGGCAGCGTAGCGTATCAGCATCAATATGTGAATTAATGTGATGGCATTTCAGTGGGAATGAAAAGCTTTACTGAAAAATCACAATAAAATTGATTCATATTCAATTCAGTCTGAGCCACGTGCAGGATGTTGACCAGGAAAGAGCAGAAGCTCAAAGTTGTGCGTATGCGTGTACGTACATGTCATATGAAATTAAATGAATTTCAACCTGGAATCAGACAAAGTACACAAGACAACAAAATAAAGAGGAAAAAGAAGAATCGGTTTGACAAAATGCTTCTATTTACAATATACAATAAAATTATCGTGCGGAGGAAAAAGATACAAAGTTCAATGAAATGCACTCACATACAAACACGTGTGCAAAGGCTTGCTGTCATGCTCGAGGCGTATGAAATTCTGTGGTCCGCAAGGTAAAGAGCACTTTCTGAAAACAGAAAAAATCTCACATGAGCAAAGAACTCTCGAGTTTGGAGTCTTTTTTTTTCCACTACGAGGCAGTTTTGCTCGTCCCGCATCGTCTCTGAACACCGCACTCATCCAATCGTCCACACTTCAAATGCACTTCTATAGAAAAATAAAACACTGCTCTTTTTCCCAGTTAAAATGTCCCGGAGACTTCTTTTCCCTCTCAATCCACTCGGCTCAGGAGAAGATGGAATGGAAAAAAATTCCATGTAGGAATGGACAGATGAGCTGATTGTCAAGCAGAACAAGTGCAGTCTTCAAGTCCTGCTGGAAATGTCTGAATTACAAGATCAGTGTCCTATTTTTCTAAAAATATCAATAAAAGGATTTAACATAATTTGAAGAAATTATAGATGTAGATGTGGGTGGGAACTTTTTTCAGACGAGTTGAAATTTCAAATCTAATCTTTTCTGAATAGTACTAAACGGAATAAATACACTTCTTGACTATTGTTCATCCAGAGCAGCCATTTGGTTTCTACCCACAATCACTTGAACACAGCAATCATACCTCACGACTTCAACCTCGTAAAGCACACACTTCCAAGGGGGACTTAAAGGCAGTGAAAACCGATTGTCTGCTGGAAACTTACTAGTGTAGCATATTTTCCGGACTATAAAACCTGCTACAGAGGACTCCTGCTAAGCTACACACTGCTTTAGCAGTTCAAACATTGGTCACTAGCATAAAACCCATACATGTCACATGACCTACATATAAGTAGCGGAGCCAATCTAGAGTTAGCAAATAGTAACAGTAACTCTTGCTAACTTACGGAATTAAATATGTGTTTATTAACTAACAGGAATATGTAGAAAAGAAAAAGGAAGCTTTAGAGACTTGACCTCATTTCTATGCAGTGAAAAACTAACTGCATTCTGTTATCTTAGCATTGATAGTTTTAAACTACCACTATATTTTTTACTTAGCTAACTGTGCTGGTCTGCACCATCAACATATTTTCTGTTGGTTTAGTGGTCGGCTAAGCAACTTAGACAAAGGTCATGTGACATCACACATATGCACCTGACTGAAATGAACTGAGGAAGAAACGATCACATCATTTAAAAAAAAAAAAAAAAAAAAAAAAAAAAAAAAACTTTTAAAAATGAAATCATGCGTTAGTTTGATGTTACAAGAGGCTGCCACTGGTCTGCATTAGCTAAAGATAAATAGCTAGATAGGCTAGCTGGCTAGTGTTTGACCACGGACCTGTTAAGTTTCTAAAGCTTTCTTAATAAAATAAGCAAGTAATTTAGTAGAGAGAGCGTTACACTGAGCGGCCTCGTAGCAGCAGCTAAACACTGCTAAACCCAAGATGGTGTCTTGAAGCATCCTTCAACTCGGTCAACACTTCCCCTTAAATTTTCCACTAAAGTAATATATATAATCAATAGCACAACGTTTGAATAAAAGATTATAGCCAGTGCCTCCCAGTTTAACAGTTTGACTAGCACAGTAAAATAAAATAACCATTCAGGGTCGGTTTCTTGCATATTTAACGTATAAATGTAACATCGCTTAGCTGAATGAGGAGCTTCAGTGTCTTATAGTCCGGAACATACGGTACTCGAGTGTAGACTCTGGAGTAAATCAGCAGAGAAAGAGGAACTGGTGCGTCTCCTCCTCAAACACCAGACACACAGAAAGAGTAAAGGGTAGGAATGCAGCAGGCAGTGATGTCATCGGCTTGGAGAATCCACTAGAAGCTCAGTCAGCGTCACCTGTTGCCATGGCTATTCTGTCATTGCCGGGGACGACTCAATCCGTGCATCCGTGGTTGGAGTGACCGAGGCTGCTGCCCGGTAGGCATTTCGCTGTGTCCGTGGGCGTGGCCACATCATACTGCCCCACCCCTGCAGTGAGCGATGCTTCTGAACTGCTGCTCGCTATTGGCTGCAGTTCACCTGAAGAGATGAGGACACAAACATAAGTGATTCATTACAAATATCACAAATAAAAACCAAGCACTATGAAGCTTAAGAAACTTCCCTACAACTCACTCCGTTCAGTCAGCAAGGTGTCCTCTGTGATGGGCTCCGAGTCCAGGAGGACCTGAGGGAGACCCACCATCCTGACCCCGAGGTCACGCCCCCCTGTGACGTCACCAACAAGGACATCATCACTCTGTACCATTGCATTCAGGGCCACACCCCCGACAGCCAGGTCGTAGTCCAGCGGGAGCTCGTCCAGGCACTCTGCACTCGACTTAAATACACACACACACAATTTTACTCCAAACAAACCTCCAATTTAATCCCACTTTGTTTCTCAAACTTAAACTATTAGCAATATTTAATGTCTATAATGTAAATGTTAATAACTCGAACACTAATCAGCAATAAACACTGCCAACTTGGATACAACGTGTTCTGTCAATGGAACATTCTGGGGGAAAAATCTGCTAAGATCTGAACACACAACCTCCCAGATTGACAAGCACAGACCAAGCATTGTGTATGCTAAAACAGATTTTTTTTTTAAAAACCCTCTGTGTGTGTGTCTACCGTAAGCCCAAGCGCTTTCAGGATGTTCATTTTACACATGGGACATGTGCGATGGTCCACCAGCCATGGATCCACACAGCCTTTATGGAAGACATGCCTGCAGGAGGACAGAGGAATGAATGCATGTGTGCATGTATGTGTGTGTGTGTTTGCGTTTAGCACCGTGCCCTCACCTGCAGGGGAGAATTCGCACAACATCATTGGCTTTGTAGCCTTCGATACACACAGCACAGTTATCAAAGTCTGACTCCGTCTCCTGGAGAGGTTCACACAAACACACACACACACGCACACACAAAATGTTTAAAAAAGCTGTAAAGTACCATTAACACCAAATCATATTTAATAACATTTTAATTTCCCAACTGTTTTATTTCCTGATATCGTAAACTTGAACACACAAACAAACAAAAATAAATAAACAAACAAATTTAAAATATACGTAAGTGGATAAAATGACTGGTGTATGACTGTTTCTTTGGATGTCAAAACTGCAGGGTTTCTCTGTGTGTGTGTGTGTGTGTGTGTGTGTGTGTGTGTGTGTGTGTGTGGTTTTCACCTGGTCTCCTTTCCTGATGGTCCGTACCTGGAGCTGACTGATGGCCTTTTTAGCTGCATCACCAAGTCGCCTCTACTCACACAAACACACACATAAGTTAGTAATGATTTACAATCAGTTTATCATCAGATCACACCCATCTCTCTCTCTTTCTCTCTCTCTCTGCCTCCATCTTTTTCTCTATCTCTCTTTCTGTGCCTTACACCCTATAGGCTGTCTTCCTTCCCACCTCTCACCTGCCTCTGCTTACACTTCACCATCTGGAATGCTGGCTGGGATCTATATGGAATGTTTAAGAGCAAACATGCTGCAACCTGACTGCACTTTATCCACATTCCACATACAGCACTGACTCTCCTGCACTAACCATGCTTTTCACAACAAACAAACAAAATATTTATAACACAATTCACACTATACTGTTATCCTGATAGGTTGTGTGAGCAAGCGCTTCTCTTGTGTTTGCGCATACAACTCACTCATGTGTGTATGTCAGTGGAACACGTTTTCTTCTTTTCTGGTCTCAGCATGTGACACTGGTATATCTGTGTTGTGCTTACGTGATGGTGGTGATATGTGGTTTTGTCTATGGGTCTCAGTACCTGATGTGGTTATACTAGGTAAGCCTGTGTGTGTGTTTGTGTTCATCTGGTTGCGCAAGTGTTGGGGTTTCTCTTTCTGGCCTCAGTCCCTGACATGAATTTTTGTGTGTGTGTGTGTGTGTGTGTGTGTGTGTGTGTGTGTATACCTGGTTGCGGTCTCGGGCATTAGCATATCTAAACCTCTGGATGTAGTAGAAGACGAGCCACCCCAGTGAGATGATCATGAGGACGATGAAGGAGATGGAGACAAAGACAACAGAGGTTCGGCTCACATACTTCTGCAGGTTGCGTGTCCCGATGGTGATGTGCATGTTCACCGTCACGTTCCGCTCTAGTAGCAACACCAGCTCACGTCCTTTGTGCTCGGGGATCATGATCGCTACCACATCACCCGTACCTGTGAGAGTGAGTGAGAGAGAGAGAGAGAAACAGTGAGAGATAGATTGATAGACAGAGGAAGAGGAACAAGAAACATTTTTAGGCCTCAGCAAAATACACTGACTGCTTCACACTGCAAAAATGGGAAAAAAATTAGAATGTACACTATATTGGCAAATGTTTGGGGATGTCTGCCCATGCACATGAACTTTAATGACATCCCATTCTTAATCTGTAGGGTTTAATAAGGAGTTGGCCCACCCTTTGCTGCTATAACAGCTTTAACTCTTCAGGGAATGCTTTAACACAAGTTTAGGAGTGTGTTTGTGGGAATTTTTGACCATTCCTCTAGAAGCACATTTGTGAGGTCAGTCACTGATGTTGGACAAGAAGGCCTGGCTCACAGTGTCTGCTCTAATTCATCCCAAAGGTGTTCGGGTTGAGGTCAGAACTCTGTGCAGGCTAGTCAAGTTCCTCCACACCAAACTCGCTCCTCCATGTCTTTATGGACCTTGCTTTGTGCACTGGTGCGCAGTCATGTTGGAACAGGAAGGCCCCATTCCAAAACTGTTCCCACAAAGTTGGGAGCATGAAATTGTCGAAAATGTCTTGGAATGCTGAGCATTAAGCGTTCCTTTCACTGGAACTAAAGGGCCAAGCCCAACCCCTGAAAGACAACCCCACATCATAATCCCCCCCTCCACCAAACTTTACACTTGGCACAATGCGGTCAGGCAAGTACCGTTCTCCTGGCAACAGCCAAACCCAGATTTGAAGCATGATTCGTCACTCCAGAGAACACTTCTCCACTACTCTAGTCCATTGGCGGTGTGCTTTACACCACTGCATCCGACGCGTTGCATTTTACTTGGTGATGTAAGATTTTAATGCAGCTGCTCAGCCATGAAAACTCATTCCAGGAAGCTCTCTACACACTGTAGCTAGTGACTCTATGGAAAGTTGTGTGCGCCTCAGCATGCGCTGACCCTGCTCTGTGATTTTACGTGGCTTACCACTTCGTGGCTGAGTTGCTCTTGTTTCCAATTGCTTCCACTTTGTTATATAACAGTTGACCATGGAATATTTAGTAGTGAGGAAATTTCATGAATGGACTTATTGCACAGGTAGCAACCTATCACGGTCTTCTTCTTCTTCTTTCGGCTTTTCCCTTCAGGGGTCTCCACAGCGAATCATCTCTCTCCACCTATCCCTATCTTCTGCATCCTCAACCCTTGCACCCACTAGCTTCATATCCTCATTAATTCCATCCATATACCTCCTCTTTGGCCTTCCTCTTTGCCTCCTGCCTGGCAGCCCCATGTCCAACATTCTCCTACCAATATACTCACTGTCCCTCCTCTGAACATGTCCAAACCATCTTAATCTGGTCTCCCTAACTTTGTCCCCCAAACGTCCAACATGAGCTGTCCCTCTGATGTACTCGTTCCTAATCCTGTCCAATCTTGTCACTCCCAAAGAGAACCTCAACATCTTCAGCTCTGCTACCTCTAGCTCTGACTCCTGTCTCTTCCTCAGTGACACTGTCTCTAAACCATACAGCATGGCTGGTCTCACCACTGTCCTGTACACCTTCCCCTTGATTCTCGCTGATATTTTCTGATCACACAGAACTCCCGACACCTTTCTCCACCCATTCCAACCTGCCTGCACTCGCTTCTTTACCTCTTTCCCACACTCTCCATTACTCTGGACTGTTGACCCCAAGTATTTAAACTCCTGTACCTTCTTCACCTCTTCACCCTGTAACCTTACTGTTCCACTTCCCTCCCTTTCATTCACACACATGTACTCAGTCTTACTACGACTGACTTTCATTCCTCTTCTCTCCAGCGCAAACCTCCACCTCTCCAGGTTTTCCTCCACCTGCTCCCTGCTCTCACTACAGATCACAATGTCATCTGCAAACATCATTGTCCAAGGAGACTCCTGTCTGACCTCCTCTGACAACTGGTCCATCACTATAGCAAACAGGAAGGGGCTCAGAGCTGATCCCTGATGCAGTCCCACCTCCACATTGAACTCCTCTGTCTGACCTACAGCACACCTCACCACTGTCCTACTCCTCTCATACATGTCCTGCACCACTCTGACATACTTCTCCGCTACTCCTGACTTCCTCATACAGTACCACAGCTCTTCTCTTGGCACCCTGTCATACGCTTTCTCCAAGTCTACAAACACACAGTGCAACTCCTTCTGACCATCCCTATACTTCTCCATCAAAATTCTCAGAGCAAAAATTGCATCCGTTGTGCTCTTTCTGGGCATGAAGCCATACTGCTGCTCACAAATTTCCACTACCTTCCTTAACCTAGCTTCCACTACTCTTTGCCATACCTTCATTGTATGGCTCATCAACTTTATCCCCTATAGTTACTGCAACTCTGCACGTCACCCTTATTCTTAAAGATCGGCACTAACACACTTCTTCTCCATTCCTCAGGCATCCTCTCACTCTCTAAAACCCTGTTGAACAAATTAGCTAAAAATTCCACTGCTGCCTCTCCCAGACACTTCCAGACCTCCACCGGGATGTCATCAGGACCAACTGCCTTCCCACTTTTCATCCTCTTCAAAGCCTTCCTGACTTCATCCTTTCTAATCTTATCTACTTTCTGTTCCACAGAGTTCACCCCTTCTACTTTTTTTCCCTCTCATTTTCCTCATTCATCAGCTCCTCAAAGTATTCCTTCCATCTCCTCTGTACACTCTCCTCACTTGTGAGCACCCTTCCATCTCTATCCTTAATAACTCTAACTTGCTGCACATCCTTCCCATCTCGATCCCTCTGCCTAGCTAACCTGTACAAGTCCTTCTCTCCTTCTCTAGTGTCTAACCTAGTGTACAACTCTTCATATGCCTTCTGCTTGGCCTTAGACACCTCCCTCTTCACTCTGCGCTGTAACTCCTTGTATTCCTGTCTATTCTCTTCAGTTCTGTCCCTGTCCCACTTCTTCTTGGCTAACCTCTTCCTCTGGATACTATCCTGAACTTCCTCATTCCACCACCAAGTCTCCTTATCTTCTTTCCTCCTTCCAGATGACACACCCAGCACCTTTCTCCCTGTCTCCCTGATCACTTCTGCTGTAGTTTCCCAGTCATCTGGCAGCACTACCTGACCACCCAGAGCCTGCCTCAACTTCTGTCTAAATTCCTCACAACATTCCTCCTTTTTCAGCTTCCACCACTTGGTTTTCTTCTCTATCTTTGACCTCTTCGTCTTACAGACCATCAAAGTCATCCTACACACCACCATCCTATGCTGTCTAGCTACACTCTCTCCCACTACCACTTTACAGTCACTAATCTCTTTCAGATTGCCTCTTCTACATAGGATGTAGTCTACCTGTGTTCTCCTACCTCCACTCTTGTAAGTCACTCTATGCTCCTCCCTCTTCTGAAAATAAGTGTTAACCACAGCCATGTCCATCCTCTTAGCAAAGTCCACTACCATCTGTCCTTCTAGGTTCCTTTCCTTAACTCCAAACTTGCCCATCACCTCCTCATCACCTGTGTTCCCCTCGCCAACATGTCCATTAAAATCCGCTCCTATCACCACTCTCTCACCCGTGGGAATACTCTCCATCACCTCATCTAATTCACTCCAGAATCTCTCTTTCTCCTCTAACTCACAACCTACCTGTGGGGCATAACCACTAACCACATTCAACATCACCCCTTCAAACTCTAACTTCAGATTCATCACCCTGTCTGACACTCTCTTCACCTCCAGAACATTCCTCACAAACTCCTCCTTCAGGACCACACCTACCCCATTTCTCTTACTATCCACACCATAATAAAACAGCTTAAATCCTGCTCCTATACTACGAGCCTTGCTACCCTTCCACCTGGTCTCCTGTACACACAGTATATCCACCTTCCTTCTCTCCATCATATCAGCCAGCTCTCTACCTTTCCCTGTCATAGTACCAACATTCAGAGTTCCTATTCTCAGTCCTACACTCTTACCTTTCCTCTCCTCCCTCCTCTACTTCTTCGACCAACAGTAGCCCAATTTCCACCGGCGCCCTGTAGGTCAACGGCGCCGATGGCGGTCGTTGTTAAACCGGGCCTCAACCGATCCGGTATGAAATTCGTACTGACGATTCGCATGGTTAAATTTGGCAATGTTTTACGCCGGATGCCCTTCCTGACGCAACCCTCTCTATTTATCCGGGCTTGGGACCGGCACAGAAGTCACTGGACTGTGACCCCCATGGCTAGATTAGCAACCTATCACGGTACCACGCTTTAATTCACTGAGCTCCTGAGAGCGACCCATTCTTTCACAAATGTTTGTAGAAGCAGTCTGCATGCCTAGGTGCTTGATTTTATACACCTGTGGCCATGGAAATGATTAGAACACCTGAATTCAATGATTTAGATGGGTGTCCCAAAACTTATGTGAAAATATAATGTATTTAATAATTCTCATTAGAATATTACAAATAAACAAATATTATGTATTATTCATTCATTGTCTACCGCTTATCCGAACTACACTCGGGTCACGGGGAGCCTGTGCCTATCTCAGGGGGCATCAAGGCAGGATACACCCTCCGTCATATATAATGAAGGGGACGGAGTGCCAACCCATCGCAGGGCACACACACACTCTCATTCACTCACGCAATCACACACTACGGACAATTTAGAGATGCCAATCAACCTACCATGCATGTCTTTGGACTGGGGGAGGAAACCGGAGTACCCGGAGGAAACCCCCGAGGCACGGGGAGAACATGCAAACTCCACACACACATGGCGGAGGCGGGAATCGAACCCCCAACCCTGGAGGTGTGAGGCAAACGTGCTAACCACTAAGCCACCGTGCCCCCCTATTATGTATTACATTATCTTTATTTTTGTTCATTTATAACATACTGAATCCTCAAAATAGCACATCCTGTATAGTCATAGTGTTTATAATTTGTTATGAACATTATTAAAACCATTATTTTAACACTTCCTTAAACTGACTTAATTCTTATATTGAACTAAATATTATTGACTATAACATTATCCTTGCAGTGTCTGTCCAGGAAGAGTCGAGAGACATCAGGGACGTTCCATTGTCTATCTGAGAACGCGGAGTAAAAAAGAAACTGCATAACAACCACAAACCGGTTCTTTTTGTTTACATTTACCTCTTCTACTTGAAGGCATTTGTTAGCACTAAGGGACAAATTTACACTCATGGGCTTTCCATTTGTGTTCTACTGATGAGAAAAAAATCGAAGCTAAAAGTGTTTTATGAAGACATATTTATGAATAAAACAAATACCTTTCTACTTTACTTAGATGAAACCACCTTAATTAGTCTATTGAACTATTCTGAACAACTTGACATAGGTTGAGGAGAGTATTGTGATGCTTTTCTTAATAATTTCTGGTCTTAAGTCTTGCACAAATTGTTAGTTACATTAGCAAGGTCAGAAGCAAATCTGCTGTATTTAAGATGTTATAGTGTTTCATGGAAAATAAACTTGTAATAAAAAAAAACAGTGATTAGGAAATGGTAATAAATAAGAAAAAAAAAACAGATGTTAAGTCGGTTAGCATGGTTTCTTTTTTACCTCAAGCAAACACTAGCTTCTCTACTAAGGGCTAAGGAGATGCATTTATTTTTTCCTCTACTCATTTTGTGCTTTCATATAATATCTCAATCATTTACAGGTTAATAACATAGAAAAGTTGTCAAAAGAAAAAAAAGAAAAGAAAAAAAAGCCAGTTTCTTGCTAATTCCTCAGAGGATGCTGGTTGCTATGTCAGCAGAAGTATTTCAGACACTTCAGTGTGTAAACTGAGCACTTATTATTTTAAAATACTGTCACTATAGTTTTTAAAAAAAATAAATAAAAAAAAAAGCATATAAAAAGTTTAATGACTGAAATCTGTGGTATAATTAATAGCTTTTTAAATTTAAAAAAATTAGCCTTTTAATAAATTTGGGATTATTTGTGATATTTTTTTGTCTCAGGTATAAATTGTTATTAGCATTTTGCTAACATCACAGATGTAGTTTATGAGCTCCCAGCTAAAGTTTCACAGGTTAGCTCGGGGCTAATGGGGACGTAGGCGAATAAACTGTCTTTATTTATTTTTTTCTTTATTTCCTTACTTTCTTTCCTTCTATCTATATCCCGTTCCTTAATTTTCTCCCTTTCTTCATTTCTTCCCTTCTTTCTTTATTTCCTCTCTTCTACCTGTTTATTTTCATTTAAATTCCTTTTTATATCTTCTTACTGCTGTTTTATTTTCTCCATCTTTCCTTTCGTCTTTCCTCTCTTTACCCTCTTCATTCATTCCCAGCATTTATTCGTGCATTACTTTACCGTGGCGCTCTTTCCTTTTTTTTTTTTTTATTCTTTCTTGTTTTACTGATCTTTCTTTCCTTTCACCTTTCTTTTATTCCTTCTCTTTCACTCTTCCAGCTTCCTTCTTTCTTAACTTACTGTTGTCTCTTTTCTTCCTCCTTCCTTTAGTTTTTCTCATCCCTTCTTTTCTCTCCCTTATTCTTCTCCTTCTATCTGCTCTATAGTTCTCTTCTCCTTTCCTCCGAGTACTTTTCTCTTTTCTTTCCTCACATGTCTTCTTTTCTTTCTTTTCTGTAATGTACTGAATGTGTTGGTGTGTCTCTCACTCCGTCTGAGAGAAACTGCACGCAGGTGATTCTCTCAGTGTTGCGTGCAGCTGTTGCTGTTGTTCCGGGAAGATACAACAACAACAACAACAACAAAAAAATGTTGAATGGTGTGTCTGGGAATTACCCGGATGTGGCATGGTGACGGTCTCGTTGGCGTTGGAAGCCCCGACGTTAAAGATGACCACAGCGGACGCATTCTGTCCGGACGCGTGACGTATTTTATCCTTGAACGTGCAGTTTCCGCGCGTGACCAGGGCGATCCACGCGCTGGCTCGGTCAGGGACGGCGAAGCGCGTGTTGGGGTCGCAGGCGTGGCGTTCTCGCGCGGACACCGCCGTGACCAGCAAGCCTCTGGCATCGCGTTTGGGAGAGTGCTCGCCGTAGTGTCCGCACTCGCTCTTCTCGGTGCGCAGCTCCGCTGTGACCGGGTCCACGTACGTGACGCTGACAAAGGCCGTGTACCACTCCTCCTTTTTCTGCCGCGAAGTCCAGGCACGGCGCGTGCACCGAACACAGAGACACGAGCCACACGGTCAGCGCGAGGCCACGGCACGCCTCCGTTACCGAGTGCCACATTCTCTCTTTTGACTCCGGTGCAGAGGCGCGAGCGCGTCCGTGTCTAGTCCATGTTATGCGTTTGTGCGTCGCGTTCCAAATGTGGCGTCCAAATCCCTACACACTATTCCCTACATCTGAGAGTCACGAGCACCGTGTGTGTGCGCGTGAGAGAGTGACGCTCACGTTACGGATTTTATCTACGGATTAACGAATTTTCTTCACCGTTGTGTCACGGTGCTCCCACATTCCGTCACATAAACACCAACATAGTGTCGTCCAGCCTGGACGCGTCCCAAACCGACTCCACTAGCCTGAACAGCACAGGTGCATTGTGGGATATCATGCTGAGCCCCCGAACAGTACACCTGCACTACACAGGAAGAAATATGGAGATTGGAACACAGCCCTCAGCTTTTCTTCTCCTTGCGTGTCATGGTTCGTTTCCGGTGACGTCACACAGGACAACGTACAGCAGCGCCGCCCAGTGGTGGTGTTAGAAATCACAACACAGATCAATCAATCAATCAAATTTTTTTATTTCTGGAAATAAGACATTTAGTTTATTGTTTTACACACACATACCTTTATAATCAACCACATGTAACCAAAAATGGACAAATTATTCAAAAATAAAAAATCTGTTTGCATCTTTCTTCTTTCATCAAATATGTTTAACCGTGTTTGTGTGTTTCTGTGTGTCCTATGTTCAGCCATCAGACTTCAGAGTTTCCAGGACATTCTCTCTCTCGCTCTGTCTTCCTCTGGGATAATTGGAATAAGTGTGTGGTCCAGTAGGCTGTGTGTGTGCTGACACAGAGTGTGTGTTTGGTCTCAGAGTGTGTGTGTTTCTTCGTGGTCTGTGTTTTCCTTTTCCTGGACACACATACACAAAGTGTAACTCCAGTCAGGAAGACTGTGATGGTTAAAAGCACCATGGCTGCCTGGAACATTGAACCTTTTGACTGATTTCTGAGTGATTGAGTCTGTAAACAAGGACAGATGCATCAGCTAGGCAGTCGAACTCGTCGCTACTCGGTCGGTGCATCAGCACGTATCCATCTACCCCTGCACACAGGAACACCTTCTTAATCTAGCACTGGACAGACGGGCTGAGGTTTGCCACCAAATCCACTGTATCCACCAAATATCCGAGAACCTGACAGAAGGAGAGAAGATAGCAGACCAGTGGTGGATGTTGGTACAGTGTGTTTACATTTTTAATGCCTCAAGGCATCTAACAGAGAATTGACTCCATTATCCTAGAATATTGAAGTAGATGAAGAGTCTGGGTTGAACCATTCAGGAACACTGCTGCTCCACTTAAATACAGGTTAAATGGGTAAGAGAGAAATGACAGGTTTAGAGAGACCTGAAAGCTTTCCTAAACCATCCAAGTCATGGTTGTGGCGTTCATACCTTCAGAAAACACAACATCTGACTCTTCTCCAAAACCCCTCATGGAGCCATCAGACAGCCAGAGCTCTTGCTTCGACATCAGACATAGGCGTGTGTTCAGAGTGAGCTCGGATGGCACTGCATCGCTCACCTACAGCACACCAACATCAGTTACAATGTGTGTGTATGTGTGTGTGTGTGTGTGTGTTGTGTGTGTGTGTGTGTGTGTGTTTTTTTCTATGTGCGTGTTACTGACCTGTTCAAAACGGACATCCAGGCTGATGGTTGTTGGGATGACAAACAGGTGAGTTAGTGTATCCCAAAGTGGGTGGAGCTACACAGGGGAGCAAAGTCACAATATAGGAGCCTGAGTATTCTCGAACCCAAACCAGACACACACACAGATACACATAATAGTAAAGACATAATTCAAACATATAATCACAGTAGCTACACGCATGAAGGCATGCTCTATTTTCCTATCCACTGTGTGTGTGTGTGTGTGTGTGTGTGTGTGTGTGTGTGTGTGTGTGTGTGTGTGTGTGTGTTTCACAACATTCTCAGAAGTGAAGTGAAGGAGGCCTCGGTGCTGATCAGAGACAAAGAGAAGGAGATTAGTTTAGTGTGTATGCACACATACACACACATGCACACACACACACACACACACACTGAAAACAAGCTTCTTTTCTGAAGTTGTCCAGCAGCCAGCCTTCATCATTTATTTTCATGCTGGTGGGATACAGAGAGCCTGAGGAAGACGGAGAGATGGAAAAACGGGATGGAAAGAGAACACAAGTAGATAAATAATGAAGGGGAAAAAATCTGCTCATGAACATACACACACAAGCACACACACACACCCTGTAGCTCATTATCGAGAGGACTGGAGATGCCTTGATGCCACAGAATAGATGTGCCATAGACAAAAATCAGCCACAGCTCAGTGCGCAGGTCAAAGGTCATCCAGCCAGACAGGGCAGGATATAGGGACCAGACGAACAGCGGCAGCTGCAAAGATACGGAGGACTGCACCAGACTCTGAGAAAAAGAGAGAATGACAGGAATGATAATTAGCCTATAATTATTATTGATTGATTATTAGCCTATAATAGCTAATAAAAGAACATTCTTATCATAACACACACTGTACCTGCCTGTCCGTGCTAACTGTCCCACCACAAACACTCAGTAGCGCCTACGGGTCATAATACACTCTGAATGTCCACACACACGCCTCCACGTCCAGGTTGCTGTAGAATTGGCATGTACTCAGGCTCCTCAGAGTGTGTGAGCGTGTTTATGTGGAGTTGTTCAGAACAAATCCGTATCGAGTGGTAAGCTTGTGCTGATCCAGCAGATTGGAGCAGCGATGGCTAAATACACAAGACACATCCGAGCTCAGAGCATCTGAACATGAGAGAGGATGAGTGGAGATCAGTGGCAAGAGACCTGGACATGAAACATAAAATAACAGACCGCAGAACCAAACACCTGCTGCTGTTCTCTTACTGATTTAATGCTATGTAGAAATGTTCACAAGAAGCAGCTGGGGATCTGAAATTGCTAGTTTCAGTCACTAGCCAGCTTGTGCTGAGAGTCTAGAATTCCTAGTTGCTTAGCAACACAACTTAGCAAGACTTCTTTGTGTGCTAATTATGCTAACTGAGACATGGTTTATGTTAGGAACATACACGTGTTTGTACACAGCTGTGTTGAAGAGGCACAGCTGTGTATAGTAAAGTGTGTGTAAAGTGTGTGATGTTTGTGATACACACCGTTTGCGTGAGACAAGCTGACCATTAGTGTAACGAGGTGAGGGTGACCATTAGTGTGACACACACCTGGGGAATCACATGCACACACACACACACACACACACACAGACATCATGTTTTGTCTTAAACGTTAGTTATCAATTATAGTTATGAAAGAGAAGACTATGACTCTGGACCCATTGATGACTTCTGGGAATTTTAAGTAGAGAAATGTGTGTAAATGTAATGTAAATACTGTAAAATTTAAAGTGTGTGTGTGTTTGTGTGTTTCACACCTTCTGTATTGCTGATTGCTGTACTTCTGTATTGCTGATTGCTGTACTACAGCACTACTCAGCTCCAGCCCTCTCTGCCCTAACACACTCACAGCTCTCACCACACACTGCACCCTCCACCCTTCCCAGAAATACACCCCATCCAGCAGCTTGGACTGCACCGGAGCCATGAACACACTCTCCTGCAGCTCATGCAGCTGCTCTACTGCCTCGCGCCACTGCCGTACTGCCTCACACTCGGCCCCACCCACCAACCAGCGGAACTCTGTCAGAGTGTCATTCACAGCCTCATACACACACAGTGACAAGAGTGCAGAGAATCGCGAGTGCTGTGGCTCACACGCCATACACACAAAGCACTGGGCTTAGTCTCGTAAACAGCTAAACATTCAATTTACCATACCATTTTTAAATCATTTATTTTGGAAATACTCAAACAAAATATAAAGAATCTCCACTGTTCATCGATGGATCCCCTGTAGAGATCGTCAAGAGCACCAAATTCCTTGGTGTGCATCTAGCGGAGAACTTCACCTGGTCACTCAACACCACCTCCATCAGCAAGAAAGCCCAGCAGTGCCTCTAATTCCTGTGGAGGCTGAGGAAAGCCCATCTACCTCCCCCCATCCTGACCATGTTCTACAGAGGGACCATTGAGAGCGTCCTGAGCAGCTGCATCACTGCATGGTTTGGGAATTGAACCGTCTCGGATCGCAAGACCCTGCAGTGGATAGTGAGGACAGCTAAGAAGATCATTGGAGTCTCTCTCCCCACTATCACGGACATGTACACCACATGCTGCATCCGCAAAGCAAACAGCATTGTGGATGATCCCACACACCCCTCACACACACTCTTCACTCTCCTGCCATCTGGAATGAGGTACCAAAGCATTCGGGCCCTCACAACCAGACTATGTAACAGTTTCTTTCCACAAGCCATCAGGCTTCTTAACACCCAGAACTGAACTACCAGCTCTCTCTCACACACATACACACACACACACACACACACACACACACACACACACACACACCACACACACACACACACACACACCCACCTGTATGAGCGGACTCTCAATATATGTATCTCCTATTTGCACTACCTCAAACGCTGTTAATGATTAATTATTTGCACTATTTTTAAACTGCTGCTATCACACTCTGCACACTACAAATGGTCATGCTGCTATGCATTACATACATATATGTAATGCACATCACATTCTGCCAACATTGCACATGTTTTTTGTCCTGTCTTGTGTTCTTTTTGTACTTGTCTTTGCACTGTCTTGTCTTTGCACTGTTTGCACCTGTTTGCACACTTTGCACTTTATGTAGCTAGAACAAACTTCTGTCCTAGCTCTGTGTTGTTGTTTTGGTTTTGTAATTACATGTTGTGTGTTGTTTTAATGTAGCACCAAGGTCCTGGAGAAATGTTGTCTCATTTCACTATGTACTGTGTCAGCTATATGTGGTTGGAATGACAATAAAAGCTTCTTGACTTGACTTGACTTGACTTGAGTGTATGTGCCGTGTCCAGAGCGTGTGTGCGTTCTAGGGTGTTCGCTCTAATACACCAGGAAACTCAAGACTTCAGGAACCGCTGGAAAAGTGACGCCCCCCTACAGACGGCCACTCGTCTATGTGCACTATCACTTTAGGGTTCTGAAAGAGACGTCAACACACACACACACACACACACACACACACACACACACACATACACACACACACACACACATACAAACAGCAATACATGACAATCACCAGTCACTTGCTCTGGCAGCTCTTTGTGTGTGTGTGTGTGTGTGTGTGTGTGTGTGTGTGTGTGTGTGTGTGTGTGTGGGTGTGGGTGGGTGTGTGTTACCTGTATATCAGCTACCATGTTGTCATCAGTTCTGAGTTGAACACTGAAAGTCTCTCTGGTTTCTCTCTCAGTGTCATAAAGCACAGAAACCTCAACAAGTTGTTTCTTCTCCTCTTTTTGATAAATCTGCTTCTCGAAGGACACCCAGTGGAGCCGGAATGACAGACGACTTCCCTCTAAAGAATAAAAAAGCAGCGATATGGAAAGAATAATAATCAGGGATGTGCCATAAAGATGCAGAAAATGGGGCAACTCCAAGAGCTTTGAGTTTCAAAGGGCTCCTTGTTGTGTGAGGCATGAGTGTCTCCACCTTGTTACTAGTGAGTGCTCCAATGATAAGTTTATACAGTTGTGACGACGCTGCACACACCGCCGCACGCATACAGAAGAGAGCCGCTCTTCGCCCCCTCCCTCTCCCTTCAAAACACGAGCAGCGGTGGTTCAGTTCGCTGGATAGCAGCGCCGGCATAGAGTGGGAGAGAATCAGCACCATGGCCAGCGCCACTAAATTAGAGTGCTGGGCGGAGCGGGAGAAAGCCCCAGGTGTCAGCAGACAGCCCCCCAAAAGCCCGCACCGGCTCCTCTTATTCCACTCCCTATCATCGGCGTCCCCTTTGAGAGTATCAGCCCGGGGATACCCCGAGCTGGTCCCACTCCGGAAGGCCACCTCCCGCCTGAGGACCATGTACCACTTGCGGACTGATGGGCTTGTAGAATGGTTCAACCATAATAATAATAAATATGTCCAAGCTGAATATATCTTTCAATGTGAATGCACTAACTGCAAACCCTGATCTTGACTTTTCATAACCTGGTGCAGGAGATACATTTTCAACAAATCCAAAAGATGGCTGTGAAATGATAAATAAATAAATTCTGTTTCTGTATCCAAATCCCTAGCTTGTATATTCTCCTCTTTAATAATATTTTTACTTCCATGACAGTAAAGTGCTTCCCTATGTGGACGACAGGTGGACTGCTAACCACAGTATGAATAGGCACATGAACCGTGACATTTTGAATCATCTCGCCATTCACAAACCATTTGCCAGACACAGTAAGAGTAAAAGAATCATTAATTCTGGCTGGTCCTATCCTACTAGCTGTATGGATGTAGGTCACAGCACCATTTATAAAGCTGCGAAGTGTAAATATGTTAGACTGGACTTTATTTACATGGATTACACCAAATCTGGGAGCAGATTCCACTTTAAGGGTCACATTGACATTTTGAGCAGTTGGTCTGTAATCCTCAAATGTAATCTTAACTATTACATTCTCAACAATTCCATTCTACCTCAACAGTTATGTCTAAGTTTTCTGGATGTATGGTGACAACTGGGACAACTGGCTCAACGGGTCTTACAGTGACCCTCACAGTTATTGTAATGGCTGGCCGTCGGAGGCGGAAGTGGCCGGATCCATTCGCCGAGCTGGCGATAGGGGGAGAGCAGTAGGCGTAGTCGGGGACAGGCAGAAAGTCGGCAACAGGGAAGCAATAAACCAAACGATGTATTCCAAAGGGGTAAATCCAAAAGTGAAAGTGATTACACAGTCTGGGGTCGATAATCCAATAGCGGGGTTGTCAGAGGAAGAGCACAAGAAGAAACGATACACAGTCCAGTTCATACACAGAAGACAGTCCAGGATAGCACAATGCCAACGCTCAGTAAGTCCCATTAGAAACGATACTTCGCGGTGAGCAGGAAGTGCGCATCCGTATTTAAGCCTGCCGTGAACCGGAAGTAACTCAAAACACAGGCGAGCGCTCCCTCTCATGGTCGGTTCTCGGGCGGTTCATGACATAGCCCCCCCCTCTAGGAACACCTCCTGGGGTTCTACGCCGGGGGCACCCCCTAGGCCGCGGAGCGGGTCTGGTCGGGTGGTCGCGGTGGAAATCCTCAATGAACGAAGGGTCTAGGATGTCCGCGGCGTCCACCCACGAACGTTCCTCGGGACCGTACCCCTCCCAGTCCACGAGGTACTGCAGACGCGAACGAACCCGTCTGGAGTCCAGAAGAGCCCGCACCTGGTATGCAGGGGACGGGTGACGCGCTCCCTCCAGCCAGTGGCGCCATTCTTCCAGCGCTGCCTTGATCGCCAATAACTCTCGGTTGCCCACGTCATAATTGGCCTCCACGGCCGTGAGTTTCCGGGAGTAGAAGGCACAGGGGTGAAGCTTCCTGGGGTCGCCATGTCGCTGGGAGAGCACCGCCCCAAGCCCGCTGCTGGAGGCGTCTACCTCTACCACGAACGGCCGGTCAGGATCAGGGTGCCGCAGGATGGGGGCCGTGGTAAAACAGGTCTTGAGCTGTTGGAAGGCCGCCCGGGCCTGGTCCGTCCAGGTCAGTCTCTTGGGTTTCCCCCTCAGTAATGACGTCCGAGGACCAGCCACCGAGCTGTAGTTACGGATAAACCTCCAGTAGAAGTTAGCGAAGCCAAGAAACCGCTGCAGCTCCCGTACCGTAGCAGGGGCAGGCCACTCAGTTACCGCCCGAACCTTGCCCATGTCCATCTCCACTCCTTGGCGGGAGATCACGTACCCCAGGAAAGTCACCATGGTCCGGTGGAACTCGCACTTTTCCAGTTTAACATACAAGTGGTGCCGCTGCAGCCTGGTGAGCACCTCCCGGACCTGGCGTACGTGGTCCTCCATAGAGGCAGAATACACCAGTATGTCATCGATATACGCGATGACACCCTTTCCTAGGAGATCCTGAAAGACCCCATTGGCTGGTGCAAGAAAAACACCTCGCACTGCCGCAAAAACCCGCGACAGCGGTCCGCAGACCCATCGAATTTCTCTGGCATAGCCAGCCGGGGTGACTCACCGTGTGCTAGTGGCGGATCTCGCGGTGCGGCGGTGCTCGCGCTGCGCAGTTGGCCGTGCAGCGCCTCCACCTGATCTTGGTAGGAGCGTATGACCACTCCTTGCCGCACGATAATCTTGCGCAGCTCCGCTGGATCCGTGATCGGCAAAGTATTCTGTAACGGCTGGCCTCCGGAGGCAGAAGTGACCGGATCCATTCGCCGAGCTGGCGATAGGGGGAGAGCAGTAGGCGTAGTCGGGGACAGGTAGAAAGTCGGCAACAGGGAAGCAAAAAACCAAGTGATATATTCCAAGGGGGTAAATCCAAAAGTGAAAGTGATTACACAGTCTTGGGTCGATAATCCAATAGCGGGGTTGTCAGAGGAAGAGCACAAGAAGAAACGATACACATTCATTCACGTTCATACACAGAAGACAGTCCAGGATAGCACAATGCCAACGCTCAGTAAGTCCCATTAGAAACGATACTTCGCGGTGAGCAGGAAGTGCGCATCCATATTTAAGCCCGCCGTGAACCGGAAGTAACTCAAAACACGGTCGAGAGCTCCCTCTCGTGGTTGGTTCTCGGGCGGGTCATGACAGTTATAGGTACATGATGAATATCATCACTAACATCCAATTTAAATTGATCTTGTAGTAAGTGTCTATTTCCACTGTGGACATAAACAAACAAATTTTCCTCCATGTAAATATTTCCTCTAAGCTGGAACATTTCAAATTCAAATTAAAATTAAAATTTTTATTTGTCACATACACAACCATACACAGTACGATATGCAATGAAATGCTTACACAACTGTTGTGACCTCGAAAAGGGAATAAGAAGTAAAGAGTAAAAAGGAAGTAAGAAATAGAAGGAAGAAGGAAATAAGGCAAAAAGAGAATAAATATAAAACAAAGATATAAAATATAAAAATATAAACACAAATATAAAATATAAAAATCTGCAATTAAATTAGAGATGAAAAAAATATATATAAAAATATTAAAAATGTAGAAATGTAAAAATGTAAAAAGGTGGAGCTGTAGCAGTGTGCAAATGTTCAAAGTGATTGAGTCCTGTGCAATGTGCAAATGTTCAAAGTGTTATGTGCAATGTGCAAATGTTCAAGTTGGTTGGTGTGTTCTATGTGGAGTTTTGGTTGAGAGTCCGTATAGCCTGCGGGAAGAAGTTTCTCCTCAGTCTCTCTGTGGAAGTGCTTTCCTGACCGCAACAGAGAGAACAGTCCATTGTTGGGGTGGCTGAGGTCCTTCACGATCTTCCTGGCCTTGGTCCAGCACCGCTTGCTGTAAATTGAGTGCAGGTCAGAGAGCTTGGTATGGATGATGCTTCAGCTGATCGCACCACCCTCTGAAGAGCTCGTCTGTCCTGAATGGTGCTGTTCACAAACAAGGTTGGGAACAGCCATGGTGCAGGAGTAAAAGTTCCTGAGCACCTTAGAGGGCAGTCTAAAATCTCTCAAGCGTCTGAGGTGGTAGAGACGCTGCCTGTGTCGTCAGCAAACTTGATGATGGTGGTGGAGTTGGTAGTGGCCACGCAGTCATACGTGTACAATGAATACAACAGGGGGCTCAGAACACAACCCTGGGGGGCTCCAGTGCTGAGGGTGAAGGAGGCTGAGACATGTCTGCCCATCCTTACTGCCTGTGGTCTGCCGGTTAGGAAATTGGAGATCCACTGACACATAGATGGGCTGAGTCCCAGGTGCTGCAGCTTGGTGGTGAGTGTGGAGGGAATTATAGTGATAAACACTGAATTGTAGTCGACAAAGAGCATTTTAACATAATTCCCCTTTCTAGTGTCCAGGTGAGTGAGTGATGTGTGAAGGAGGTGAGAATTGGCATCATCTGTTGAGCGGTTCGGGCGGTAGGCAAACTGTAGCGGATCTAGTGCGTCAGGTAGTGAAGAGATGATGAAGTCTCTGACCAGTCGCTCCAAGCACGTCATCACTACTGAGGTCAGGGCTACAGGGCGGTAGTCATTGAGGGAAGCAGGATGGGTTTTTTTCGGGACAGGAACAATGATGGACTCTTTGAAGCATGTGGGGATTACCGACTGGATTAAGGAGAGGTTGAATATCTCAGTGAACATGGGTGCTAGCTGGTCAGTATAGGCTCTGAGGACTCGACCTGAGATTCCGTCTGGTCCTGCTGCTTTCCTGGTGTTCACTCTCCTGAAGGCTCTCCTCACATCATGCTTGGAGATGATGAATGCGTTTTCGGTGTTGGCATTCTTTTCTTGTCTGCAGCCACTAGCATTAGCTTTAGCATTTGTTATTACATTAGCGTTAGCCTTAGCATTAGCCTTAGCGTTGATAGCTGCAGCCTTGAAGTGAGTGTGGAAGATGTTCAGCTCATCTGCCAGAGATGCGTCCACATTCGAAATACCGGATGTTGGTGCTTTATAGTCAGTTATTGTCCTTAGTCCCTGCCACAGGGTCCTAGAGTCACTCTGTTGGAGTTGTGACTCTAGTTTCCTCCCATAGCGCTGCTTTGCCTCCTTCACCGCTTTCCGAACGTTGTATGACGCAGCCTTGTACGAGTCCATGTTGCCCAATGCAAGTCCCGCATTATAGGCAGCGGCGCAAGATCTCAGAGCGTCGCAGATGGTCTTATCCACCACGGCTTATGATTGGGAAATGTTCTGATGATCGTTTTTTGCACAGTATCATCCGCTAGTTTCCTGATCAATCCCACAACCGCTTCCATAAACACATTGATGTCATCAGAGCTGCGCCGGAACATGTCCCAGTCTGCATCATCGCGTGCATCCTGTAGAGCGGCCACCAATTGGCCCATCCAGCGCGCGACCTCCCTCTGAGCCGGAACTTCCTGCTTGAGCAGTTGTTTATATTTTGGCATGAGGAAAATGGAGGCGTGGTCAGATTTCCCAAACTGGGGGTGAGATTGTGCCTTGTAGTCATCTTTTATTGTTGTGTAACAATGGTCCAGTGTCCTTTCACCCATGGTGGGGCAGGTAATGTGCTGATAAAAGTTCGGCGCTGCACGTTTGAGATTGGCACTGTTAAAGTCCCCTGCCACAATAAATGCAGCATCTCTGTGTTGTGTTTGATGCTGTGTGAGTGCCTCATGCAGCTCGTATAAGGCAGCGTCCGTGTCCGCTTGTGGTGGAATATAAACAGCGCTGATTATGACCAATGTAAACTCCCAAGGAAGGTAAAAAGGACGACATTTGATAGTCAGTAGTTCCAGGTTGGGTGTACAGGAGCGTGTGAGAGGAACAATGCTCGAGCTGTTGCACCAGCTTCTGTTCACCATTAAACACACACCACCTCCCCTGGACTTCCCCAATTTCAGTGGTCCACTGTCCATGTGGTGAACCGAGAACAACTCAGCCGGCTGGATGGCGTGGTCCGGCACCGCTGGGTTCAACCATGTCTCGGTAAAGCAGAGGAGATTGCAGTCTTGTATGTCTCTCTGGAACTTTACCCTGGCCCTGAGGTCATCGAGCTTGTTTTCCAGCGACTGGACGTTGGCGAGCAGGATGCTTGGCAGAGGTGTGTGGTGTGCACGGGCTCTCAGCCTGTTCCTGACGCCGGCTCGTATCCCTGGGGCCGCTGCTTCGGGTCGCGTCCTTTGTTCACCCCCAGGATCTCACATGGCCAGCTTGGATCCGGGGTTAAAAATGTCAAATTGTGAGTACATTGTATACCAATAGAAATAAGGTTATCTCTGTCGTACCTAATGTACTCAATTGTGAAGAATTTTCTCAGTTGTGAGAACTTTTTCCTGGAATCTGAGCACCCCTCTTTTGGGGGATCTCAGTCGTGAGAACTTTTTCCTGGAATCTGAGCACCCCTCTTTTTGGGGTCTGTATTACTGTGAGGGTAATGTTCTTTGAAACAGTGTCCTGATATGTTACATCCAAGACATCTTTACCAATTATCTGTGCTGTTACTCACCACAGTAAACCCAGTGTTGGTAATTTGTGGAGGTTTATTGTTCACTGGCTGGAGCACAATGGTTAATTGATCTCTTGCCAAGTTTCCAGCAGTATCCTTAACTGTAAAGGTGAATTGGATTTCTCTTGTTATAACACCAATTTCCTGATCGGGTGGCTTGTATGCCACTTTGCCATAATTAATCTGTTCCTGGGTAAATTCTACAATTATGGTATTTGGACTGTCAGCCAAAACAAAGTGACCCAGGAAGCTTTGTTTCGGGGTCACTTCTTGGTTAAAAGATGGGAAGATGATTGTATAACAAAGGTCCTTGTCTATAAGAGTGAGGTCAGTGAAGTGCAGCATGTAATTGTTAAGAACAGTCAGTTCATATTCCCGAACTGGAACCCATAATGTGGTTCCAGGATACAGTTCTGGAGGCAGATCATCAATCGGGGACCAACATAGCAATAGTAGAGATTTCCTTCTAAGATGTCGCTGAGATACCACTCCACAGCCACTCATTCAAACACATGACTAGAGTTACTATATCTCCATGTCTTCAGGAGTCTGAGGTTGTCTGAGAAGCACTTGTCCCACTGAGGGATACGGATACACTAGAGTGAATTTCAGATGTCTGTTTTCAGAGTCCACATCTGTTGCACTAAAAACAGCTGACAAAATCTGTTTAGTCTCTCCCTTCACAATAACTAAGCCTGTGTTCACATTGACAACTGGTGGCTCATCATCTTGAAGGTAACCAAATTATGGTAACCAGAAACAAGAACTCTACCTCATTTACCCCATCTGTCATCCTAAACACAATGTTGTCACTGAAAGTCTCATGCTCATACATGACCACATCAGCGTCCAAGTCATCTGGTGTGAAGAATTCTCTCGGAACCATGAACTTTTAGGGTTCCATGATGCAACCCATGGACTACAGATATACTGACATCTGCAAGATTGTCTTCCTCACTGATGCGCAGGTTTAGATGGCTGCAGAGTGGTCTGGACTGGCCCTTAAACAAAAACTGACCAGCATGCAAGGTGACTACTGGAGCCAGTGTATTCATGGGCTTTACCACAATAATAAAAGAGAAAGGACCTGATGTAGAACCTTCTTGATCAACAACCTCAAACTCAGCATGTAGAGTCCTCTCCTGGAGGCTTGAAAACAATTTTCAGATCCCAAAGCTCTCTTTGGTAAAAAGCACTAATGGGTTCATTTGGATTATTGGTACTAATGATAATACCTTGCTCTGGAGGAGAGACCACTTTGAATACCAGGTCATCCAGATCAGACTCTAGATCCTCACCTGCTAACATATCAGTGGTAATTGCTGTCATGACAAACTGACTTACCTCCATCATCATCAGTGAGATGAAACTCGGTTTAGGAGAGCTGTTCATTGCTGTACCATCTATAATGACTTTAAACTGGAAGTGCTCCTGCTGTAGCTTCCTGTCTTGATTATCCAACCTCTCTACCGTGAAGGGTACAAAATCTACTTTGAGTGACTCTGTGATAGGCTTAAGTTTGTACCGGACACCAAGGATGAGAAATACATTACAGTCAACTGGTTGTGAGTTTGTAAAGTAATTGAGAAGTGATCCATAACTGGGATAACCACCTGTACCAATAAGAGGTTTTAGGACACATTTTGAGTCACTGAATGTAATCGCAAGTCCTTGGGAATTGATGGGATTACTGTAGCCATTCTGTTTATCTACTACTAAGGGTCGGTTGAAGTTCACAAGCCGTTAAGCATTCAGGATCACTGCAACTCGCAAAGTGAGAGGAAGGAGAATAGTATCTGTTTTTATGCTATATCTCAACTGGAGTCTCACAAAATCCATTCCAACTCTCTGAGATCCAAAATGCACATATTCAACATCTCCTTTTTTGAAAGAAGAAGGGAATTTTTAGGTGACAGCATCTCAAGTTTCTGTGCCAGTGGTTCATGGCCCACAACTGTTAAATAGCACTGATCTCCAGGTTGAACCTTAATAAGAAGGTGGTTCAAAGGGTCCAACACCACTGAGCAACCTTGTGGTACTAAAACCTCATTATTAGCTTTGAGAATAGATCCGAGGTCAGGCACTGACCTTTGCTGGTAGTGATAGACTCATTCGAGTCCCGATATGTGGAATCCACTACAACAAAACTTAGAAAGATCAGAACAACAGCTGATATAACATGCAGGGAAGTTAGTTTGCAGAATAGAGGAGCCATCTTTTTTCATGCTGTGTTCATCCTCCTGCCTGAACTCCCTGAAGTCTTCCATCCCAGGATTTCCTTAAGTACTCTGTCCTGCTAAGGAAATGTTTGCAGGAAGGGTAATAGGAATTCCCAGGCATGTTTTACCTTCATGGCACTTTGCCTTGAACCATCATCTGCTCCTTCATTAACCTTGGACTGAAGAAACACACACTTTTAATTTGATTCAGTTTTAAGCAGCAACATTTGACTTCATGACTTCCACTCACTTCCCATGAATCGAAGAAGAGGAATTAGGTCTTAATTTAAGTAAATGGAGTGTTGATCAACCAGATCAGCATATAGGAAGACAAGGAAAAACTATTTAGTTAAACTATTTAGTATTTGCATTCATTTTGTATTCATTTATTCCTCTTCATTAACAGCTTTATCCTGGTCTCAAGATCTGGAATATTTCTCTGGAACACTAGTCCTTCAAAGGACACCACACTCACATTTAAACACTCATTCAAACTTATCTTACTGAGCTCCTGTAGCCCCACACTCCTGCTCAGATTTTTATCAGTAAATGTCAGATCTTTTACTGCCATAGCCACAAACTTTGGAACGCTGTCCTTCAGGGACTATGTGACTGCTCTTTCCCTATTTAGATTTTTTTTGGACAAAGCAGCATAGCCTACTACAGAACCAAAAGGAAACCCACATTGTCTGTTACAGTTTATTCAATGAACTAGTAATTTTACAGTTTTGACAGTGATGAACAAATATAAGATGCACAATATCAAACATACTGATATAAAACTAGGATTTTATATATTTCAGGTTTTGTATTTGATCCCCAAAGAAATAATCATCTAGGGTTATGACACTTAGTAGTTAGGTCATCACTATTTAGATGCATGCAGTATTACTCTGCATTCATACTATCAAGCAACAAAGCAACAGGTTTATTTTCTATGTACATGCAGTAATGTATGACAGCATCAGTGGCAAAGCAGCATGCAATGACTCTGTCTCGAAGGATTCATCAGACCAATCGTGTGGTCAGTGTGGTACGACGTTTCTTCAGTACCTATAATTGAAAAAATCTTATCCTGCATTTTATGACCTATTATTAAATGTGGATAGAGACATTACAAAGAAAAATAAAGCTTGGAAGAAAGTAGCAGAGTTTGGTATTGGACTAGGTTTGTAGCTAGTACAGTTAGCATGGACTGCTAATCCATGCTAAAAAAATCTATTTCACTCTTTTATCACTGCAAAATATTACAATATATTTTTTCTAGTGCAGTAAATCATGCCCTGTAGGTTATACAAGGTTACACACCAATCAGACATAACATTATTAACACTGACAGGTGAAGTGAATAACACTGATTATCTCTTCTTCATGGCACCTGTTAGTGGGTGGGATATATTAGGCAGCAAGTGAACATTTTGTCCTCAAAGTTGATGTGTTAGAAGCAGGAAAAATGGGCAAGCGTAAGGATTTGTGCAAGTTTAACAAGGGCCAAATTGTGATGGTTAGACAACTGGAACAGAGCATCTCCAAAACTGCAGCTCTTGTAGGGTGTTCCCGGTGTGCAGTGGTCAGTATCTATCAAAAGTGGTCCAAGGAAGGAACAGTGGTGAACCGGTGACAGGGTCATGGGTGGCCAAGGCTCACTGATGCACATGGGGAGTGAAGGCTGGGCCGTATAGTCTGATCCAACAGAAAAGCTACTGTTGCTCAAATTGCTGAAGAAGTTAATGCTGGTTCTAATAAAAACAAAAATACACAATGCATCGCAGTTTGTTGTGTATGGGGCTGCATAGACGCAGGCCAGTCAGGGTGCCTATGCTGACCCCTGTGCACCGCCAAAAGCACCAACAATTGGACACATGAGAATCATAAACTGGACCACAGAGTAATGGAAGAAGGTGGCCTGGTCTGTTAAATCATGGTTTCTTTTACATCACGTGGATGGCCAGGTGTGTGTGTGCATCACTTTCTTGGGGAACACATGGCACCAGAATGCACGATGGGGCACATAGCACCTACCCAAGCATTGTTGCAGACCATGTACACCCTTTCATGGAAACGGTATTCCCTGATGGCTGTTGCTTCTTTCAGCAGGATAATGTGCCGTGCCGAAAAGAAAAAATGGTTCAGGAATGGTTTGATGAGCACAACAACGAGTTTGAGGTGTTGACTTGGCCTCCAAATTCCCCAGATCTCAATCCAATCGAGCATCTGTGGATGTGCTGGACAAACAAGTCTGATCTATGGAGGCCCCACCTCGCAACTTAGAGGACTTAAAGGATCTGCTGCTAACATCTTGGTGCCAGATTCCACAGCACACTTTCAGGGATCTAGTGGAGTCCATGCCTCAAAGGGTTAGGGCTGTTTTGGCCTAACTAATATTAGGCAGGTGGTCGTAATGTTATGCCTGATCAGTGTATCTCTTTATATTTCTCATAAGAGAATAGTTATATAATATATATATTTCGCATAGGAATTAAAATCGCTGGATGGATGTAAATACCTACAAGTGACAACAGTACCACCACTGCTATAAGCGACATGAGTGATTTACCACCTGTTAATGTGAATGCAGTTTAAGCAGTTGCTTAGAACCTATAAGTTTGAATTTATAATTATTGAAAAAGAGTATATAAACCCACTTATTACTTATTATATTTGGCAATTTTAAGCATTTATAACAAAACAATTTTTTGGGGGAGTAAAGGAATGCAATGGTTCCCCTTGTGGTCCACAAAGTGTGTCTGGGTTTTACTGCACATCATCCAGGTTAATTTCGGTAAAGAGGTCCGCAGAATCATTCTCTGAAACACATCAACATACACAAACACCATAAGCAGCGTGGCATATGCTCCTATATACACTGTATAAATTAATGTTGTGATGCAACAGTAGGAAAAATTGTAAATTAAAATCTCCTCCATTTTCTATAAACTGACAGCATGACAGTTCTGCCTACTAATGTTCTATTGGCTCAAATATCAGAGGCTCATGTATTCACAAGTAAAAGTTCATCTACTCTTTCAAATCACATGCCCTGTCAATTTCAGTGAATAATCATTTCTATCATTTGAATTTTATTTGCACAGACTGTCTTAGCTGAAAAAGTGTTCAGATGTCTCCTTTATTAGTCTAGCAATGGTGTAATAAATCATAAATGCCAGAGCTAAACTGGGCTAATGGCATACACTAAAGCTATTATACAGCAAACAAACATTATGTACAATGTATTAGCCACCATCTGACAAACTGGAAATATTAGAAAAAAAGTGTTTTATCCACAACTAACTCACATTACACTCCAAACATTAGCTTAGTAATGAAGTTTCCTGTTTGTACACACCAGTGTTCATGTCATTGTTGTTGTTTTCGTTGCCGTTGTCCGTAGTTTTGTCTGTGGTTTGTTTTTCCATTTCAGGGTCTGCACCAATCAGGTCTAGATCCAGATTAAACTCCACCTTCTTCACCGGTGAACTCAGGCTCAAATCAGATGAATAGCTGTCCTCTTCTGGGAAATTCTGCTGGTCTGAAGGGCAGATAAGAGAAAGGGAAAATAAAAGAACTGTCTCTTAAATCACACTGTCTAGCTGAAACTAATCCCACAAGCTGACTTTGTTATTGTTGCTAGATCTATTGCCAAGAAACACTTTCATAGACATCACTGACATCAAAAAAGCTGCCAATCACAAACCTTTACCTAATGGAATGCAAGATTTTTCTGCTCTGTGGTGAATGAGAGCTTTTTTTTAATTCAGTGAAGTCTCAAAGTGAACATCACATCATGCTTTTTAAGCTAATGAGATAAAACAAGTAAACTTCTCATGTTACCTAGAAACCAAAAATTACAGCTTAACCACTGACTAAAGTGCACTGAACCTGGAGACTCCTTCAATACATGTGCCTTGATACATGATCCTTACAGAAAATTTGCAGCTGTGATTTGCAGCAGAGATACTATCAGACCAATCAGAAGCCAAAACTCAACAGATTTGACTCAAACGATCATTAGCATAATGAAGCTTTACCAGTAGATGGCGTCTGGTCCGGCATCTCTCCAGAACATCCGTTAGCCACATTATTGGTTTTGTCAGGATTCTCCTCTGGAATATATTCAAGATTCATAGTAGATCCTGTGCAAAGATGCAAATTAGATTTTAATTGCATAATTAAACATAATAATAACTTTTATTACAGAAAGGTAGTTAGTCATGTTCTCAAAAAACAGCTTTTCCAGGATGTTTAATACATATTCTTCATCATGGCTCATGCTGGCTTTAACTGCCTCAAAACTTTTCTCACAACAGAAAGTTAGTGCTATTTTTCAGTCCTAAAACTTCCCACATTCCTTGTGATATTTCTTTAACTATCATTTCTTTCTGATTTTACCATATTTTGATCATGCATGTGGTAAAAACAGATACATTTAATACATCTTCCAAGAACTTTCTTTCAAGAACCCAAGAGTACCTACATACTGCCTTTATAACACAATCACAAGCATCAAAATAAATCAAATGTGTAAATTTATGAAACGTGACATGAGGTTTTTGGTCATGTAGCGACAACCTTTAAAATTAGTATTAAAATTTTAAATTGATTAATTCAAATCAGCAGGCACATGAGCTTTGTAAATAAAAAGTGAAGATTTTTCTACCATCAGAAGAATGGATCAGACAAATAGATTTCAGATGTAAATTTTACATGTAATTTAACTGCAGAAATGAGTGATGTCATATCAGACCAGCTCAGCAGTTTCTGAAGTTTAGGGCAAGACCACAGAGATATGCAGGGTGGGTCTGTCTGCATCAACACAACAGTCTGTGAAAGACTACAGAAGTAAATGACGGCCCTGCTAGTGCATTTGTATTCAGTTTCAGTGGTTAGGATTAAAACCAGATTCTGCTTGTACTGAAAATGTAATGAACAGTGTGTGCTGCTGAAATCCGGTAAGAATTTCAGCTGTAGCTCTGGTTCTAGTTTATTCATCTTTTTAGCAAAACATTAATTAATTAATCAGTTGTGCTGCAACAATTTCTAAAAATCTTTGTCAAAGTATTTTACTCTTGTTTGATGTAAAAAAAAAAAAATAAATAAATAAAAGAAGGCAAATCTCTCTCTGTCACTCTCTTTTTATTATTCCTTTTGTCTTTTTATTTGTCACTCACTCTCTTTTTCTCTCTCTCTCTCTCTCTCTCTCTCTCTCTCTCTCTCTCTCTCTCTCTCTCTCTCCTCTCTCTCTCTCTCTTTTTGTTTGTCTCTTCTTCATCATCATAATCAGAGGGATGTAAGCTTTCTTGCCTTTAGTTTGTTCGAAGGTTCCTGTTGGCTCAAGGCTCCGAAGTGGAGTGTCATGCTCACTATTTGTCAGATCAAAGGAATATCTCTGGAGACACACACACACACACACACACACACACACACACACACACACACACACACACACACACATATGCACACAATTAGATTAATCAGCCATTTAAGGAACTCAATGTTTAATCTATTTTTAAAATACTAATTTTATAATAAATGTCTTCGCCTTGCCTTTCCTTTCTTCCAAAGATTGTACAAAACGATGGCAAGGATGAAGATGATACAGATAATGAAGATAAGAAAGAAGATCCCTACAAATGAACAGAAATCACATATGAATAATGAAGCCTTTTTTAATAAGTAATAAATGAAGACTTTGTCGAAAATGTTGTGTTTGTTCATTGTGGATAGAAGCACAAAAAATCCACACTTACCTGCACCTCTACCTCCGCTGTCAGTCTGTGAGGCTGCAAACATAAACACATGGTTATGGAATAGTGTGAACTGTGATTATTACAGAAAACATTACAGATCAGTGAGGACTTGACACCTCAAATCACTTGAAAGCCACAATGATATAAAAATCCTCTCAGAAATCCTGTCAGATTAGCTCATATCAACTCGCTAGCATTAGCTGCAAATATAATGAGCATTTATGAATATGCCAGCATAAGCTCTGAAGGCTATAAAGATATGAATATGAAATACCTAAAATCTTGTCAGAAATCCTGTCAGATAAGCTCATATTAGCAAACATTTTAAAATTCGACTTGAATATCCTCTAAAACATCATGCCAGGACACCTCATACTATGAAGGTAGTGAGCTTTAACTGTGAGGACTATGAAATGTATGAATATGCCCTAATAGTTCTCTCAGAAATCGTGTCAGCTTAGCTTACATCAGCTAGCTAGCTAGTATTCACAATAAACCTTCATATCCCCTCAGAAATTCTGTCAAATTAGCTCTTATTAACTTGCTATCCAGTGTTTGTTGTCAATATTATGAAAATTTAAAGAAATTGAGTCATGTTGGCTTATTTCAACTCACTAGGCAGCATTAGTGAATAGTAAGAACATTTGTGAATATAACTCAGAAATATAAATCGAGTCACATTAGCTAGCATTAGCAGTCTCACTAGCACATGGGTTATTACTCATTTAGTTTATTTTAAAGCATTGTTCATTTCAAAGTATTATTCAATAATTAATATCAGTTTTGCACTAACTATAGTGGCACTAAGAGGAAAGGTATCACAGTTATTAAAGTGAGAAATGTAAGTGTCTGAGAAGGTTTTAGTTTAAAGCGGTTTAAAGATGTTTTTAGTGCTGTATACAAGTAAATGAATGTGTACCTGAAAGTGAGAGGCTGAAGAAGAAAAGAGTGTGAGTCTTGTGGTTAGTGCAGTTAAAGGGGAAAAAAGGTTCTGACTACATGTGCTCTCTTTCTCTCTCTGACGCACACACACACACACACACACACACACACACACACACACTAAGCATTATGCGCATTTTGTGTCAGGATGTTAAAATGTGGTCAAATAACACACAAAAGCATCTCAATAACTTTCATAAATGTCCACTTGAACTCTGAAAATACTCAACAGCATGCTGATGTGCAGCAGCAGGAAGTCTCAGGCAGTTGTTGGTTTCAGTAGCTTAACACTATTGTGTGTACACATTCAAATTTGTGTGAATGTGGATCACCAAAATTCATTTGACAGATGCTTTTAGTGGGGGAAAAAATTATAAATCATAACTAAAGGGCGTGCAGACTTTTCCACACAATTGTGTGTATTATTAGACACAGCTAGCTCGTTGTACTTTTGATATGAATCACAAAATCTTTTTTTTTTGTCAGAGCAGCACAGTCTGGAGGAAGCCCGCAGCACGCCCACGAGCTCAGTGTTTTCCTGCGCAATTTAGAGAAATTCCCTATTTGTTTATGATTGTGTAGTTGTGTTTCTGTTATGTAGTTGTGTTCTTGATGTGTAAATTGTTTCTTCTCTCTAAAGCGATCATTGCTCTGGGTGTTACTGTAACGTGCCTGTTATCAAATAACCGCTGCTAACTGACTCTGAACCCCACCTGCTCACACCTCAGCTTTAACTGCATGACCACAGCAACTGCTGCACTTTTTATTTCTTTGTGTGTGAACTGAAGAAGCAGCGATTGTGTCCATGCAGAGAGAAAGAGAAAGACAGAGCAGATACATGCTAAACACTAAAACAGGTCAAAATGCTTTATTAAAATATGATTTTGTATGTTTCTGTTTGTGTACTGTATAATTTATGCATTAAAATAAAATTCCATTAATTATTTCATAGTAAAAATATTCTCATAAGCTTTCTCTCTCTCTCTCTCTAATACACTCTGTCTATCTCTGTCTCACTTTCTATCTCTCTATATGTCTTATGCTCTCTCTCTCTCTCTCTCTCTCTCTCTCTCATAAAGAATATATTAGGGGTGGTAGTTCAAATGCATAAGGCTGTTGGTTGGATAACGGGGTTCAAGCCCCAACACCGCCAAGCTGCCTCCAGTGGGCCCTTAAGCAAGGCCCTCAACTCCCCTGCTCCAGGGGTTGGCTGACCCTGGGTTCAGACCCAAGAAAGGGATATGCGAAGAATGAATTTCAGTGTGCCGAAATGTTTGTGTGACAAATAAAGGATACTTAAAAGAATAAATAAAGATATTATATATATATATATATATATATATATATATATATATATATATATATATATATATATATATATATAAAATTATTGGCCTTCACTGGTTAATGCTTTAATTTTGCCACATTGTTTCTGTTTCTGCATCATAAACTCTAAGCACCAATCGTGTTCCTATATGGAAAATCACTAATAAAGGGGCGGGGCTTTTAAAGTAATCCTTCATTTGCAAATTTATTGCTTTTGATCGTCTTGAAATTATAAATGTAGACACCTCTGAGCATTGTTGTGATCCACTGACATCAAGCCATTAATCTAATACTTGGTTTAATTTAATAAACATAAATGATAAACATTATAAACATTATAAAAGTGTGCTATTTTGTGTTATGTTGTGTATGTCATTTCCTATTATAAGTTTTTTTTCTGGCTGCATCGCACTGTGTGTCTCTAATTGTGTGTCAAAAAGCTTAAACATCCACCCCTTATACTCATAACTCAAACACGCAAAACCACACACACACATACACACACACACACACACACACACACACACACACACAGAGTGTGTGTGTGTGTCTGTGTGTGTGTGTGTGTTTGTGCTGATCGGTCTAAGATTCTCTGTTGCGTTAATTAGGTCAGTGCAGTGCGTGTGTGTGTATGTGTGTGGTTTTACATGTTTGAGTAATATAAGAGTTAAGAGGTTGCATGTTTGATGTATGTTTGAGTAATATAAGAGTTAAGAGACACTCTAAGAGACCCTCTACATTTTCATTCTATCATGCTCTCACAAAGTTTCCCTTCAACCACAATCCTGAGAAAAACTTAATGTACATTTAATGTAAGTATAAATCATTTATATAGAGAGAGTGGGAAACAAATAAAATGGAAAAGCAGGGAGGAAAAGAGAGAGAGAGCGAGAGAGAGAGAGAGAGAGAGAGAGAGAGAGCGAGAGAGAGAGACTACCTGCAGTGGTAGATCCTTTGGTGATATATTCCTTAGTGGTAGATTCCTTGGTAGTAGAGTACTGAGTGGTAGATTCCTTGGTGGTAATTTCCTTGTTGGTAGATGATGTGGCGTCTGTATCATTGATAGTGTTGTTTGTCTGTATCATTGATACTGTGTTACTGGATGTTTCTGCTTGTGTGTTGGGACTATCAGAGGTTCTCACATTGGACGCATTCTGCTGTCTGTAGATGTTTATGGAGGTTGTAGAATCTGAACCAGATATTGTTGTATTCGATACACTGCTCACACTGTCTGAATGACTAGTGACCATGCACATATACAACATAACCACTAGAGGACAAGAAAGAGAGAGGGAGAGAGAGAGAGAGAGAGAGAGAGAGAGAGAGAGAGAGAGAGAGAGAGAGAACAATAGAGAGAGGAAACACAGATAGACAAACAGAAAGAATAGAAGATTAATTACATTTTTTATAGAAAACAGTTAAGAACTTTCATAATAATGGAGAGAGATCTTTGTTTTAAATTTTTTAATAAGGCATTTTCTCAATTTTTTAGAACTAATGTACCAAAAAAAATCTGTCCAGATTTTTACTTATTTTTTTAAACTTCCTGTTTCACGCACTCCTGCAGTTATTTTCCCTCATAGTGATTTGTAATGATGCTCGCTGCTCAGGAATATAAAAACATAAACAAATGGGTCCTGAGCAGGATGAAGCAGTTACTGAGGTGAGAGAATGAAGGCAGGTAACTGAACACAGCACCAGTTACTGCTGTCCATGTTAATTAGTGCGGCCTTTCTCAATCACGCTCATGCTCCCTCCAGTACACGCCTCTCACTCAGACCATCCTTTATGTACTTTTTTACATTTCCCTCATTATCTATTACATAATAATACAGTAGATTCTCCCCTAAGTATAATGCCATTCTTCAAGACATTTTCTCCTCACTCTCTGAATTAGATTTGATTTGAATCTACTCAAGATGGATGAATTCACATATATGTACATGTATATATATATATATCAAAAGTTTGGGATCACTCAAAAATTGTATTGTTTTCCAAGGAAACACACACGACATTAGTCTGAATAGAAAATATAGCAAAAGAACAGGGCATGCTGACATGTCAGTTAGAAATAATGATTTTGATGGAAATGAATGTTTTTTTCAAACATTGCCTTCATAAAAAAAAACACATTTTGCAGCAATTAAAACCTGGGCATTCTAGCTGTCAATTTTTCAAGATAATCTGATGAGATTTCACCCCATGCCCTCTGGAGCATCTTCCACAAGATGGATTGGCTGATGGAGTCTTCCTCCGTAGCTGAAATCAAGCTGAAATATGCAAGTGATCCCAAACTTTTGAGCAGTAGTATATATATATATATATACATATATATATATATATATATATATATATATATATATATATATATATATATATATATATATATATATATATATACTATTGCAGTAAAGCTGTTTGACTTTCACAAATTTACACCAGCTATAAAAAATGTTCTACATTCATGTTTTAATACACACAAAACAAACAATAAAATAAACAATAAAATGAAAAAATAAAAAAGCAATAAATGACAAATCAATTCCAAAATCAATTTGAACACGCTAACATCTGGTCTATGGAAAGTGTAGAAAAGGTTCCATAAGGGCAAAAATGTACTAAAATGAGTAATAAATTAGTAATAAATGATTAGTTCTTTATTAATAAGCCATGAATAAAACAGATGTTCTAAGCAGCACATTTTACAATTCAGACTTGTTTTAATAGAGATAAAACTGTGTTTAAAAAAAATGTGAATAGAACAAGATAATCCTATAAAAAAAAAAAAACTAAGAAAAAATATAATCCTAAAAAAAGACTCAGGTAATCTACAATGTTGAAGACTGTAGTAACTGATTGAGGTACAGTTCAGCCCACATATTAATATTATTTTTTTGAAGCTCAGGTTACAGCCACATGTCTAGATAAAGCTCTTAAAGTAGAATAGATGCTCTTAAAGACAAAAATTTTTTAATCACTTAATAAAAGAATAAAATGTCTTACCTAGAGTGAAAGAAAAGAGATGAACGTGATTTTGAGACATCTTTTTTTATATATATTTTTTAAATCTGAATTTTTCCCAGCACTTGTTAGACAGAGCTGAAGTCACACCTCATGTACATGAAATGGCTTCTTGTTTCCACTTTAGCTTCTGAGACAAATGTCACCAGTACATTCGAGACCAGTGTGAACAGGATGCCTGCATGCGCACGCTCACATGCAGAGCGAGTAACCGCTTACAGGAAGTCAAGCTCACAGAAAACAGATGTATGAGATGTATGGTGCAATGATGCGGTCTAAATTTCAGAGGTGCTCATGCTTCTGGATGAATGTGTAAGTGGATACTGATGATGATGATGAAGATATTTCCATAAACATGTTGCTTAAAACCCTATCCCCACCCCATCCTTAAGAAAATGTCTGTCAATTTGTAACATATATAAAAAACTCATATTATTTATACAGTATGGGATGATGAATCAACATTCTATGCTGAATTCTGATTGGTCAGAAGGTGTTGACTAACAGCAGTGCAGTTGTAAATCACTGATTCACATTAATCCAAATATTGTTGCTATAGTAACAGCTTAATCGCAGAGACTTTTCCAGAGGTCCATTACTCTCTATTTAAAAAATAATGGATGGAAGATTTCTGTGGTATAAGAGGAGTAAAATAAGTTGAGGATGTGCTGTTATAAGAAAGAATTTGAGATTATTTTCCTGTAACAGCGCAACACTGAGAGGTGTGTTCCATATGTTTCATACGTCCCGCCGATGTGAAACAAATCATTCAGACAGACAAAATTTACATTTCAAAAAATTAAATAAAAAACAAAAGGCAAAAAAACCCAACTTTATTAATTTTAAATTAAAAACAACTCTACAACTTTTACCTGTACATGAAACATTCTGCAAACACATTTTACAGTAAAGACATTCAGGTGAACACAAAAGTATAGGGTTAATTGTTTTTCTATTTAAAATCTCCATTAATGAAACAGTTGGAGAGACGAGATGACGTCTGTAATCAGCTGAAGGATGCGGTCATCTGATGGTGCGGTACATCATGAAGTCAACAGTGGTGCATCGTGGGAATTTGCCGATGGAGCTTTCCTCCACAGGTGTGTACACCTTAATCTGGCGCATGTGTGTGTCGCGGCCGTTCTGGTGGTTGGCCAGCACGGCGATCTGGATCATGAAAGTCCTGATGGGGTTGTTTATCAGGTCCAGGAGTGGGATGTGGATCCAACCACTTGGCTCCACCATCTCCAACTGCTGCTCTCTCACACACACACACACACACACACACACACACACACACACACACACACACACACACACACACACCAATTCCAAGAGAAACCATGTAGGAATGCACTGGAGATCTCATAACACAATAATCCTCTAATACTTCATCACAACATTCGACATCACCATATCAGATCAATGTTCCTTTTATGTCTTTCAGTTACTCATGATTTCACAATAACCGTGTGATTATACTCCAGCTACTATAGCATGACTCTCTAGTGTAATATAAGTGGAAAAAACCATTGATGCTGGAATTTACGGTTAATTGTCTTTATAAAACAGAACATTTTTAATAATAAATCATTCTGTTCTGTATGTAAATATAATAGTTCAGTCCCAGAACTGAGAATATAAGAGAATATAAGAGAATAAATGAGAACATAACGTTGTCTGAGCTCTCGTTGGGTTACTGGAACTAACTACACACTCATGTGTCTCCTGTAAAGAAAATAAAAACGCCCTTCAGTCAGTGGGTGGAGTCTTCTGTGCCATAGAATATAAACCTACTGTAGCAAATACTTCAGCTAAGGAAGAAACACTAAAGAGCCAAAAATACTATAATTGAAATCACCGCTTTAGTGGAATTACATAAAATTAAAATGTACTGCTACAGATTTACCTCCAAGCTTTATACAAAATTTAAGGGGTTATAAAAAGGCAGGTTTTGGATGTGGACTCGTACCCGGATCTCCAGCAGGTTGTGGAAGTTGTTCCCGACCCGGACTGAGATCTTGCTGGGAGTGTAGCTCTCATCGGATTTATAATCAGCGTAAATGCAGAGCATCTTCACTGTAGTCTTCCTCCTGCGGCGGAGAGAAATGATTAGCAGTGATGAGACTCCAAATAACTCCAAATTAGATCGAGGTCACGCTCTGTGGTTTGTCTGTTTTATGGTTTTAAGTGGTACATAATTCGAGAATTAAAAAAAAAAAAAAAAAAAACACCACCAAGCTGTGTGAGGTGTGCAGGTGCAGGCCTCGGTGAGAACATGAGAAATTCTCTGACATTATGATTTTTTTTTTTTTTTTTTTTTTTTTTTTTAAATAAAATGCTTGATATTTTGCATTTAATCTTTAAAACAAAATGTTACTTACATTTTTAGTGCAAAATATTTTATTTGTATGAAAATGTTGCACTAATCTAATTAGTCAAACAGTTATTCATTTTTAAATGACACTGCTGTGAGTATTGTGTCAGAATCGTGATACACATCATGAATCAAAGAAATCCCTTTGAGAAAATGTTCTATAATGTTAGCAAGCTTAAAGCAGAGAGCAGGTTTTGTTTCACTTGTTTCTTTACAGCCTACATGGCTTCTGGTTTCAGTGATGAACTCAACAGACAACTACAGTCAAGCCCGAAAGTATTCATACCCCTGGCAAATTCTGACTTAAAGTTACTTTTATTCAACCAGCAAGTTTTTTCTTGATTAGAAATGACACAGGCGTCTCCCAGAAGATAATAAAACAATGTACAAGAGGCATCATTGTGGAAAAAAATGATTATTCATCTTTTATTTACATTTGAACAAAAAGTTGCATGTCCAAAATTATTCATACCCTTCTCAATAATCAATAGAAAAGCCTTTACTGGCTATTACAGCAATCAAACGCTTCCTATAATTGCTGACCAGCTTTTTGCATGTCTCCACTGGTATTTTTGCCCATTCATCTTTAGCAATGAGCTCCAACTCTTTCAGGTTGGAGGGTCTCCTTGCCATCACCCTGATCTTTAGCTCCCTCCACAGATTCTCAATTGGATTTAAGTCAGGACTCTGGCTGGGCCAGTGCAAAACGTTAATGTTTTTGTCTGCTAACCATTTCTTCACCACTTTTGCTGTGTGTTTTGGGTCGTTGTCGTGCTGAAATGTCCACTGGTGCCCAAGGCCAAGTTTCTCTGCAGACTGCCTGATGTTGTTGTTGAGAATTTTGATGTATTGCTCCTTTTTCATGGTGCCGTTTACTGTGATTAGGTTCCCTGGTCCACCGGCTAAAAAACACCCCCAAAACATTAGGTTCCCACCACCATGTTTGACAGTGGGGATGGTGTTCTTAGGGTTGAAGGCTTCTCCTTTTTTACACAAAATGAAGGCTACATCATTGTGGCCAAACAATTCAATTTTTGTTTCATCTGACCATAAAACAGAAGACCAGAAGTCTTCTTCTTTGTCCAGATAAGCATTTGCAAAGGCCAAGTGGGCTTTTGTGTGCCTTATCTGGAGAAGTGGTGTCCTCCTTGGTTTGCGTCCGTGGAACCCAGTAGTGTGCAGTGTCCGTTGAACTGTCTGCCTTGAGATGTTGCCACCAGCAGAGCCCAGATTCATCAGGATGGCCTTGGTGGTGACCCTTGGATTCTTTTTTACCTCTCTCACTATCCTCCTGGCCAGCACAGGTGTCACTTTTGGCTTCCGACCATGTCCTCTGAGATTTTTCACAGTGCGGAACATCTTGTATTTTTTAATAATACTTTGCACTGTAGCCACTGCAACTTCAAAACATTTAGATATGGTCTTATAGCCCTTTCCTGACTTGTGAGCAGCCACAATGCGCAGCCGCAGGTCCTCAGTGAGCTCCTTTGTCTTAGCCATGACTGTCCACAAACCAACAGCAGAGAGCTTCTGTTTTTCGCCTGTTGAGTTGATTAAAACAGCTGTTCCCAATGAATCAGGGTAATTAGGATGCTTTAGAACAGCTTGGACTATTAGGAATGGTATAGAACTTTGGATTTTCCCATAGACTGTGACAGTTTGCAAAGGGTATGAATAATTTTGGACATGCCACTTTTTGTTCAAATGTAAATAAAAGCTGAGAAATATTTTTTTTCCACAATGATGCCTCTTGTAAATCGTCTTATTATCTTTTGGGAGAAGCCTGTGTCATTTCCGGTTAAAAAAAATCTTGCTGGTTGAATAAAAGTAACTTTAAGTCAGAATTTGCCTGGGGTATGAATAATTTCGGGCTTGACTGTACATCCACTACTGTTACATCCCTAATCAAAGCTGATAATGAGTTTTCATATAACTTGTCAATATTTTATGCACAATGTCTCTTAAGGAGAGAACTCCTAAAACGAGTGGATCTCCATAGAGTCCGGGCTCGTCTATACCTGAATTGGATGTTGACAAGGTGAGGCTGCGAGCCATCTGATTGCCAGTACGTCTCCAGATTATCGTCCCTCAGCTGGTCGACGCCGAAGCCTGCTCGAACACACAAACAAAAAATGCAAAAAATTTACACAACCTGACTTTGAAATGATGAGTGACAAAAATGATCATACACAGTGTGTGTGTAAATGTATCAATAGTGAAACCTTAAAAATATATCTTTATATATTAATAAAGATTATAAAGTTGCTTTCGGCTGCTCCCTGTTCGGGGCCGCCACAGCGGACCAACTGGTCCGCACAACAACTTGGAACAGATGCCCTTCCTGATGCAACCATCCCATTTTTCCGGGCTTGGGACCGGCACTGAATCCAGTGGCTGGGGTTTGGGCATTGGCTGGGAATTGAACCCAGGCCTTCCGCATGGTAGGCGAGAAACCTACCACTGAGTCACCATAAAAAAAAATTTAACATTAAAATGACGAAAGAACAACCAACACAAATCAAATCATATTTGAATATTAAGATATATAATCTATATATTAATAAAGATTATATATCTTAATATTCAAATATAATTTGATTTGTTTTTTTGTCATTTTAATGTTAAATTTTTTTATGGTAAAGGTAACCAGTATTAAGCATTGTTAATGAAGGAGATTAAAGTGAGCACACCAGGTTTGCAGGAAGACAGTGACCACACGGCCTGAGAGCCGATCTCTCGCACCGTCCCCGTGCGCTCCAGCTGCTTAGGGTCAGCTCCAGGAGGGGTTTTAGTAGCAGCTGCCATCTTTACTGGGATCACAACAGTGTGTTATTCTTTCCCTTTCGTCATAGGAATCAAAATTCCTTATTGCTTTTTCAAACTCTTCTGGACTTTTGTACATGTTAAACTTTTGTCATTACCTGTGTGATTAGAACATGCAGTGTGATGTGCATCAGGAGGTCTGCAGGCATAAATGCTGAAAAAGGAAGCCTAAAGCTTAATATCTTAATATATATACTCAACAGCACATCCATAGTTTTTCTAAATCATACTTTCATTTCCCAGACATGTAAAGGAATCCTGTGTAAGCTGAAAACCGTTAATAATATTACACGTCCCTTGAGCTTTAACATGTACTACATAACATTTACAAACATATTTCAAGCTTTCCTCATCCCACTGTTATCTGAATGCGTCAGCAACGATGTTATATACCTTAATGTTTCAAAACCCAAATATCTAATAAATGTTACAGAAAACTACGCCATTCATCTGGACTTACATAGGGTAACGGTTAGCTAGATTGGTAAGCTAACTGTCAAAACACTATAGGCTAGCATAACGTAACACAGTACGCCAACTGTAACAGAGTTTTAACAAAGTCTAACTATGTGAAATAAAACCCTATATTACTTGTTCTTCGATTTAATATGATGTACTGAACATCTTCCTCCAAGTTATATTTAGTCGCAAATTCGAATTAGCCTTCTTTCCCGGCTTTCGCGCACGCTGATGACGTCAGAGCGGGAAGCGGCGTGGAGGGGCAGTCATTGTGAGCATGCGCGCTATTTCACAACCCTATTTCCAGCGAGTTTTGACGAGGGGCTTGTTTGTTTGTTTGTTTGTTTGCAAAAATACTAAAATATATAACATAGAAACATTTTTTTTCAATATTTCTTTAAAAAGGAGCTGGAAGAATGAATTAGATACCTATTATAATTATTAGGTCACAATTATGGCTTTGTTTGTTTGTTTTTGTTCTTTTTGTAGATATTTGAATAGATTTATTAATCTTTACACTGTTTGGCTTTAGTTTCAAAGTATATCAATACAAGCTTAGAGTTATTATGTTTGATATTAATGCAATGATACATTAAATATTAAATTAATAACAAAACATTGGTTGTTCTTGCTGTTTGTGATACCTGTTAAAGCCAAACAGTGTGTCTGGCTAAAACAAAGACCAAACTCTGAAAAGAAACTGATTCACTAGATAACATCTGTTATCTATAATAAATAATTTTAGAAGATATTTCCCTAACCATATCAGTAAGTGAGTGTTTATATGGAAAGCTCCACAGAGGCTTTTTGCAAACTGATACCAGAAACTAACAGCATTAGCAGTGGAAAGAGTTTCTCTCTGATCTACAGATGCTCATGTTGTTATAACCCTTTGAAATAATTAAAAGGTACTTTTAAAGTGTTTAACTTTAATAATGCCATAACGATTAAAAATTCATTGATAAAATAAACTAAAATAAAGAACAAACTAACGCAATTATTATTAATCCAATGCTGGATTATTTTTAATGGAGTGTTTTGGTTATTCAATCTAAAATGATTCTTGCTCAGGATTTTAAATGTACTTTTCAGGAAAGTAACACTAATGACATAAGACGCGTTTGCGCGTGCGCGGCAGATAGCGCATGCGCGGTAAAGACCGGACCGAAATCGTTTCTACTGTGAATGTACGACGCAAATCGAGCAGGAGACGCGGATCGGGTAGTTACAAGATGAAAACACTAGAGTTTTATCACATGTTGCACAAATATCTTGTGGAAGGACAGTTTATACTAAACTGCAGCAGAAGAGTGCGAAGTGATATCCGCCGTGCGTGTGATAAATTCATCATCAAAGGTAACTAGGCTAATGTTTATGTGCATGGCATTTCCGTCAATTTTGCGTTGCACGAAACAAAAGCAAAAGGAGTAATGCAGTAATATAAAATACTATAATAATAATAATAATAATAATAATAATAATAATAATAATAATATACTTTGAAAAATCTAAGTAAATGAGTACTGAAAGGGTCAAAGGTTCAATTGAACTTCATTGAATCGTTTTGTGTTCAGATCCGATTCGAGTCGTATCGGATCAGTAGTGAATCGAATCATTACAGGTTTAAAGGTGCAATAGATAAGATTTGGGGGGTGGGGGGTTAAAAAAGGAAAAAAAATAATAATTAAATAAAATAATAATAATCACAATTTGTAATTTCCGACTTCTAACCACTAAAGTCCAAATAAAACTAATTCAAGCACTAAAATCCAAATAAAACACCCCCTCAACTCAGTTTATTGCAGTTTTCTTAGAGTTGCTTCCATAGCTTGTTGATTCCATGTTGAAAGTATTAAAGTTGATGACGCCATAATTCTGGCCAGCAAATCAGCCATGTAATTGACTTGTACAGAGATTGTACTTTTTTTTTTAGCATTCCTCCAGAATTTTCCACATTATTTGTACTAGTAAGAAATTAAAAATACTGCACCTTTAGATTCATTTCATTCATTTCAACATTACACCATCCTATAATTTACAGTTCAATGTTAATGTAAATGTAAATATCTTATTTCACTTTCTGACAGATGGCCGTCTGTATTACGTTGGCCCTAACAAGACGTACATGCGCCTGGTGGTCATGAGTGAGGAAGAAAAGAAGTTTGCCCTCAATGAGTGTCATAATAACAGTGAGACTGGGAACCATAATGGTGTAAGAGGCACCAGAAACAGAGTTATAGCTGGCTACTACTGGCCAACGCTTATAAAGGATGTAACAGAGTGGGTATGTTCAGAAATATGTTAAAATAACAACATAATGTTTCAAATATAACACTATCTGTGTATGGGATGTGTCGTCTCAACGTCCTCTCAGTGACCCATAAAACCTCCTGAAGGATTAGGTAGCATCGCTAATGTCATATAGTGACTTCAACTAAAGCTCATAACTCGGAATTCCTGACCTCTGACTCGGAATTCCTATCTGGGAAATTGGGAAGGTGTCCTCAAGCACATGACATCATATCATCAGACATATTCACTTCTTAAACCTTAGCTTGTTAGATTGTTGAGAATAGATGAACAAATAAAATATGTGATAATTTAAATTCCTTAACTCTTATTTCAGGTGAAGTCTTGCGAGCACTGTCAGAGTAACATCAACAAGATGGGGACACCAGCGCTACATGCTGTGAAGGTATTAGTGGCTACACTTTTGCTAAATAAAATCAAATTTGTTTTGGGGAATTTTACATTAAACCAAATCAACGTCTGAACATGACATCTAATAAAGATTTGTTTTGCCATACAATAAACATAAATGATTTAAGACTGTGTGAATTAATCTATCTACAAGAGCAAATGTTTCTACATACACTCACTGGCCAAACGATTAGAACTACCTTCACAATTAGGCAATCAACCAGTCATGTGGCAGCAGCACAGAACATCCAATCATGCAGATAAAAGTCAAGAGCTTCGGTTAATAATCAGATCAAATGTCCAGTGTGCAGCAGCCGACCCTCTTGTTGGAGGAGAAAGACAAGCCCAGGCTGACAGGAAGGCTGTGGTAACTCAAAAAAACACTCTGTACAAGTGTGTTGAGCAGAAAAGCTTCTATAATGTATCTTAGTAATGCTAAGTGCAGATCTACCTGAACACCTTTACAAAGGAGAACTTGTGTCTGTGTATCTGCAGAAAGCCGTTCCGGTGAAGGTTTTAGTCACCCAAGCTCCTGCTGTTGAGGAAGTCTGTCATTCGGAAGATCTGTGTCAAGTAGAGGAAGACCTACAGCAAAGCAGGATTCCCATAATTACAACAATAGAGGGAGCAACGTCTTCAGAGGAAATAAAGCCTTATTTCCGAGGTAGAGCTTCATCCATTATCTTGCAACAGTCCCAAATTATTTATTTATTTATTTATTTTTTATATGAACTCAGTGGTCTAATTGCAGTGGTGGTGGGAAACATACCGACACTTCTGGATCCTCCTTTGGCTCAGCAGTTGCTGGGTAAAACTATTGTAAGTACTTTTTGATTAAGCTCAGCCTCCATAATCTTCAGCATTTATCTATGAGATGAATGCCTGCATTGTTGTTGTTGTTTTTTTTCATTTGTACAGAATGAACAAAGCACACAGACTTCGCACACTCCTCACGCACGTATCACGACAACAGAAAAGGTGAGTGGTGCTCATATGTGTGTTTAATTACACATGTGTTACATACTACTATATACTTTTTCTTGATGACTACCTTGTCCTTTATCTATTTCTGTTAAAGGAAGCAGATATCAATTACATATATAAAAGATATTTGCTTCAGGAACTAGAAGTAAGGAAAGCAGATCTCCAGTACACAAAGCTGAAGATCAGAAAACTGGAGCTGGAAATAAAGAAAATGGAGAAAGAAGTGAGTAGAAAGATAAATCTTTAAATTGAAATGTGCTCCTTTTTGCTCTGGTTTTAACCAAGATTTTTTTCTTTTTCACAGGCTGCACAAGATCATTAAAAAACACATTTTTGTAATACAATAAAACATATATTTCTAAATACGCCTGTGTGAATGAATCTACCTACGAGAGTAAATATTTATGCCAACACTCACTGGCCACTTTATTAAGAAACTTAATATATAGTGTATAGTATGCCTATACACCTGCTCATTAAATAAGGTCTGGGGTGCAGTCAGTGTTCCAGTTCATCCCAAAGGTGTTCAATGGGGTTGAGTCAGAGTCAGGGCTCTGTGCAGGACACAGTTATTCCACTTTCTCCAACCTTCACCCCCACACCATCATAAGGCATATGGTGTTTATGGTGTATACTGTAAGTGTAAGAGAATAACTTCTTATAATTTTTTTTAAAAAACAGTCCCCAGAAGGACATGAGGTTTCAGATTTAATACTTGAATTAAAAGTATAAATAATTATCCGAATTACTGTATACATTCAATCTTTGAGATAATTCTAGCAAACCAAATGTTTATGTTGATTATATTGCGCTTGTGTTATTACGGTTGTCAATGCTAGACAATTGCACTCTTTTTTTATTCTTAATGCTGATAAAGTTGTTGTTTGTTTTTTTTGGGGGTTTTTTTTTTGGGGGGGTGTCAGTAAAGCTCGCTTACTTCTCGCGTCGCATAGCGATGATGTAACGCAGCGCTTCTCTTCGTCGCATGTCGGAATACGTAAAGTCTCCCTTCAGCCATCTTTTCCCTGCCGGCTTCTGCGTGTGAAGAGCACGTTGGCTGATGCGTGGGGGATTTTAACCAAATATTACTGCCTCATAAACCGTCCAAAGTCTCTGCGGACACCGGGGTGAGATATTAACAGTAAATAATTAATTTTACATATCTAATAAACAGCTGTGTTGGCTAAAATGAGAATTAGCCACGTTGCTAGGCTAGCGCCATCTACTTGACGTAGCAAATTACATTAGAGTCGCCGAGTCGGGTTGCTGTTTCAGCTATATTTACACACACGCATACATACGTAGGTGTGTCTCGGAGCATTATCCACATAGCCAACGGTACGATCTCATGTTATAGTATGTAATGTAAAGTATTGTAATGTTATGTTGGTTTAGCTAGACGCATGGCTAGGTTAGATAAGAAAGCTCCACCTATATTGGCACTGCCAGGCTCACGAGGCCTTCCTCTAGTTCTTGTAGAACCGGTCTGTTTATTAATTAATTTGTTTTTATAACATTGTATATTGTTAATATAATCTGAAATGATAAAAGAACGTGTGGAGATGAAACAAGAAGAAACTTCGATGTGTAGTTAAAGTCTCATAACGCACGCGCCATTACATTGTCACTGGAAATCTTATTATTTTTCTTTAATCAGGGTTGGATTTCAATATAAACTCGTATATATCTCAACCCTGGTGCATGTTAGACTTTGTGTCACTCAGTTTCAGGCTGAAACAAAATCTAAAGTGTGAAGAGAGTTCTCTCCATATGCTGGAACCCAACTGTCACTCCAAAGCCCCCCCCCAACCCCCCCCCCAACCCCCCCCCCCCCTCCCTTCATGCAGCCATCAGCCTCACTGACCCTTTCTTCTACATCATTACACTGTGTCCACAGCCTTCCAAACCCGATCATCTAGCTGAGGCCAGTGAGAGTTAATTAAAGGCTGCTGATTTGCTCCAACATAAACAAAACTTCTGAAGGAAAAAAATACTGTGGCTTTTTAAAGCTGTGTTTCATGAATGCCACATCAGTGGAAATGTGAATTACTGTCTCTTTTTCTGTCTTTAGTGAGGCGTCCAGCTCGTCTAGGCTAAACAGTGTTCTGTGGTGCATCTGTGGTAAACAGTGCCATCAAAATGGCAGATAAGAACACACGAATTGCTATAGTCAACCATGACAAGTGCAAGCCGAAGAAATGCAGGCAGGAGTGTAAGAAGAGCTGTCCTGTGGTGAGGATGGGTAAGACAATCACATGGACACAATCTCTTGCTTGAAAGATCTCATCTGTTTTACAGCCATATTAAAACAGTAATTTGTGTGTGTCTCCTGCAGGTAAGCTGTGTATTGAAGTGACACCGCAGTGTAAGATTGTGTGGATCTCTGAATCACTCTGTATAGGCTGCGGCATCTGCATCAAGGTCTCAATAAAGTTCATAAATTTTTATATTAATTTATAGTTATCTTGTGTTGGAGCCTCGGAAATTCCGCCCACTGTACACACTGTGTCTGACATGGATTGTATTCTTTTTTGTAACTTTTATTCTTTGGGATTTTTTTCTTCCAGAAATGTCCATTTGGCGCGCTGTCTATCGTAAACCTGCCGAGTAACCTGGAGAAGGAAACCACACACAGATACTGCGCCAACTCCTTCAAACTGCACAGGTACAAGGACATCATATCACCATGATCTGAGTTTTGCGCTTGTACACAGAGCAATGAGACATGATTAGCTAGATAACCAGATCTACTAAATGGAAACTGTGTGTCAAACTTTCTCGTGTGTCAGGTTGCCTATTCCACGTCCTGGAGAAGTGTTGGGGTTGGTGGGTACTAACGGTATCGGAAAGTCCACCGCTCTCAAAATCCTGGCAGGAAAACAGAAACCCAACTTGGGCAAATATGATGTGAGTCACATAACACACACACACACACACACCATCACATATTCTGGACAATAAGTCAGTGTGGGGTGTTACCTCAGCTTGGTTATTTTGGTACTTGTAGGACAAAAACTATGATTAATTATGCTGTTTAGTACCTGGATATGACAGAATAATTGTAGCATGAAACATCTCTGAATTGTTTATTTATTTATAAACTCTGTTTAAAATGTCTGTTTAGCATCTGTATCTGTGGGGGGGGGGGTTTTTCTAGTGGCCCTGTAATGTGTGTTGGGATTTTGCAGGCTCCCCCAGACTGGCAGGAGATCCTGGCTTATTTTCGAGGCTCTGAGCTGCAAAACTATTTCACCAAGATCCTGGAGGACGACCTCAAAGCCATCGTAAAGCCACAATACGTTGACCAGATCCCCAAAACTGTCAAGGTAAAGGAAACAAATGTTCTGTGAGAGGACTGCCGACCAGCGTGAGCTATTTGGTTGGCTGCATTGGAACTATGGGGAAAGGAATTTGGTTGTAATTCTCTTTTCTGTCTCTAGGGGTCAGTAGGCGCCATTTTGAGCAGGAAAGATGATACTAAATCGGAGGAGCTAGTGTGTGAGCAGCTAGGTACGTGTGTAATATCTTGGTTCATGTACTCGCTTTTAATCAAATGCTCTGTGGAACAGTTCTGTGTTTTTTTTCACTGGGCAATTTTGCTGCTTGTATAGATGCTAGATTTTTTTGGATACCTGTGGGTGGGGCTTCAGTGCACCTGATTTTGAATGTGTTCTGTGCTGTGATTGGTCAGACCTGCTGCATCTGCGGGACCGCAATGTTGAGGACCTGTCAGGAGGAGAGCTGCAGAGATTCGCCTGCGCCGTCGTCTGTATCCAGAGAGCAGACATGTTCGTCTCTTTTGTTTGTTTTTTCTATCTTTGTCACTGTTGTGGTCGGTTCTGGAGATTAATGTTCTTCTCTTGGTCTAGTTTCATGTTTGACGAGCCATCCAGTTATCTCGATGTAAAGCAGAGGCTGAGAGCTGCCATTACAATCCGATCTCTCATCTCACCCGACAGGTCTGACACCCACACACAACCAAAATATGCTTTCAGTTTCGCTAGCAGTTACTCTGCATGCCTGTGATGATGTATTAATTTCTATAATGTGTGTGTGTGTGTAGGTACATCATTGTGGTGGAGCACGATCTGAGTGTGTTGGATTACCTGTCTGATTTTATCTGTTGCCTGTATGGCGTGCCAAGTGCTTATGGAGTCGTCACCATGCCCTTCAGCGTCCGAGAAGGTATACACACACATGCGCACACACACACACACACAGACAGAGCTAGTGTAGTCCAAATGACTACATGGCTCTTCTCAAACTCTGCAGTGTGATTGGTCAGAAGGTGTTGATTTATGTTCTATAACAGCCACTCTGACAGCAATGCAGATGCATCTAGTCATTGATTATTTTCCAATAATAGCATGCGCACAGCCTTTAACCAAGTTGACTCGCTCTGATCTCTCCCCAGGTATTAATATCTTCCTTGACGGCTACGTGCCAACAGAGAACCTGCGCTTCCGTGAGACCTCGCTGGTGTTTAAAGTGGCTGAGACGGCAGCCGAGGAGGAGGTGAAGAAGATGTGCCGCTATCAGTATCCTAACATGTGCAAGAGCATGGGAGACTTCACCCTCACCATCACCGAGGGAGAGTTCACTGACTCTGAGATTATGGTTATGCTCGGGGAGAATGGTGAGAGAGAGAGACTGGATAGTGTGTAATGTAGTGTGATATTCAGTATAATAGAATGATGCATTGTGTAATTCTTTCTTCAGGTACTGGGAAAACAACATTCATCAGACTGCTGGCTGGAGGCCTGAAACCGGACGGAGGAGGTAACACACACATGCAGTTCTGTCAAATAGTAGACGTGTAAGCTATTGTAAACCATACCTTAATGAAAATATGTTCTTGAGAACAACACAGAATAAGATGAATTGTTCCTTTGTTTTTCTGTTCCCTCCTTTTTTTTCTCTCACTTGTTTGATTCCTCACTCCTTTGCTTGTTCAATCCCATATTTCTTAACTAATCCAAACTGTGTTGGGAGAAATCTGCTATGATTTTGGTGAAACTGAATTGTGTGTGTTTGCTCTGTGTTGTAGGTGAGGTGCCAATTCTGAATGTGAGCTACAAGCCTCAGAAGATCAGCCCCAAGTTTAAAGTTAGTTAATAAACAGCACACTGAGTTTTCTGAGACTGTCTCTTATGGATTTATATTGTAAGGGACTGCATGTGTGTTTTAGGGCAGCGTTCGTTCCTTGCTCCACGAAAAGATCAGAGATGCGTACACACACCCCCAGTTCGTCACTGACGTTATGAAGCCCATGCAGATTGAGAGCATCATCGACCAGGACGTGAGTATCTACTGCATGTGAACAGGCACTTCTATTTACTGTTTTAAAATGCTGGAGCATTTTCATTTCCTAAACTCGTGTGTGCGTGTGCATGTACAGGTTCAGAATCTGTCTGGTGGTGAGTTGCAGCGTGTGGCGCTGGCTCTGTGTTTGGGGAAACCGGCTGATGTTTATCTGATCGACGAACCATCAGCCTACCTTGACTCCGAGCAGCGTCTCATGGCTGCCCGTGTCATCAAACGGTAAATGATTAACCCTGATTTTCAGAAATACTTGTTCACGATTGGCTGTGATTGTGCTTAGATTTTAACTTGTATAAAATTAACCTGGGCATATTATATAAGAATATAAATTATTAATAATATAAATATATTAATGCACTTTAGATGGATGTTAGGTGTTGTTTTACCCTCCACTGTGTCTTCTGCAACATTTTTATACTCCATATTTATCAGTCATCTTTGTTGCTCATACTGTTGTATAGTTCAATGTCTGTATTGAGCGTTGAACTGTTTTTGTTTTTTTCTTCCTCCTCTCAGATTCATTCTGCATGCAAAGAAAACCGCTTTTGTTGTGGAGCACGACTTCATCATGGCTACGTATCTGGCGGACAGAGTCATCGTGTTTGATGGTGTTCCCTCCAGAAACACCTGCGCCAACACGTAGGAACAAACCGCCCTGGATAGTCATACACAAACACAGACTAGTGAATACTGTGCGGATTTAACATGGAGTATGTTCACTTTCATTTTCAGTCTCCTCATCTTTGTGTTTGTGTGTGACAGGCCACAGAATCTGCTGGCTGGCATGAATAAGTTCCTGGCACAGCTGGAGATCACATTCAGAAGAGATCCAAACAATTTCAGACCAAGAATCAACAAGCTCAACTCTATCAAGGTACACACACACGCGCACGCACACGTGGAGTCTGGATTTTTGCCTTTGCAAACTCAGTAAATTCCTCTCTCCATATTCTGCTCTTGATTAGGATGTGGATCAAAAGAAGACTGGCAACTACTTTTTCCTGGATGACTGAAGCAACCCTTCCTGAAATAAAGAAATAATCCCCCAAATATGGTCTTTTTCCTTTGGGCCATGTCTCTCCCAACATGTGACATCATCCAGGAAGAAGTACCTGGCCTGTTTACTTTCAACACTGACACATCAACACCACCATTTTGTCCAGCCGGTCCAATAATCAACAGGGTTTATTCATCCTCCTCTCCCCCCATTTTATCAGTGCTGATCCTCTAACAGACCACTGAACGGCAAACAGGAAATGGAGCCATCTTGGGGTGTTTTTTTCCCTTTCTTTCACATGTCCAGTCTGTATCGAGGACTGGGATGAAGTGGAGGAGAGAGGATGCTGTTTAACAAAAAAGAGAGAAAGAAAATGTATCACTGGGACCTAGATAAGACGTTTTTTTTGACCAATAATAAATCTTATCACCGTTTGTGTTTTTTCTGGTCACAAAGAGTGAGGGAGAAACACATGCCAAACAAGTGTATAGTTTGATGAAAATATTTTAATCATTATACCATGATGCATCTTATTAAAAAATCAATTTAACTTGTTTAAGTGTGTTTATGCAAATGACACTTTAACCTTGTCATGTCCCTGGGATTAGGACCTTTGAGATTTGCAAGCGCTTCATTTTGTTTTATTTGTTCCTGGATCTAATTCACGAAACCTGAAGATTTTAGAATTTCATAGTTCATGATTGCCTTGAGCTGAATTCTAATCAAGATTAGTTACCAAGTGAACGATCGTGCTCTAAAGTGACACTGAGTGTCTATAAATAACTAGATAATCGAAATCTCCATTATAAGCAAACACACAGAAAACTTCTGAGCAGACCACTCTTTATTAATGTTTTGTATCAAAATTGCATCCAGTTGCATCTTTGGTTGTGATAAAGAGGCACTCGATTTAGAAACTGCTCAAACACGTTTAGAAGGCACACGCAACATCACAAGTGCATTAACAAGTGAGAACTGAGGAACTCGACAAATAAAGTCTAAGGCACTACATGAGAACTGACATAACGTCACACTTACAGCAGACATGAGAGAGAGAGAGAGCTGCAGTCTTTAGGCTTTAACTCAGACATTAGCATCCCACAGATCGGTGTTTCTTTAATCTGAACAAATCCTGTGTTGGGTTCAGAAATAAAAGTGCATCATAAGTTTGCAGATGACTACAGTGTACAGACTGAATAAAAACTCTCAAAAACAAAAAATCTGAAAATCGTAAACGTAATTCATGTGCACTAAAAAATGTATTCAGGCAAAAGGACGAATTTACATCCTGTCTCTAGTTACCCTAAATTTTTGGTTTTGTACTGAAGTTATTGAGTAGTGGAATCTCTTACCCAAAAACAGGTGAATAAATATACAACCATACATGATTCAAACATCTTTAGAAGGCTTGAAGATTTTTGTATGACAGCCCTCATACCAGTCCAGTGTTTATCTACATGGTTAGGTTTAGTAATATTTAGACACAGGAAGCTTTTTACTGGTTTGCTACAGTAAGCTTGTACATATACACTGTATAGTCAAAGTATGTGAACCTCTGACCATCAAGCCCATAGGTGCTTGAGAAATGTCAAATTCCAGATTCACTTTGCTATCTGCATGCATTCAGCTATAAGAGCATTAGATCAGTAATTAGTTAATGTGCTTTGTGCACAGGGGCATTATCAAACTGGAACAGTGTTTGGGTCTTCTTGTTCCCCTTAAGGGATGCCCCACATATGGGTGTGATGTCAGATGTCCACAGACATTTGCACATATAGTGTACACTGTATGTAACTTGGGCTGCTATTACACTTGGTGTTTAATTTCCTCAACCTCCTACCAATAGTTGAAAAAAGTCATTTTCAGAAAAGTGCCCAGTGATTGTTTTTTTTTAAATTCCTGACCAATCAGGTTGCAAGTGGGAAAAGCAAAACAAGGAGTATAAGTGCAGATAAAAATTAATTAATTGAGCGAATGAGATTTATAACAAAATGAAAATATTTCATGGCTGACTTTAACTGTGGCTTAACACAGCAGCTCATATTCTCCTGCATTTTCTGCTTCCTAAGCTACAGTAAACACAAACAACATCCTCATGACCAAAGTTACAACAAACCCTATTGCATGTGCATTACTGATAATAAATCTAGTGTAAAGAGCAAATTAGACTAGATAGTCAGCTGATATTGCCAGTATGGTTATAGTGGGTATTTAGCATGAATCACTTTTCTTCAAATAAACACAAAAATGTGTCTTTTTTGAAAAGAGAAAAAGTATAAAAGCAGAATTCAAGAAGCAAACATAGGGTATATATTGTTGGAGGTGGCAAATTGTGTAATTCTGAATTTTTTGCTGAATCACTCCTTCACAAGTGGACCATACATGTAAAACACAACAAAATCAACAGTATAAATCTATTTTCAAAATCAGGATCTTGCAGTTATGCAAATTTCCTTTTACATGGCTGATATGATTCAAAACAGAACATGAACACACCTCTAAGGTTTGAAACAAACAGTAAACAAAAGTTCACAAGCAAGATTCAGGTATAGCCTCAATCATCACATTGATGTCCTCAGTGAGATAAATGTGAAGTGAACAGTCAGTGCTTTTCATAAGAGAGACACGGTGCATATTTAGCGCCCTCCAAAAGGTGTTCCTCTTCATATTTCGCCACTTGGAGAAAAATCTCCCAGTTTCAAGCTTTTATTACCTTTAATATAAACATCAATACAGAGTGGACACGCAAGTCTGGGAAGACATAGTGGTGAAATAACTTTAAATTATAAAGAGAAAGTTTTAAAAATGAACACATCACCCAAATCAAAGAGAATTGGTAGCAAAAAAAACAAGTGATTGTTAGGTTTCAGGTGCAGGTGTCAACTGCCCTGCGTATCCTGTCGCTCTGGTATTATTGTAGCCCCGTCCTCTGTTCCTCCCACCGGACCCTCTGTGGTAAGGCAACTGACCATCGTGTCTTTCCCGTCCTGTATCCCTTCTTCCACGCGAACCACGCCCCCTGAACCCTCCTCGGTCATCCTGGACATGCCTACTTCCGGATTTATACGACTGATTTCGGTAGCTCTGCCTTGTTTTAAGATGTGCATCACTGAACTCCGCCTTCCCTGTCTTACAATCTTCCAGTAAAGATCCTAAAAAACCTCCACTCTTCACTTGTCTGTTTCCATTAGCCAACATCGTTGGCTCTGGCCCTTTACTCAGCTCACCACTGCTCACAACTGCTTGAGGTCCACTATTGTGCTGTATCTCTGTGGTAACAGGGACAGCTCCTGGCTTGATGTCTCCACACTCTGAATGTTGTTGATGCTGACCAGCCCAAAATGGTTTTTCTACTAGTGGATTCAAAGACCCTTGACCCCTCTGAGCTCCTTCCATTACTGATGCCACTGTTGTCATAGGGATCTCCATCCCATAATGTTGGGGAGGGGGTACAGAGAGATGCTGAGGGCCTATAGAGGGGGGAGGGGCAGAATACTGTAGTGGTGGACCAGTGGGGGGCACTGGACACATACCTGCATATACAGAGGGATGGGAGGCAAGAGGCAATGGCATCTGCATAGGCAGTGAAGGATGGCTGAACACCCCAACTTCCATTGAAGAAGGGGTGCGAACCATACCCCTTACCTCAAAATGACTAACAGGGGTGCTCACAGCAGGGGAAGGGTTGGGGGTAGGAAAAACTGGTCTAGAGTTGTTGTCTGATTGCCAGGATACAGGAGAAGGAGAGACTTTGAGCTGCATGTGGTGGTAGGCCTGTACCAGTGGTGCCAGGTAGGTAATCGGGGGCAACATCTGATACATGTATGCCTGTGGGTACAATAAAATAAGTACAGACCCAAACTGTTACAACACAAATAAAATTATTATTCCTATATCTAGTTAATACTTTACTGAGAACTACTGTACAAGTATAACTTTTATAAAATTACAAACATCTTTACCTTAAGCCCAAGGTTAAAGAAGAATCTAAGGACACTTGCATCTGAAAGTAACAGAAAAGGGTTTTAGAGTCAAATGTAAGTAAAAAGTTATTATATATGAGCTGATGAGTAAATAAAGCCTTTTTCCACTGACAAGGTCCAGGTGCTTGTTTTAGACGTAGTGACAAATGTGTGCAGTTCTCAAAAAAGGGTTTTTCTGTCAGCGTCAAAATGCGGCTTGGATGAAAGTAAGTCAAGAAGCCATGCCCACTAAAGCAACAGCTCAGTGGGTGGAGTCAATCCTACTTCTCCAACCTAGGCAGACTTGAACCAAAGGTCCAGGGGGTGGAGAACATTCAGTATGCTTGAGTTTTAGGTTTCATGTTTGTTCTGCATTGTATGTCTTGTAAGTTACAGTTATAAGAATAGTTGGATCAAGTCCAGTTCCACCCCCTGCAATTTTGGTCCTACAGCGAGGGGGACCATCTCAATGGAACAGGTGAGTTTGTGTAACCCATTGTAATATGATGCAAGCAAAACCTCTCTGAAGAAGATCCATCCTCAGAATGTTAAATGGCTAAAAGATTATGTTTTTTACTTTTATTCCACTATTGTCAAACTTCCAGTGATTACATAATAGTTTGCTCTTAGACATGTGCAAATGCAGGCTGGTTCCTATAAAAGCTGGCTGATTCTCTGAATCACTAACTCCACCAATACAACCCTGTCTGAGAAAAGGGCTGTCAGTAAAACAGATACAGAAGATGATACCGCTTGGCAGGTCTTTTCCATTTCTGTGATGGGAAAATGGTGGTGGCTGGACATGTTCATCCTTTTCGTTCTGTGGAAAACCAGGGTAAAGCATGTCTTGGCAGACCTGTGCTAATGTGAAGGAGTGCTGTTGTGGGGGATCAGGCACTAAGGCACTTCCAGCACCTGCTGAAGTAAAGCAGAAAACAATCAAAACCATGATATTTAGGTGTGATAGTAACAGTACAGTGCAATACAACAAAAGGACTAATATAAGGATTAATATTAAACCTTACCTGCAACAGCTGGGGCTGCATGATCATACAAGTAGGACTCAGCAGCACAAGAGAAAGGCGGAGTTGGGGCAGCAGGAGGAAGACAGGGATCCGTCATGGGGGCAGATGCATTTGGAGATAAACATGGCACAGGGGCAGAATAAGGAGGGTAGGGTGGAAAAGGCAGAGTAGTACCAAACCCAACAGAGTAAGAGGGGGCAAGAGAAGGGGATGGCTGTGCAGGAAGAGTAATAGAATGGGTGGCATGAGCAGGAGTGGGTACAACAGCTGAATCAGGCTTCTCAGATGGCATCTGTTCAGGAGGAGATTTTGAGGCAGCAGAAAGATCTGTTGAAGGAGGCACTTCAGCAGCAATAGTAATCTGAGATGGGACAGAGACAGGACCCTGGATGGTTGAGGAGGCAGTTTGGGAAGAGGCATGAGTGGGTACAGGAGCAGTCTGAGAGGAAGAAGAGGTGAATAATGGAGTAGATACAGGGTTAGGGGAAGCTTTGTCTGGAGATAAGGGTATTGTGGGTGTTTGGGAAAGAATAGGAGTGGTAGTAGCTTCTGGAATGTGCTCCAGGGGCACAGGGGTAGTTATTGTGGCAGTCAGATCTGAGAATTGGGATTGAATGGTTTGAGAAGAGTTCTGGGATAATGAATTTGTTGTCACAGGCATGGGTTTGGGCACAGTTAGACAAACAGTTGGGGTACACTGAGAAGATAATGGGGAAGATACAGTTGTGACAAGCATAGGGAGAGTTTGAGGTTGAAAGAGTGTAGTCTGAAAAGATACTGGGATCACTTCAGATGTGTGACAGGCAGCCTGAGCCTCAACTATGGGTCTCGAAGATGGAGCAGAGGCAGTTTTAGACTGAATGTGGGTAGTCTGGGAAGAAACCAGGGGTCTTGTAGATAGAACAGGGACAGTTTGGGACTGAATGGGGGTAGTCTGGAAAGAATCCTGGTGTCTTGTGGATGGAACAGGGGCAGTTTGAGACTGAATCGGGGTAGTCTGTAAAGAAGCAGAAGGTCGTGTAGGTGGAGCAGAAGCAGTTTGAGAAAGAATGGGGGTGGTCTGGAAAGAAATCTGGGGTCTTGTGGATGCAGCAGGGACAGTTTGAGACTGAATGGGGGTAGTCTGTAAAGAATCCGGGGGTTTTGTAGATGGAGCGGAGGCAGATTGAGAATTAATGGGAGAAATGCGAGCAGACAAGCATGATGCTTTGTAGGGAACTCGGGCAGGTGCTGTTGTGGATGAAGAGGCAGCTTTTGTGAACTTTGAAGCTGAAGGGGCAGATAAGGTAGTAGTAGATGTTGGGATAGGATCCTCTTTGGGAGGAGTTGTTCTTTGGTCTTGATCCACTGACCCTTTCTTCTGGAGGACGTTACAGAGCATAAAAAATAGGGATTAAACTACATTACAGTATAGAGAAAATACCTGCACTACACAAGCAAGCATGAAAATTTCTGACAACTTACTGCCTGTTTTTCTTTTTCTGCTTTGTGAATAGGGTTCAGAGATTGCTCTTTGGTATCTGTGAAAAAATAATTAAAACTTTCACATAAACCAAACATTCAACTCCTTTTAAATAGAAAGAAACTAAATCCTGAAATACTACAAGAACTGCGATAAATTTGGTCTTAGCACATTGTTGCACAGCTACACTTTTGCACGGTTTGAATGTCAATCTCCTGAGGAGGTAAGATAGTTCTGAACACAGCAATAGTAGAATTATTCATCTTTCCAAGCACTTGAATCACTGCATAATGATCCAAAACACATCCAGGACATTCCATTTATCTCCTCGAATGCAAGTTATTCCATCTGCTCTTTAGGTACCGTGTGTCTACGATTACAGCATTTAGCAGATCTCTTTTTGCAGAGAAACCTGAAGTGCTCCATCAAGCTGTTTTTACATTCATATCCCTGTCCATCAGAAATATTTTGCGTTCATTTTTTAAGCATAGTACTTTGTTAAATTTATGCAATGAAAAACCCTTTTCACCATTTCTTCACCAAATATGTAGAAAGTCAAACATTTTTTTTGCATTAAAATGTATTTTTTAGCAAATAAAATATTGGTCTCTACATAGTAATTGTAGAGCAAAGGCATTCTGCTAATAACTGCAAATATCAAAGAAAAGTATTGCAACAATTAGCAAACCACATGCTTTGAGATAAATCACTTGAAAGCCTAATCTAAAAGAAATAAAAACCAGCAAAAGAACACTCAATCTATTTCCTTAACTCACCTGCAGGAGCTTTCTTTCGGGAGCCTTTTTTCTCAGCTCTTCTGCTCTTCTCAACACTAGCAGCCTAATTATACACATTAGTGCATGGTATAATGCAGTGACATTTTAGAAAGGTTTTACTGAGTGCAAAACAGTAAATGTGTGAATTATACCTGTGCACTGGCTTCAAGTGTTGGAAAATTCTCCTCGTCTTTGTTCAGGATCTCCAGCAGTGCGTGTTCATCTTCCTCTACAAGCGATACACACAACCCACCTGCACCCTGATCACTCCTCCTACACACACACAAAGTTCCTGTAATATGTGTATATATGTATGTGTGTACACAATAACTTTACAACGCACCTGCTGGTATCATTCTTTTCTATTGACTGAGACTCTACACTGGTCTGCGGGGACCAAGAATGCTGCTGTTGTATGCGGTTGCCAGGGGCAGAGCCTGAGGATGCGGTAGGACCATGTGCCACTGACCTCATGGGCTTCCTCCCCAGTCTGGTGTCCCGCTCTGAAATCAGAAAGATGAAACGGTTAAAGTTTCTATTTATCTGATTACACAAATGTTTAAAAATGGCCTGAAGGGAAAGAAAAGAATTTAAAACAGGAAGTAAAAGTTGGCACAAAATACACAAGGCTGGGTTAACGATATGTTACTGGTATGACAAAAACAAAATGAATCATAGTAGGATTGGATCAGGTTTTTACTAATAAATATTTTGAAACAGAGCGTGAGAAATATATAAATGTATATTTAACACCACCTGTGGGCCCGTTGCTGCTAGATGAAGTTTGTTTTTTGGTTTTATCGGTCACTGTGGACCAGGAGTCTTCTGAAGGAGTACGCAGATTCCATAGTGGAACTGTGTACCTACACACACACACACACACACACACACACACACACACACACCATATTGTACTTTTTATCAATTTACAGTTACATTTAATGTTGGGCTATATTCTTATAATGTACATTCTGAATGTTTCTTGCTGAATAAATCAAGTGAAATTCTTCTTCACACATACTTCTCTCCAAGTTCCTCAATAAAGACAGTGACAGGTCCATCATCAGGGCTAACATCCTGAATGTAGGCACTGTAGAAGCGATCAGTATTATTCAGCCGCACCTGAGATAGAGAGATTTTTGGTTAATTTGTTTGTGCTTCAGAGACAGATGATCTTTGACCATCAATGTTTGGTGTTCTTTCTCTGGCAAGTGTAAAGAAAAAAAAAAAAAAAAAAAAACATTTCCTGTTGACTTGAAGAAAACACACAGAGAGAGAGAGAGAGAGAGAGAGAGAGAGAGAGAGAGAGAGAGAGAGAGAGAGAGAGATGAGGGGGTGGGGGAAATTAGGGAGAGAAAGATTAATGTAAAGAGAGACAGAGACATAATCACACCTGGCACTTGTCTCCAGCTTTATAATGCATCCCAGCGGCCATGCAGAAATCTCTCCTCTGCTGAACTGAAATAACAACTTCTGTCAGTACAGAGCAATCTGCATCAGTGTCCTCCTACACTGTAAATTATACACACATACGTGCACACAGACACACACAAATACACATAGACACTCCCCTTATCTGCACTCTGTGGATGGGTTCTTCTTGTAAAACCCGACAACCCGGATTAAATCACTATTATTATTATTACACTATGAGTTAAGTGCATGGTTGTAGATGTAAGAGTTAATGCCCAGCAAAGTGTAATAGAAAACAATACCATCTGCAGAATTTCTACGTCTTTGTTAGTTATTTTTTAAGACCAGGACATTTGGGTATTATTTTGCATGTACAATTTTTACCAGAAACAATTACATGATGTGTAAATGTAAAACTTTATGTATCTAATTTTCTCGCTTTTCTGGTTGCTGTGGTTACATCCGTGCACTGTAGCATTCTTAGTCATTTTCTGTTGTGCAAATTAAATTCATGGTACAACTGCAACATTACCAAATAATTAATTATAGTAGAAATTTTACTGACTTTTTATTGGCTTGACACACACTCACACATACACACACCCCTGTTTTACCTCGTTTTGAGCGCATCCACACATCATACCCCACATTCCTGAAATGGGTGGGGTTCAGGGACTCTTGTACTGAACTAAGCAGGCAGCCACGCCCTACTCCTCTAGCTTGGCCCCGCCCACGGCCCTAATGTGCAAACGACAGAACAGTAAAACTTTTTAAAAGCAAAACTAAAACAGGATATAAGCATGTAGAATTGTGTGTGTGTGTGTATACCTTGTAAGCTGTCCTGTTATTCACACCGGCTGTCCTGCCTGTGGCCTCATTGGACCTATGTAGACAATTCCAATAACTTTTATCAATAAGTATTTGAATTATGTTCCTAATGAAATTATAATGAAACTGATCATCAGTTTTGAAATGATCTGACTAAATATTAGTGGTAGGATCATGATTTGTATTCGGTGCTGACAGTTTTAATTGACAAAAATCAGAGTTTTAATTGACAAAAATCAGAGTGTCAATTAAATCCCAACTTGACACAACAGCGAGAAGACCCTTGAGAGTCCCAGACTCTTCTGGACTGGTCTATGACTACAGCATCAGTCACTCTCTGATCACACTCACCAGAAATCATCTCCATCATCCAGGTCAGAGTCCCCGCTGCTCTCACGCTCCTCTGTCTCGAGAGTCTCATTCTTTGCTTTGGATGCCCTCAGGCTTGGCATTAACACATTCCGGTCTACACCAAACACACGCTCATACAGCAGCTCGTACAGGATCGCTGAAACACACACTAATTTAATAGGTTTTTATGAACAGACATTTCATTTGTGCAGTAACAGATGAAATGGACACGTCACTCACACTGGCACAAAGCAGCTGTTTTGACAGAGGGTATTTGGTATACACTGTCGTAGTGGTTCCTGTTGAGGAAGCAGAGCAACACCTGGAGAAAATAAACAATTAATTAACAATTAAATACAGTACATCACTCCAAACCTGCATAAAAGCTTTCTGTATTAAACTTTAAAAAATAATTGCTTGAGAAAGTTAAAGCCTCTAAACTGTAAATGTAATTAATTTAAGATACAATACAAGACTATATATTGATTTGCGAAATAACTAAGCAACTAATGAACTAACTAAAGTTTACTTTAAGTAACTAATTAAATAAATGATATGAAATCAATAAATCAGTAATTGATTCTATGAATCATAGATTTGGAAATGCCTCTTTTTCCTAATGCAAAACTGCTGCACAACCTGTATTTGTATACTACAACCTGATTGGCTCTTATATTTTATGATGCAACAACACAATAACACATGTGATGTCACATATTGAACAAGGGGTGTCCAGGGATGTGGGTGCAGGTTTTTATTTCAACCAAGCAGAAGCCACACCTGATTTCACCTGTTTAATCAGTTGATCTTGGCTTTCACTAGACTCAAGTTTGAATTCTGCTATCCAGTGAGCTGTTTAGCTTTAACACTTTCATCACTGTGAAACAAGTTTCATTTTTTTATGATTAAAGTCATATGTTAAGAGTGACGAATATTCTCTTGAATAGATCTTTGCGGTGTTACTGCAAACCTTATCTTTGTAGCCATTCTCCGTGATTTTCACTGGGGGCTCTCCAGGCTGCTGGAAAATGATGAAATCATGCCTAGAAGGAGGAAGCATTACGGTGGGGTTCATAAGTTTTGAAAGATGACATCATTTGAGATTACGAGAAAATATGTAGGTGACAGAACACTCTGTGTTGTGCTGTTATGGGAAAAATGATCAACAATGAGATGTTGTGATGTAGCTTTTGAGTTAATGTTACCACCATGAAGTGAATTATTTCCCTTTCACATTGCATCATGAAGTGTTTTATTTTTTTTTAAGAATTTAGGATTACATTTTTTTTTACTTATTAAAAAACATGTCATACTTTTTATCCATTTACAACTACATTTTAAATAATACTAAACAAGCTAGTTTTTCCCATACCAGCCTCTATTTTTCTGTCTCAGGAAGTTAATATAAGTAAAAAACACATCATGTCATGTTACCAAGTAACTAAACAGAGTACTACTATAAGAGTAGCCTTTACTACTTCCAGAGCTATGCAGTTAATTGACCAATCAGAATGAAGAATTCAATGGCTCTGTAGCATAAAATCAAATAACACATTTCTAATAAACAGTATTTTTGTTACACTCCACCAAAATATAAAAATTCTAGTTGTCTAAATAAATAACAGGTGAAATCTACTTACTTATAAAGAACAGCAAGAGCAGTTATTTCCACTTGTCCAACCCAGCTCTAGAAACAAGAGAAAAAACAGCAAAATATTCAGTTACCCAAAATACTGCAATGGTATTGTTGTGACACTTACAGACTAATAACATCACAACTATTTCATATTTATGCTCCTGTTACAATTTCTAGAATTTTCCCTATTTTATAGTATTTTTCATTTTATGTAATTTGTATATAAGTAAGTACAGATACTGTACAAATAATAGTGTAGAAATGTAATATTGCACACAGGGATTATAAATTATCACCAATTTACAATCCTTGTGTGCAATATAACAGTTCTACACCATTATTTGTACAGTATTTGTACAGTATCTGTACTTATTTATTCTATTTTATGATTTATTTTTACTTGTTTTTTTTTCCTTTTCAGTTCTCTCCTTGTATATAGTATAGATTTCTTTCTTTCTCTCTTCCACTTTTATTAGAGCAACTGTAACATGGCACAGCAATTTCCCTCTGGGATTAATAAAGTTCTTTGAATCTTGAATATCATCTTCTATACGTATGTATAGAAGTTATAACCTACATATATTTTGAGAGATTGTGCCAGCTCCAGTGGCATCCAGAGATGGACCAGCTCCAGCTGGGTTCTGCTTTCTGAGGACTGGAGTATTCAAAGAACGTCCTAATTAATTTTACACATAACATTCTACACATGCTGTATCTGCATCACACAACTAATGCAGAAAGGACATTGTTCATATCACACTCTCCGTGTCTTCCTATTACCATCTAAGGGAGTTTTTCCTTGCCACAGTCGCCTGACTCACCTCAGGCTTGCTCACTAGGGAAAATTTTGTCTAACATCTAGGACTGTTTGTTTGTATGTTTATTGTTTCTTATGTTCTGTAAAGTTGCTTTGAGACAATGCTCTTTGTTAAAAGCGCTATACAAATAAAATTGAATTGAATTGAATTGAATATAAAGACAGTATGTCCAGCTATAGACAAGCTCTAAAAGCTGCTAGGGCTGAGCATTTGAGCAAACTTATAGAAATAAACCAAAACAATCCCAGATTCTTATTTAGTACAGTGGCTAGATTAACAAAACATCAGATATCTGAAGAGAGCACTCCATCACAGTTTAGTAGTGAGGACTTTATGAACTTCTTCACCGACAAAATCGATAGTATCAGGAACAAAATAATGGATGTTCAATCTTTGACAGCATCCGGTGGTCTAGTCCAACCTAAAGCTCCACATTTAAAGCTACAATGCTTTACAGGTATAGGACAGGAAGAGCTGTATAAACTTATCACCACGGCTAATTCAGGCTAATAACATGTTTGTTAGATCCAATTCCAACTAGATTACTGAAAGAAGTGATACACACAGCTGGAGACCCTCTCCTCAACATTATTAATTCCTTGTTATATTTAGGTCACGTCCCTAAACCTTTCAAGCTAGCAGTTATTAAGCCACTTCTTAAGAAACCTAAACTTGACCCTAATGACTTATTAAATTACAGACCGATTTCAAACCTTCCCTTTATATCTAAAATATTAGAAAAGGTTGTGTCTGCTCAATTATGCTCCTTCTTACAGGAAAACAATATCCTTGAAGAACTTCAGTCAGGTTTCAGGCCCCATCATAGTACAGAAACTGCACTAGTTAAGATCACAAATGACTTGTTTTTAAGCTTCGGACCAAGGCTGCATCTCAATATTAGTCTTACTTGATCTTAGTGCTGCATTCGAAACTATAGATCATAACATTCTCGTAGACTGCTTACAAAATCACATAGGTATTCAGGGACAGGCATTAAAATGGTTTAGATCCTACCTGTCTGATCGATACCATTTTGTAGATTTAAATGGAGAACTGTCCAGTGTAATGCCAGTGAAATATGGGGTGCCACAAGGATCAGTTTTAGGACCTCTGCTTTTCTCAATATACATGCTTCCCTTAGGCAACATCATTAGAAGGCATGGGATTAGTTTCCATTGTTATGCTGACGATACACAGTTATATATCTCATCAAAACCAGATGAAATACCTAAACTGTCCTGGACTATTGTAATGCATTACTAGGTGGTTGTCCTGCGTCTTCAATAAACAAGCTACAGTTAGTCCAGAATGCAGCTGCCAGAGTCCTTACCAGGTCAAGAAAGTATGATCATATAACCCCAATATTATCATCCCTGCACTGGCTGCCTGTTAAGTTTAGAATTGATTATAAACTAGCACTACTTACATACAAGACTCTAAATGGTTTAGCTCCCACATATCTAGCCAGTCTCCTAACACATTACAATCCATCACGCTCCTTAAGATCTCGAAACTCCGGACTTCTGGTAGTTCCCAGAAGATCAAAGTCTACAAAAGGGGGTAGAGCTTTTTCGTATTTAGCTCCTAAACTTTGGAACAGTCTTCCTGACAGTGTTCGGGGCTCAGACACAGTCTCCCAGTTCAAACGTAGACTAAAGACATATCTCTTTAGCCAGGCATACACCTAATAAATCCCATAACTTTGTACTCCAATACATCTGATTAAATGCACATCATCATCTAGTGCCTGCTAATATTATGAATAGTAGCTACGCTAATTCCTTTCCATTTGTTTCCCTTCTTCTACCCACCCCCGAGTCACACAGAGATTGTGCCAGCTCCGGTGGCATCCAGAGATGGACCAGCTCCAGCTGGGTTCTGCTTTCTGAGGACTGGAGTATTCAAAGCAGCACTGCCAACCCTATGTGGACATTTTACACATAACATTCTACACATGCTGTATCTGCATCACACAACTAATGCAGAAAGGACATTGTTCATATCACACTCTCCGGTGTCACCCAGATGAGGATGGGTTCCCTTTTGAGTCTGGTTCCTCTCAAGGTTTCTTCCTAATTCCATCCAAGGGAGTTTTTCCTTGCCACAGTCGCCTGAGTCACCTCAGGCTTGCTCACTAGGGAAAATTTTGTCTAACATCTAGGACTGTTTGTTTGTATGTTTATTGTTTCCTATGTTCTGTAAAGCTGCTTTGAGACAATGCTCTTTGTTAAAAGCGCTATACAAATAAAATTTAATTGAAAATGAAAATGAAAATGAAACTGAAAATGAAACTGGGGGGGGACGGTGGCTTAGCGGTTAGCACGTTTGCCTCACACCTCCAGGGTTGGTGGTTCGATTCCTGCCTCCGCCGTGTGTGTGGAGTTTGCATGTTCTAGTTTGCATTGTAGGTTGATTGGCATCTCTAAATTGTCCATAGTGTGTGATTGCGTGAGTGAATGAGAGTGTGTGTGTGCCCTGCGATGGGTTGGCACTCCTCCAGGGTGTATCCTGCCTCGATGCCCAATGACGCCTGAGATAGGCACAGGCTCCCCGTGACCCGAGTACAGATCGGATAAGCGGTAGACAATGAATGAATGAATGAATGAATATGAAACTACACATTTGACAAAGCTAAATGCAATTCTAACTGAAGTGGCCAGTCTCTCATTATGTATATTATATAAAATAAATAGGATAGGGTTTAATTACTCCAACTTGTTCTATTACCTGAGGATCCTGAAGCTTGCGCATGTATTCCTCAAAATCACCTTCAATGAACTAAATGCAGACAAAACAAATTAGATACTCTCTCTCTCTCTCTCTCTCTCACACACACACACACCTCTATTAAAATGTGTATTAAAAAAATTGAGAAGGGTTACAGCTCACTCACCGACTCATACAGGTCCCGTTTCTGCCTGAGGTATTTCACACATTCGGCCCGGACCCTGGTGTGCAGACCCTGACAGTGTAGCACCTGAGGAACAGCACACAGGTGACAGAGATGAAAAAGTGCACAGACACTTTGGACATACCTTGTTATGTGTACTTGTGAAATGATCTACTCCTGTACATCTGTGTTAAGGGTCACAATTGTCAGTGTCTTAAAAAAAAATAGCATGGTGTCAAGCAAAAATGTGATGCTCCACCCACAGGAGGGCACGCCCCACCACCCCCACCAAGTGCAAACGTGCTCCCTGCACAGCTCAATTGCATGTAGTGATGCCCAAAGAACTCCATAAAAGTTGATAATGCACAGATAACTGGAGCATGAAAGAAATAATCAGGGTTGAGTCAGGGTTAAGTCTGAAACACAGAAGTAGAGCTTATTATGACTCAATTTGAAGCTCATAAAATGTTTAATCATTTTCTCTCTCTCACACTCACACACACACACACACACAGACACAAAAGAGCACGAGCAGGAAATACCCCCTGAATTTAAGAGACTTTCATGAATACCAAACTTCTTATGTAAATGTTCTAATTATTTATTTATTTTTTACAAAAAAATCTATTCATATCCAGCTTGATATAAACTAGGCCCAATGTTAATAACAGTATGATTATTTTTGGTTTATTGTCTCCGGCAACCCTGTTTAACCCTGAATAATCCACTGCCCATTTTGTTAACCCTTTGTTTCCCAGAAATGCACTAAATCCTGATTTCGGAATCCTGGTGTTATTATTATTATTATTATTATTATTATTATTATTAAAAATAAGAATGAACTTAAAAGTAATTGTTAACTTAAAATTCATGTTTATATGATTAGCTGACCAGTTTATTGCGTGAAGTAAAAAATAAAGAGCTGTGACAAGTTATCGCATGTACAGCAAATCCTTTACCTATAAAAACAACTTTGTTGGTGTGTGTGTATTATACCACCCACACCTCCTGAAACCAGTTAACTAATCATTTTAATCCTTAACTTCACTCTTAACTTAGTCCTCACAAGAGACCATGCAACAGCTAAGCCTAGTTAGCTAATGACTTCAAACTCCGTCAACAAACCCCTACGAACCACAATATATTTAGTATTAATTATTATTATTAACCTTATATTATTATATTATTATTATAATATATTTAGCCATAACGCAACAAACAATTTTGGTTGCTTCATAGTTATGCTACGCTAAACTAAACTAAGCTAAGCTAAGCTAAGCTGTCAACATTTTGTCCTGGGTTGCTATAAGCAACTTGCTAACGCCACTAGCAGCACTAAGCTAATCTGCCAGTCATGATACATGGTGTTGTTTGAGCACAGAGAAAACAAAAACGCAATCCAGTCATGAAACGAAAGCTAATAATACAAATATTAAAAATTAAGTTACCTGGTCACAAAAACAAAATTATAATAATAACGCATGTTTGCTAGCTAGCTAGCTAGATTTGCTAACACATTAAGCTAACTAAAATGTCTTAAATCTACCCAAACCTCTTGGGCAACAGCAAGGTGTTACTGTTGATTTATGTTAGATTTTTTCAACAATGCTAAGAAATGATGTTGTTTTACAGCCGGTGTGAGTACAACATGAGGAGTAGACATAATTTTATTAACATTTTAAAAGTTTTTTTTAATGTTGTTTTTATTGGAGACTCCAGAACGGACTGACCTGCTCAGCCACGGCTCGGAATAAGCACGAGCCGTCCTTGGCTATCTTCTTGCGGTAGAGTCCGTTCGCTCTCAGATGCTCGTCCATGAGTTTCTCCATGCTTTTTTCGTCGTTCTGCTGCATGTTCGCTCCTGTACGACTCTCCATGGCGAGATGATAAAGTAAAAATGGATGTTTGCACTGGAAACTCAGATTTCTGTGCTACATATTGAACAGTGAGACAAATAAAGCCGGCGCGCGCACGCTGAGAGAGAGAGTTAGGAGTCACTTTCGTTTTCGGTGAAAAGCTGATATTGGAGAAAAGGAAAGTTTCATCAGCAGACGGAGCAGGGGAAAGCAAACGCTACTGAGCTGAAAACCAGGCTAAAGAACGTAATAAAATTTTTCCCAAGTCACCCGAATAATAATACAACTTTATTAGCGCTGAGTCAATTCTGACAGCCGTGTTTGATTCACTCGCTTTAAGGATTCGACTCATTTTAATGACTCGACTCTTCTTCAGAGCGACGCCCGAAGATTTTGTGCCTTTGTCCAAAGCGTAACGTCGAACACATCACATGCACTCACAAAATCCTACAATGTTCTGCATTGTATGGCCAAAAGTATGTGGACGCCCAATCATCGCAAACATATTTAATTATTTCACCCAAACTATAACCACAAATTTGAAAGCACACAACTGTATTTCACACATTTTATACTATTTTTAATAGTCATAGAGAATGGTTTTTAGCTACCATTTAGTCATTTTGTGTCTACCCAAGCACTCTTGTACCACTAATAGGTCAAATGTGATCATAAGTGTACAAATATAACACACACAACACTCCCATAGACCATCATATCAAATTATTAGAAGAAGAAGAAGAAGAAGAAGAAGAAGAAGAAGAAGAAGAAGAAGAAGAAGAAGAAAGGAGTTTTCAGCCAAGGCATCAATCAAGTGGAGTTTATCTTTATTCTTAATGTTGATGAGGATTAAGTGTAAATATTATACCGTTAAGTGGCTCTGTGTCTGACCTGGCATTGTGTGTTGTTGTGTGTGTGTGTGTGTGTGTGTGTGTGTGTGTGTGTGTGTGTGTGTACTCAAGAGAGAAACGGGATTAGTGGAATATAGATGAGGATGTGGTTCCTGTCCAGCAGCTGTTACACATCCTGGTCCTGAAAAACAGAGAGACTAAGAGAAAAAAATCAGAGAACGAGAGATCCAGTGAAACAATCAAGCTCACTCTGAGGTAAGTTCAACCAAACTTAAAAATATTTATACTACAGTGAATCTGAGTGGTCAGAAGGTTTTGATGAATTTTCTATAACAGCAGCTCTGACAGTAGTGCAGCTTCAAATCACAGGGTTATGTAAATGTTATAATAAGTGATTGTTTCTATGGTAACAACTCATTCACAGGGTTTATGTATTTATGTACACTGATCAGGCATAACATTATGAGCACTGAGAGGTGAAGTGAATAACACTCATTATCTCCTTATTATGGCACCTGTTAGTGAGTGGGATATATTAAGCAGCAGGTGAACATTTTGTCCTTAAAGTTGATGTGTTATAAGCAGGAAAAATGGGCAAGTGTAAGGATTTGAGTGAGTTTGACAAGGGCCAAATTGTGATGGCTAGACCACTGGATCAGAGCATCTCCAAAACTGCAGTTCTTGTGGGGTTTTCCCAGTTTGCGGTGGTCAGTATCTATCAAAAGTGGTCCAAGGAAGGAATAGTGGTGAACCAGCGACAGGGTCATTGATGCACATGGGAAGTGAAGGCTGGCGCGTGTGGTCCGATCCAACAGACGAGCTACTGTTGCTCAGAATGTTAAAGAAGTTAATGCTGGTTCTGATAGAAAGGTGGCAGAATACACAGTGCATGACGGGTCAGGGCTGTTTTGGCAGCAAAAGGGGGAGCAACACAATATTTGGCAGGTGGTCATAATGCTATGCCTGATCAGTGCATAGTGTATGTGTAATTTTTGATGTGAAGTTTCTGTGAGGAGAAATGTGTTTATGTAAAATGTATGGAAGGAGTCTCCAGCGTCAGAGGTAAAGCTGATGTTTATAACTAGCAGAAGTAAGAACTGTAACTAACTTGTGTGAAATCTATAAATGGAGAAAATTCTTTATTCATTAATTCAATTGTTGACAAATTGCTGTGGTATAAGAGGAATAAAACACTGGACATGCTGTTATAGAAAAGTAATCAGCTTCCATCCGTATCCATAAATTTGATTTATCATAACATCCTGATGTTGATTAGATTCCTCAAACAGCATGACAGTGTTTTATTCCCCATCAAGCAACCCTAATTTTCATTTCTTCTTAAAATCAGTACAACATGAAAAGGTACTCTAGACAATAAATAGCATGTTTGTCAGAATTAACATTATATGTGTGTGTGTGTGTGTGTGTGTGGGGATGCAGATGAAGATGATGAAGATAGTATTGCTTGTGTGGTTGTGTCTGAGTGTGCTGCCTGCACAGTGTTTGTGTTTTTCACGTGGAGCTTCAACAGCTACCTGTATGGACATGAAGCCTGGCCACATCAGCGCTCAACCACAGCACACACACACTGCATCTGCAGTGACCATACACACCAGCCGCACAGTCTATCTACCACAGCACACACTCATGGGTATGTACAAACAGACACACACTCACACACCCCCCCCCCCCTACCCCCCACACACACACGCACGCACACACAACGCTATGACTATAATATGAAGCATTCTCACTGTACTCATTAAGGCACATCCCTTTGTGTGTCTGTGTGTGTTTCAGTGAGTGTGCGCAGCTCTCGGGCATTTATGGGTCTTCTGCTGCATGCACGCTCTGTAGTGGAGGACCGTGTGGTTGGAGGCAAGTTCACACACCACCCACCAGGAACACACACAATCTCCTGCCTGTCGACTGCAGATACAGTCACACACTCAGATAAACTGCTGAAGAGGAACCTGTCATTCACCTGGAGGGCTCCGGCTCAGCCCAGTGGGGACCTGAGATTCTAGTGAGAGACACACACACACACACACACACACACACACACACACACACACACACACACACAATAATTCATCCTAACAGACACTACAATGTTATCTAGTTGTGTTTTCTGCCCAGTATCACAGTGGTCCACTCATATTTTGTCTATTGGACTCGGATCCACTCAGCTGTGGTGCATGATGGGACTCATAAGACTCGTACTGGACATAATCCTGGACTACAGAATGGGATCATTTCAGGTAAATAATATGTCTATTCAGCCACACTACTGAGATTTACCAAACTCTCATTTCTGCTATACACTGAGTTCATAACCATCTACAGCTTCGTGCAGTAAACTGAACATTAGCATTAAACTGCCAGTATGTTTAGATGTTTAAATATTTATGATGGGCTTAGTGATTAGAGAAGATAGCCAGTGCATCTCTCTGATTTCACAAAACTCCAGCATCATGTTAATGAGAAATCTAGCACAGAAGAAGGTAGAAATGTCAATGCAAATACTGGGCTCAATGAGAATGCAGTGCAGCAGTATGACAAAAGTTGTGACTCATCTCAGCTGATTAGTGATCTTTGGGATGATGCTTTGGAAGCTGATCTTTTTGAGAATAGTCTATAGATGAGGAGGTGAGAGAGCTGCATAGACTGAAGGACTAATTTATGGACTAAAGCACCGCTGCATCACTCTCATTATGTACAGTTGAAATGAGGACTAAATTTCACAGTACCACTAACAGAGTGGCATTGTGGGTAATGTAGGAGAGTGGAACAGCGCAATTATTAATTATTAATATCAAGATGTTAATATGCATTTAGAAGAAGTTTCTTTCAAAATTCTTTGACTTTAACATCTTCCATAACACACTCTCTCTCTATCTATCTGTCGTTTTCTTTCCAGCATCTCCGACGAGTTCAGCAATCACACTAACACACACTTCTGCACACACACACTCAGAACACTCAAACACCACACATAAGCTGACGAGTAACTTCCTCACACACACTACACTGCCCCAACACCACAAACACTCACACACTGATAAACACACAAGCACACATGACCCTAGAAATAGGGTCACACAAACACAGCTATACAAAACGACACACAAACAAACACACACACCCAAAGGTACAAAGAATCTGCTTCATGCACTCACACACACACTCAGCAGACCAGACAACACTTACACACCATCACACACACAGACACACACTGCGACTACACCAGTCACGCACACACACACATCATCTAACATCATTCCAATGTCTCGTTCATTAACAACACCCACTCCACAAACACACACACGATCACCAACCACAGCATGCACCTCACCTGGTGTTACCATGGTAACCCTGAAAATGCACACATACTCGAGTCATGAGTATACACCAGCTCCATCCCAGCACACACGCTCCTCAAATCTACTCACACACACATCTGCTTCGACTGCTTCTCCAACCACATCCTCACACACACCCTCACACACACCCACACCCACAGCATCACATACACTCACACACAGTTCCACTGTATCACACATGCCCACCGTATCACACACACCCACACACACTCCAACTGCATCAAACACACATACACACACTCACACACACATGCCCACTGTATCATACACACCCACACATACACCCACTCTATCACACTTAATCACACACACACGCACTGGTTCATACACACCAATAAATACTCCACTTGCATCAAACACACCTACACACACACTCACTATGTCACACACACTCGCTCCATCTTCAGCTCTTCACCCAAAGCCATCTGCAGCACTCCGGCGCTCTGTGTCTGATCCGGTGGAGCCGAGGGACGATCCTGAAGGTGCATCTCACACTTGTACCCATTTTCATTGTTATTTATTTCTAATAAGAGGTTTAATGACCCAAAGGATTCTCAACATTTCTTCCTCCTCCTGGACACTAGTGTTTGTGAAACCTCCTGATCCTGAGCCACACCCAGAGAGCGGGACCAAAACCGGAGGTGGGGTCAAGGCAGAGCCAGGGGCTAGGCTTGTGTCTCAGCCGGTGCTGCTGCTGGCCCTGTCACTCTTTCTGTTGGTGGTGCTGGCCGTCTACGTCCAGAGGAAACACTGCATCCGGCGCAACGGCGTGTCTCTGAGCGACAGCAGGCAGGAGGGAGTAGGAGTGAGACATGTGCAGGAATGCGGCGAGCTCGTCCAGCTGCGTAGGATCCGAGAGAACAGCCTGCTGCTGCTGCAGGCCCAGTATGACATCATTACAGCACCGGGGAACTAGCATACATACATGACTAAGGAATAAAATATGCCATATCATGCTGTCATGGAAAAATAATGAACAACTGAGTGGAGTTATGTTATCACTGTTATCACTCTGACATTGATTATTTTCCACAACAGCATGTCCCCCAGTGTTTCATTCCTCTTATAGTACAGCAATTTCAATAAATTATTGAGTACACAACATACCATATTTCCATTTACAGTTACTAGTTGTCACTTACATTACAGCAGCTATAAACAGTCATATTCTCACCAGCCTCTGTTTTTCTTTCTCTTAATTTATTAACTTGTAGATTTTTTAGACATATTTCTCTAGAAATACATAATAAATTATAAACAATATATTATATTAGTTGCTTTCGGCTGCTCCCTGTTCGGGGTCGCCACAGCGGACCAACTGGTCCGCACAACAACTTGGCAAATGTTTTATGCCGGATGCCCTTCCTGACTCAACCCTCCCATTTTTCCGGGCTTGGGACTGGCACTGCATCCAGTGGCTGGGGTTGAGGCATTGGCTGGGAATCAAACCTGGGCCTTCCGCATGATAGGCGAGAAACCTACCATATATAAACAATATATTATATTAATGCATGTAATTTCATTCATTCAAAGTCCACAAAACCACTTATCCGATCTATTTTCGGGTCACGGGGGCCTGTGCCTATCTCAGGCATCAAGGCAGGATACACCCTGGATGGAGTGCCAACACACACACTACGGACAATTTAGAGATGCCAATCAACCTACAATGCATGTTTTTGGACCGGGGGAAGAAACCGGAGTACCCGGAGGAAACCCCTGAGGCACGGGGAGAACATACAAACTCCACACACACGGCAGAGGCAGGAATCGAACCCCTAACCCTGGAGGTGTGAGGCAAACGTGCTAACCACCAAGCCACTGTGCCCCCTGCATGTAATTTATCTTAATAGAATATATATATATATATATATAAATTGACAACTAGAATGCACAGGTTGTAATTGCTGCAAAAGGTGTTTTTTTTTTGATGAAAGCAAAGTTTGTAGAAAACATTCAACATGTCCATCAAAATCATTATTTATTTCTAACTCCAACATGTCAGCATGCCCTGTTCTTTTGCTATATTTTCTATTCAGACTAATATATATAATATAAAATATTTTATATATATATATATATATATATATATATATATATATATATATATATTTACAATAAAATACGTATTTATGAATGAATCATTGTGTATCATATAAATGTGTTTCATTAACAACTACATTATATTTAATAGCTACATATTATTTGATTATTTAATATATTATTAAAAAAGGTTTATGTTTTTATTAACATGAATTAGAGGCACATTTACTGCCCTTGTATTTTATGCTGTTCAGGTCATGATGGATTACATTTTATTTTTTATTTAGTGAAATAGAACTAAAGAAAAAAAGAACTTCTAGACGAGAAAATATGTTTAGACTTAAATTACAGCATGTGTGAAATCTTAATAAGTCTCAATTTATCCCCTTTAAATGATTTAAAAATCATTTAATTTTTACTACTCGATTGTACTTAGGTCTGAGTCACCATGTGTATGAAATCTGTTCTTTAAATAAAGCTGATGATTATTAACCATGGTGTATGTCTTATGAAGTATAAATAAAAAACTGGAGGAAAAAAAAGAATCATATTTAAGGACGTAATTCAGTTGTTCATGTGTTTTATTGTCTGAGGAAATGTGGCAGTAAAAACATAAGACTCATGTCCAGTAGAGTTGTACAGCAAATCGTTACAGTGATATTAAACTTTGCAATACTGATATTTTGCAGAAGGACAAAATTTAGATTAACCCTTAAACCTGTAAACACAGCACATGTTAGTAATCACCCTGAAAGTCTGGACGAATCACAACATACAAAAGTCTGTTTGGTCCAATAACACAGCTCTCACTTTAACCTGGTTTGGGATTAAAGGTCATAATACGTCGAACGTAACAGCAACATGATTTATTTCCATATCTTGCAGCTGTAATGTCAAGAACACTGACCTAAATGTCCCTACATCAGAGAGACACGCATAGAAAGACCTGAAACGAAATAATAACAGATCCAACAGGTCAGGCAACTGGGCCCCTAATAATGATTAAAAATAAAATAAGAAGAAAAAAAACAATTAAACAATTAAAAAAAAAAAGTTCTCATTGTCAATATGCAAAGCATAAAGCACTTCATATAAAAATAAAGCTGTACATTCACATTTATTAAAAAAAACACACTCATGGAATAACTTTGAGCTCATAAAATAATTTCCCTGCAAAAAGAAAAGGAGAGAGACAGAGAGAGAGAGCGTGAGAGGGAGTGCATACATATGCACACACCAACCATACAGACAGAGAGAGAGAGAGAGAGAGGAGAGAGAGAGAGAGAGAGAGAGAGAGAGAGAGAGAGAGAGAGAGAGAGAGAGAGAGAGAGAGAGAGAGAGAGCGCCACTGAAGCTGCCTGAGGTCCCGCTAGTTGCGTTAAGGCACTTGGTCATCCCTTCATCCTAGTAAACATCCTTTATCCTTTACCAGAGATGAGAACTGCAGGTCAAGTCAGCTTTAGGTTCCGTTATGTTTCAGTCTGTTATATATTAATTCAGAATTCTTTCAGATGGGCTGCAGGTTGGTCAGTTTCAGGGCCTAGACACACACATACAAACACACAAACCTATTTCTAATTTCAGACAATTATATTAGCACAAAGTGACATTTGTATTTGTTTGTTAGTGGTTTTGTTGGTTAGTGTTTTTTGGGGTTAGTGAATTTTGTGATTAGTAAGTGTACCTTCATTCCAAAAGTGTTTTTAAAGTTTTAAGTTTTAGAAAAGCTTAATGGGGTTTTCAGCACAAAACAAAAGAAAAACTTACGCCAGAGTAAGAATCATTTGAAATGACTACAATGAATTTAAAAGAATTATGATTTATTATGACTTAATTTGTGAAATGTAATTTTAGACACCAAAATTACAATGAAATCAGTTTGCTGGACCATGAAATATATTATTGTTATTATTATTATCAATATTATTATTATTATCAATATTATTATTATTATTATTATTATTATTAATTTAAAAATAATAATAATAATAATAATAATAGGATCTGTATGAGTATAGTGTTTAGTATAAACTTGTACAGGGCTGAGTTTATTCCACCACCTAACACAAAGAACAGTTCATCATGAATATCCCAGATTTGGTAAATTCAGGAATCTTTTTGCACTTACGGACTTGTGGAGGAGGTAAAGACATGCAGATTTACTGCACTAAAATGGCAGACTAACACAAAGAGAGAGAAAGAGATGAGGAATGAGGAATGAAATTGCTCACATTACACTGTGTGTGTATATGTGTGTGTATTACTAGTATTATAAATCATTAATAGTGTATTATTATTATCATTATTATTCCAGACTATAAGGCATACCTGAGTATATGATCATAAAATAAAACTTTATGTTACGTAGGAACGGTGTATCTGAAGTTCAGGTAGCTAATTCCATTTAAATAAAAGACATTTGGGCAGCGATGTGACACATCAAACAACCGTAAATCATTTACGTATTGATTAAAGCAGCCTGAAGGAGGAGGAGCAGTGGGCAGAGTGTGTGATGCATCACAGCTGAACAATGTTTAATTTTATGCTAATTAGAGCCAAAGATGAGGCGACTACTAACGGGATGGAGGGATGATGACGATGATGATGATGATGATCTGGTCCTTTTTACCCTCTCTGTGAAAGTATCTCATGATCTTTTCACACACACCATAAACTACTTATGAGGAAAATTGTGATGTGGTGACGTGAGGCAGAGTGATTTCAGATGAAAATTAATAATGTGAAAGCAGCTGTATAGTGTAGGACAGTGATTCTCAACCGGTGGGCCGCGTCCCTCTAGTTGGCCTTCGAGTGCCATCTGGTGGGCCGTGTAGGCAGTCGAAGACTACCCCCAAATTAATTTTTATTTATTTTTTAAGTCAAGATGCATTATCTAAAAGCTAATTTATGTTTAAATATCGCAACGCCAAACACATCACAACACCAGATTGGAAAGGTGATCCTCGGAATGTTTTTAAACAGTCATTGGTGAGCCATGAGTTACAAAAGGTTGAGAACCCCTGCTGTAGGACTTGTAGTGTGTTTTAGTGTTTAGTCACTGAAGATTTGCTGTCTTAATTGCCTTACGTGTTCGTATGTGTGTGTGTGTGTGCATTTGTTACCTTCTGACTCGTGTTCATCCAGGCTTTGATGGTCGGCACCAGGATGCTGCCCAGGAGGATCTGAGCGGGATGATAGATGAGCAGAGGCACTGTTATGAGCGAGAGATGCTCAAAGCCTGCAAACACAATCTTCAGCATGGGGATACCTACACACACACACACACACACACACACACACACACACACACACACACACACACAGACCATTTTATTTTTGGGGCACAATAGAAAAAAAAAATCAAATAAAAATAAGCACTTCACAAATAATGATCCTTAGCATTTTGTTATCAGGACACTTTTCTGAACTGCACCTTAACTGAAACTCACCCAAAGTAAGGGATTTGTGCGTAGAGCAAAAAAGTATTGCTACAGAATCAGCTGCTGTGAAGCCTGAAGACTTCCTGCAAAATGACCAACATGAAATGCATCAGAGTGTGTGTGTGTGTGTGTGTGTGTGTGTGTGTGTGTGAAAATGTTACCTGGTAGACAAGAAGAAAGTCAGTAGCATAAATGTGAACTGAATGGTAAAAACTGCAGAAAGAGAAACACAGCAATGTTTACATGTAGAAAATAATCAAACAAAATCAATCAAATTTATACAACATGTAAATACAGACATTCAACGTGGAAATAAACCAAACAGCAGCAAGAGAGCATGACGCTATAATCATGTTGTAGCGTCTGAAATCTTTGCTACACTTTTCTTTCTTTCCACAAGCTTTAGGATCTTGCTGCAATCTGAATCTTCCATCATGTTAACTGCAGTGACTACAATCCCCTGCAGACACACACACACACTCACACACACAGTCACTCACTGATGAAGACAATGATGAGGAGGCTGAGGTGGTCCAGCTCGATGTCTGGGTTGGAGAACGTGTCACAGAATGTGGTGTAGATGATCATGAGCAGAACGACGCTGCTCACTGTGCCAAACGGAGGCTTCCGCCGCTCCAGCCACTCCCTCAGGAACCTCCTACATACCTGAACAGGGTTTTTGTCCCGTGTTACCATAGAAGATTAGAACAAGATACAGCAATATGGCTGTATTGTGTGTGTGAGCATGGTAAAATAATTACAAACAAAGTGCAAATAAATTACAAAGTGCAAGTCGCGTACACATACACACACACACACGCACACACTTTTACCTGCCCAACTATAAGAGGGACAACTACGGTCATGAAGAGCTGAGAGAATATGGAGGAGAACGGTACTGCGGAGGATGATCCAAGCTAGAGCACAAAGAGAGCACACACACAGGCGCGCACACACACACACACACACACACACACACACACACAAATGTGCTACTTACTTTCCAGTATATAAGGTAGTTACATTTCCTCTGTATACATGTAATTTATACAGAGCTAATGGTTATATTAAATAAAAATAGTCAGTTTTTGTAATAAAGTTATTAGGCAAGATAGTTTATAATAAACTTAGTTTATTAGTTATAGATAGTTTATAATAAATATTGACGATAATTTTATTATTGATCTTGTGGGATCTCTATCAAAATGTACCACCTTAAACTCATCTTTATGACTATACAGTACACAGTACATTTCACTCAGGTCAACTTACATTTATGAAACTTGTTAGGTGACAAAAACCAGTGTTTGAATATGAAAGTTTATTTAAACTGTGTCAAGAATCCATTTAAAGAATATATTTTCACACACACCCTTTGTTTAGATGATCGTATGTTTACTTTGACTTAACTGTAAAGTTGCACCATATGGCGGATTTGAATGAATGGCAGGTTCAGAACCTCCACCCCAAACAACAACAACAACAACAACAAAACAAAAACCCACAATGCTAATGAACAAGAATCAATTCAGAACTTTTTTAATATCCATATTTTTTAAATTTCATAATGTTTTATTAACAGCTTTACTCACAAACAGCAACAGCAGCAGTGGTGTGACGACGATCCCCTACGGAACACACACACACACACACTTTAATATGGGCAAATGTCATTAATTTTAAATTTAGGTTAAAAATAAATTCTTTTCGGCCATGTTTATTTTCTCTCAAAAAATGTAAGCGTATAATGTTTGTGTTTTGAGAGCTGATTAGGAAATCTTACTAGAAAGCTCCCAAACGCCGAGTTGAAAATGGCTGCAGCCTGTAAATCAACACCACATACTCAGACTCACCGTCGCACTGTATAGTGAATAGAGAATTCAGCAGCTTTATGGTTTAGTTTAAATAAAGTCTCTCTCACTCTCACCTCATTTCCCCCGACAGCTTTAGTGAGGATGACGGCAGAGGACACGGGAGGAGGCATACAACCTACTGTCTGTAACCTGCGTGCGCACACACACATATCAACAATTACACACTTTTTTGTGGACTGATAACCAGTTCCTGTGTATGCTGTTACTATAGAAACCATAATGTATTAGTACAAGCAGCTGCACTTATACAACCTTAATCAACACCTTATGACCAGTCATAATAGAGAATCCAACAGCACTGTGGTATAATGATATTTATTATTTTCTTAAAAATGTATTAATGCTTTTAATATTTTGGGTCAAAATAGCGTGTTTCAGAATACACATTTGAAAAAGTCTTGTTAATTAGGCAGGTGATGAGCTCATACCAGCACCAGATAATTAGAATGTCTGCTGGTGTTTTACAGCCACTGATGTACTCCAGTCAGTAAGTGACCTATATCTGATAAAAAAAAAAAAAATCATGTCTCTATAGAGAAAATTACTAGAGAAAAATGTTTGCCCACTTCAGAGAGACAGAGCAGCTCTGAGGGAACTTCACCACGTGAATGAGTTCATACATTGGTATAAAATTAACTCTGTGAACTCCAGAAGCAAAGATGGAAAGGAGCACAGCTCCCTGCAGACAGAGAGGCTATTCAGACAGGTAGACGCGGAGGAGGAGGAGGAGGAGGAGGGGGTGGGGATGGAGACTAGAAAAATGTGTCAGCGTGGCAGTGACGAAGAGCTGAAGTGCCCCAGAGATTGATTACATGCACAAGTATTTGTGTGTGTGTGTACCCTTTAAGAAGCCATTCATTAATTGCAGTGAGTGCCAGGACTTTGAGAAGAGCCCAGATGGCCACAGGGAAAATGACCAGAGTGAACGTCTGAACAAACAGATGTAACTTCACGTGCAATAAAGCACTCGCCAACTCCTGAGACAGAGAGAGAGAAAGAGAGAGAGAGAGGGGGGGGTGAGAGAGCGAGAGAGAGAAAGAGAGAGAGAGACAGAGAGAGAAAATCACACGTCTATTACATTTTACAGGGATAAAATGCTGACACTGGAGACTCCTTCCACAAAAGTTAAAACACGCCTCTTTAGAGAAAGAAAATTTCCCCATATAAACAGTTACACAAGTTTTTGAAATATTTTCAGGTCCTTGTAAACTGCTGTTACTATATAAATCATACCGTACCAGAAGCCATGCATTAATCCTAATTAAACATGCGATTTGCGTCTGCACTACAGTCAGAGCTGCTGCTATAGAAAATTAATCAACACATGATGACAAAAACTGTCCAAAATTTTCCATTACTGGGGTATAACTGCGACACAAGTGCTGATGAATGTGTGTATAGCATGAATTGTTTACACTGCCCATCCTTAGAGTCAACAAGTATACACCCTGTGAACACACACACGTTACCTCAGTCTTTAAGGACAGACCGCTGTTAAAGAAGATGGCGGACACCGCTATGTAGGTGATGGTGATCTCGGGCCGAAGAGGACCTGAAGGGGAGCAGTTGAGATGGACAAGATGAGAGTAATGTATTAAATAAACACAATACCACATGTCATGATATTCAACACACTCTGGGATCTCTTACTGTTCAGAATATACCTTATACAATCATGAATATTAATGAGCAATGGGGTCGGCTATGAATATTTATGAGTCCACAACAATTTAATAAACATACTTAGGTGCATGTGTCCCACAAGACACTCATGAATAATAACAATGACAAGAGTGATGAAAGGAAACAATTATTATTTAGACCAAAAACAAATTAGCTTACTATTCGGTTTAACAAAATGTCGAACGTTATTTAGGAGTGGAATTAATAATTAGTTACAAACTCGGGGAGAAGTGTGAACACTTTATCCTGCGTTAAACCCGGGAATGATGAACTCTCCCTCACTCACCTCCTTTCACCCCGACGGACGGCGCGAGCTTGGCCGAAGCGATCGCGAGCGCGATACCGACAATGAACCATTCCTTCCGCACGCGCGCTAACAGGCCCATACCGGAGGAGTCCCGTTAAATCGCCGCCAGTCCTCACCAAACTCTCCGCCGGTCCCCCGTAACCAACTGTAGAGCGTCAGTTCTACAACGGCTCGATCCTAAATCACTTTCTTTCTGACACCTAGATCACTACTTAGCCTGAATACGTCATTCTCTCAAACCCTAAGTAGTGCATATTTAGAGGGGATAAGAAAGATATTTGGGATTTGGCCGAGCTTTCAAAACACTTCCGGACACATAAGCGAAGCGCCATCATTACCGTAATGACTGGTTTTACAGAGCAGCTACCGTAAAGCCACCCATATAAATCTTCCAAACGGATTTAATTTTTATTTTTATTTTTATTTTTTTATTTGTTTCTTTGCTAATTAGTGAAATAAAATATATATTAATACCGCTACATAAAACAAAAGTTTCATAAAATAATTTTAAGCATGAACGTTTTATTTGTTATTGCTGTGGTTTACTTTCAGGCGCTAGGGGCCGCTAGCAACTAGCATGCTGTCTTAGATGTGGCCTCATCTAAATCTAAACGTCTTAGTGTACTTTAACTTTTATATGCTTTATATATTTGTTTTCCTTCACTATTTCAAATTTCAAATAAAACAAAAATCCAATTTATCTTCTTGTTTTGCCTGTGGCAATATGAAAACTTGGTGATAATTTACATTAATTGCTTATCAAAAACAAAATCACACTCATTAGTTATCAGTCTATACAGTACGTTCACCCAAATTTTTTTTCTGTCCATCCATCAATCTGACTGCCATTATTAGGTGTTAATGCAGAGATTTGCAGTCTTTCCCATGAATACAATACACAATGAGACAAACAAACATTTGAGTTTTATTTAATCATTTAATCATTTTTAATGTTAGAATAAAAAATCATTGTATTATAGGATTTTCAATAATTAGGGCAGTAAGATCACATTCCTGCACATTGTTCCATCATTAGGCACTAAAACTAGTACATGGTACATGGTACATGGTAAATGGTACATATAATCTGAAACATTAACTGAATCATAATAAAGTGAAAGATACAGTATATAAATTACTTATACTAAATAAAAGCTGAGCTCTGCTTTCTGTTGGTCCATGTCACAGCACCACATCAGTGTTTTTTTCCTAACAAAACTGTACTAGATCTTCTCCTCCTTGAATTCAGTGCTAATAGAGTTCCCCTGCTCACACTGATACTCTCCATACTCAACCTTAGTGTGAAAGCCATTGGTAATGGTTAGCTTGACCGGGATCTTAACAGTCATCTCCTTCCTCACCATATTCACTGTGAGCTTGGTGCGAGGAGGAATGCTGGCTGGCAAGGAGACTCTGATACTTTCAGTTGTGCTCCTGGTGTTGCTGCTGCCCTTCTCCACTGTAAAGGTGTTACTGACATTTAAGGTGGACTCATTTTTAAAACCAGACATTGATAGTTCAAATTTGTTTCCAAAACCAATCTGTGTAGAACTGCTGAACTTGAAGCTCTCAGTGACAGATCCTGAAAACTCTCGAGTCATATCAGTGGTGAAGGTTTGTTTCTCAGATCCATAATTCACACCAGTGATGGAGTCGATGATGACTGTTCTCACAGTTTCTTTCTTTTTGTCCCATTCCATTTCAGCTTTAACTGAGGTTTTGCCTGTTTTAAGAGGACGAACGTGGGTTAGACGGTTGTCAAACCAGTTGTACTTAGGAACATCACGACCAGCTCTGGCCACCTGGATAGACCCACTTCTCTGTTTATGCTGATACAGAACCCAGGCTCCTCTCTGCACCTTGTGAGAAGATGTTTTATCATTAAAAGTGCCATAACGCAAATTGGTCTCACAGCTGAGGACGAGGCTCCGGCCCTGATAGTTTTCCTCTTCATACAGTGTAATCTGAGGATTTTCCAGGTCCTCTGTCACCAGCTCTAGTGAAGAAATGTCATCATTGTAGTAAACATTGGCATATTCTCCTTCTTCATAGACAGTTGGTTCACCAGTGAAATTAGCACCTGTGTACGTCACCCATGGATTCCCGATGATTTTCAGAGAGGAGATGCAGTTATCAAAATTAAGTTGAATTAAATCAGCGACATCAGAGGTGAACTCTTTGCTGAGGCCCTTAAAGTTACGATTTTCATAGACGATGATCTTGTTCATGACTGAAGGAGTTCGCTCAGAGACTCACAGACAGCGCAGAAAGCAAGTCACAGTTCAGCACTAGTGCAAGACTCTCTGCCTCGAAGGCGGGCATGTCATGCATTCCAAACACCATGACAGTATACTGAAAGAAACTATGAGTAACAAATGCCGAGATCTCAGAGGCGTGGGATGGTAAAGGTGCCTGCCTGTAATCTTTTAAAAGAACATTCCACAAAAGATTCCACCCTGTACACAGTCTTTTATCCTGGGAATAGGAAAGTAGTCTGGCTCGTTATGCTGTTTATTTTACTGTAGTCCACTTAGAATCACAGGGAGAGATGACAGGTTCTACTGTGCCTTCTTGAGTGCTGTTTTTATCAGTTCACATGTAAGCACATTTAATGAGCTCACAGTGATCCAACATGCATTTTCATGCTCAAATACTTCAGATGGGTGTGTAAGAAAGTTGTACAAAGTGCAAATAGCAGAAACCAAACAAGTTTCATGTTAAAGAAGAAACAGCTAATTGTGCTGTTCTTTACACAGGTACTAATGACACTGAATATAAAATGTTTTAAAAAAACATTTTAAGACATTTAGCTACAACTGCATTGCATTCTCATGTTTAAAATTACTTCAGAACTGCAATCTATAAGTTACTTTGAGACTTATTTTCACTGTGACAGTAGCAACTAGATGAACTGACTAAATTTTGAAGAGGTGGGTGTAACCACAGGTACGGCCTTTTTTGCTGATACAGCAGCATCCAGACATTTGCTGGGATATATGACATTTTGATGAAACATTAAAAAGCTACTGTATCAGTTCTGTTTTTCCTTTTTCTGCTTTACCGATTCATTTTTGGATTTTGGCATTGGGGCAATTATGTGATAAATAGAGAGCTAGTCATGAAAAGAGGCATTTTAATTGTCATTGTCACTGACACAGATGACAATTAAGAGACACATAAAATCAAAACAATAAAAACAAACAAATTATTTCTATTAATAGATTCTTTTCTGTTGGTTCTCTTTACTATAGTAACACATATTTTGCTGATACAGTAGAATCTGTATGAACTGCCTAAAGTTTTGATATTTTGTGTAGTGGATTGTGTTATTGGATGTTCAATAATCAGGGAAGTGAATCAGGGCAGTGAAATATTAATTACTTATACTAAATGAAAGCCAAGCTCTGCTTTCTGTTGGTCCATGTCACAGAACCACGTCAATGTTTTGTTCCTAACATGGGTGTACTAGATCTTCTCCTCCTTGAATTCAGTGCTAATAGAGTTCCCCTGCTTGCACCAGTACTCAACCTTGGTGTAAAAGCTGTTGGTGATGGTCATCTTGACTGGGATTGTAACAGCCACCTCCTTCCTCACCACATTCACTGTAAGCATGGTGTGAGGAGGAATGCTGGCTGGCAAGGAGACTCTGATACTTTCATTTGTGCTTCTGGTGTTGCTACTGCCCTTCTCCACTTTAAAGGTGTTTCTGACATTTAAGGTGGACTCATTTGTCACAATTTTGATAACTGCATCTCCTGTCTTAAAGTCATCGGGAATCCATGGGTGGCATACACAGGTGCTAATTTCACTGAAGAACTGACTATTTATCAGGAAGGAGAATATGCCAGTGTGTACTACAATTACTGCATTTCTTCACTAGAGCTGGTGACAGAGGAGCGCATGCCATGCATTCCAAACACCATGAAGGTATACTGAATAAAGTCAGGAGTAACAAATGCAGAGATCTCAGAGGCATGGGATAGTAAAGGTACCTGCCTGTAATCTTTTAAAAGGTTTAAATCTAGTTCAGTGTAGAACATGAAGAACCCACCCTGTCCACACAGTCTTCCATCCTGGGAAGTGAAAGTAGTCTGGCTTGATGCTGTTTATTTTACTACAGTCACAGGGTCACAGGGAGTTTTACTGCTGTCAAATTCTACTCTCATTTCCACCCTTCACACAGTAGGTGTGTATCATTGCCTTAAGAGTATGATGGAATCGCCCAAGTGATTCCATTTGTGACTGGGCACTGGATGGTATGCACTCGACACCTGCTATTCCACATCCAACTCTGCTCTGTTACCATCTGCTCAAACAGAGGAGAGGTGAAATCTGACCCTGTAGAACCATCTTATTAGACAGACATGACTCTTTACATTATAACAAGCCTGTATATGTTTTATATCAGGTCCAGGTCCAGGTGTCTTGGGCTGATCTGTTCAACATCTGGTTGTTTAGTACAGCAGTGGCTTCTTGTTCTTTCACAGGACATTTCTAGATTGTTGTATTGGCTGTGCTCAGTGTTTATGCAATGCATCTGATGAATTTTCCTCTTTACTCAGCTACAAAATAGCTTGTTTTTCTCCCATAGACAGCTATCTGGTCTTCTATGGTGAAATCCAGAGCATTACTTGTTTAAGCCATCAATCCAACAGGAAAACACTTGGGCAACAAGAAAACCCTGGCCATTCCAATATTTTTATTACTTGAAAATCAAGTGGGTTTAAACAAAAAGTGTCATGTTCTCAGTTGTTTAATAAAACTAGATGTAAATATCATGAAATGAAAGCTGAAATTCAGATCTCTTGTGTCATATTCGTTTCATACACTCATTTTCATCATTTAATCTTAAACCCACGTTACATTACATAAAAATGCAAGGCGCTCTGGATAAGGGCGTCTGCCAAATGCCAGAAATGTAAATGTAAATGTTGCTGAAGTGGATTCGGCCACCAGAGGACGACAGAGCAGCACAATCAGCATCGCATGTGGCAGGACCTGCCCTTTGGCAGCTTTCCTCTCTCTCTGCACTCAGTCTTGAGTTGGATATGCTATGTGCTGGTGTACAAGGCTCAGCTGGTAATTCTGTTTATAGACTATGCTATGCTAGTTTCCATGGCCAAAAAATAATGTAATTGAAGTCCAGGCTTTTAGTAAATATTTGAGCCTTTAGTTACTCTTTACTTGGGTACATTCCTGTCTTCGTGAGTTGAGTTCTCATCTCTGATTCAAAATGCTGTAAGGTCCTGTTTCAAAATATACTAGATGAATTTGTTAAAGATATTAAAGACTGGATGACTGATAATTTTCTATTACTAAATCCTGATAAGACAGAGATATTACTGATTGGTCCAAAAACCAGTACACAGAAGCTCTCACAATTCAACCTGTACTTAGAAGGATGTTCTATTACTAATAGCTCTACAGTGAAAGACTTGGGCGTAATTTTAGACAGCAGTTTGTCCTTTGAAAAACATATCTCCGATATTACAAAAATAGCCTTCTTCCACCTCAGAAATATCGCCAAGCTTAGGAACATTTTATCTGTATCTGATGCAGAAAAGCTAGTTCACGCATTCATGACCTCCAGACTGGACTATTGTAATGCATTATTAGGTGGTTGTCCTGCATCTTCAATAAACAAGCTACAGTTAGTCCAGAATGCAGCTGCCAGAGTCCTTACCAGGTCAAGAAAGTATGATCATATAACACCAATATTATCATCCCTGCACTGGCTGCCTGTTAAGTTTAGAATTGATTATAAACTAGCACTACTTACATACAAGACTCTAAATGGTTTAGCTCCCACGTATCTAGCCAGTCTTCTAACATGTTACAATCCATCACGCTCCTTAAGATCTTGAAACTCCGGACTTCTGGTAGTTCCCAGAATATCAAAGTCTACAAAAGGGGGTAGAGCTTTTTCATATTTAACTCCTAAACTTTGGAACAGTCTTCCTGACAGTGTTCGGGGCTCAGACACAGTCTCCCAGTTCAAACGTAGACTAAAGACGTATCTCTTTAGCCAGGCATACACCTAATACATCCCATAACTTTGTGCTCCAATACATCTGATTAAATGCACATCATCATCTAGTGCCTGCTAATATTATGAATAGCAGCTACACTAATTCCTTTCCATTTGTTTCCCTTCTTCTACCCACCCCCGAGTCACACAGAGATTGTGCCAGCTCCGGTGGCATCCAGAGATGGACCAGCTCCAGCTGGGTTCTGCTTTCTGAGGACTGGAGTATTCAAAGCAGCACTGCCAACCCTATGTGGACATTTTACACATAACATTCTACACATGCTGTATCTGCATCACACAACTAATGCAGAAAGGACATTGTTCATATCACACTCTCCGGTGTCACCCAGATGAGGATGGGTTCCCTTTTGAGTCCGGTTCCTCTCAAGGTTTCTTCCTAATTCCATCTAAGGGAGTTTTTCCTTGCCACAGTCGCCTGAGTCACCTCAGGCTTGCTCACTAGGGAAAATTTTGTCTAACATCTAGGACTGTTTGTTTGTATGTTTATTGTTTCCTATGTTCTGTAAAGCTGCTTTGAGACAATGCTCTTTGTTAAAAGCGCTATACAAATAAAATTTAATTGAATTGAATTGAAAATTTGGCTCAATGTTTTGAGAAATTCTTTAACAATCCAGAGCATTTGAAAGCTCTTATTCTTGAGCGCTTACTATTTTTTAAAATGCAAATAAAAAAATTAAGGTCATACATTTGGAATAAGCACACATAATACCTTTGCAACAAGGTTTGCTCTTTGGGGTTTGGTGCACAGGAAGCAAAAGCAGACATAGCAGGAACAGGTTCTATCCATTTTTACAGAAGGTTGACATGGTATAGTTGTGTGTCTGCTCACTTACCTGTTTGTTGCTGGCGGTAGTTGACTGGCCCCACTCACTCAACTCAGGGAGGAACAGAAGGACGTGATCTCACACTGCAAACTCTCTAGGATGAGCTGGGTGATTGTAGACCCTTTGTTGGGCTGGCTGCACTGTCTCTAGGTGTTCTCTGACAATAGAAGTGACCTTGTCAACATGATCTTGCATTTCTTGTATAAAGTCAATGACTGACCTCCTTTTCAAAGAGCAGTTTGAAAGGGATAAAACCTGTCAATGACTGAGGAGCTTGTCAGATGGTGAAGAGGACTTATGGTAGGAGGAGAGCCCAGTTCCTTCCTTCTTCATCCACCGCCATAGCATCTTCTTCAGTGTCTGATTAAATCTTTAACTGAAGCCATCCGTCTGTGAGTGGTAGACTGATGTCATCAGATGCTTTACCTGTAACATGCAACACAGATTGGCATAAGCTTAGATGTTAAAGGCGAACCTTGGTCAGTGAGGATGTCTCTTGGTATGCCCACATAGCTGAAGACAAGCAGCAGTTCTTTAGCAATGTTTCGGGATGTGGCCTTTTGAAGTGGAACCGCCTTGGGGTACCTGGTGGCGTAATCCACTATGATGTTTGAACGTTATGCCAGTGATCAGGAGGGGGATCTGGTGGGCTGTGTGTTGACATCTGGGGCACTGTTGTCAGATGTTCTGGATTTCTGAATCCATACTGGGCCAGTTGAAGCGGTGTTCAATGCCCCCGGTGCCCTCTCAGGGATGTTGGGTGGACCAAGTGAATGACGGAGCAGGTCTTTGTGCAGGAGACTACTAGTAACTCATATAAATTTTCCCTTCTGTCCATTCTGTAGTAGAGAAGGCCATGTTTCACCAGGAAGTAAGATGGAGGGAGCAGCAACTCTGGCTGCGTGCTTACCCTGTAGATCATCCGCAACTGGCCCCAACAATGCTTTATTATCCTCTTTTTTCTTCGTCCTGAAGGACCCCTCCCAAGTCACTTGTTGAAACACAGTAGACAGTGGATTAGTTGATGTGTGTGTCCCACCATCGTTGCTAGTTTCAGCATTCTGTTATCAAACATGCCGACTTGCTTGGCTCTGCTTTCATTGGGGGGCGGGTTCCTGCAGTTGACTGACTGCAGTGGGGAAATCTGGCCAGTCCTCTGCCCAACAGGAGGGTAACAGGCAGCTCAGGGATGATGCTGACGAGCAGAGGCCAACTCCCTCAGGCCAGGCAAGGGTGACTGTGCTCCCCATATCCAGCATCGCAGTCACGCACCCATTGAGCTTCACTACAGCGGTGGGAGCCTTCGGAAGCGTCTGGTTCCATAGGAATGGGTTCATCATCAACAACGGGCCTTATGGCAGGATGTCCTCTGGGGGCTCCCTCTCCCCACAATGATCTGGGCGGTGGATAGGGTGGCTCCGCATCCCTCCAGGGCAGGACTCTGGCCATTCAGCCATGTCAATTTCCAGTGTGGCAAGAGCATGCTCCAATGTGTCCATCAACTTGAGAGGAAACTTGGGCTATGCAGTCCAATGGCTTTCCATTCCTCCAGTGGTAGAGCTCGTAAGTAGAGATTCATGGCGACATGACGTTTTAACCAGTGCTTTGTAGTTCTCAATTGCTGGTCTGTGCACAGGGGTTAGCCCCACCCCAATAACTCCACTGGTAGATACCACATTAACCAAGGAGCACCTACAGTGTGCCAGGATCTTGTCAGCAGGTGTAAGAGCATGATAGGCTAACTGGGCCTCACCGGTAAAGAACAGGGTTAGAACCTGTGGCCAATCATCTTAATCCCAGCATTCTTGTAAGGTGATATTCTCTGTGTTAGTTGCCAGTTTATTTTAAAATAGTTTAAGTAAAAGAGTTTAAGATTTAAATTTTTGTTCTTAAGATCTTAAATGGTCTGGCACCTTCTTATTTATCTGAACTTGTGACTGTTAACATATCTGCTAGATGTTTAAGGTCATCAAATCAGAAATTGTTAAAGGTTCCCAGATCAAGGTTAAAAAGAAAGGGAGACCAGGCTTTTGCCATAGTTGGCCCCAAATTGTGGAATAGCCTATCTTGATCTATTAGGATAATCCATACAGAATCTCTGTTTAAAGTAAAACTTAAAACATCTGAGTCATCCTGAGCATGTTTTTCCTCTGTATGTACTTTTCCTGTACCATGTCATTTTACAGTGTTTTATTGTTTCAATTGGTGTTTTATTATTTCCATCTCATAATTTTTATATAGCACAATGGTCAACAACTGTTGTTTTATTGTGCTATATAAATAAATAAACTTAAACTTCAACATTGTCCTCAGCAGTTTGCTTGACTAACATGTGGGGTCAGGGAGGGGACGGATAGCTGAGGGAGAGAGCCTCATCAGTGCCACCAGCTCCTTTGTGGTGGTGTGAAGTTTTTTGGCTAGTTCTTGGGTCACTGCCTGCTGCAGGATGCTCATCTCAAAAAAGTGTTTAAACATCTGCTTCATGGTAGTGTTGATTGGTGTTGTGTTCTCCACTAGTGTGCACCAGACTGCAAGGGCTGAACACAAAAGACACAGGGCGAGGATCAGTGCACAAATATGTGATTTTTACTTACAAAGTGCAGAGAATAGTGGGGAAGAGAGTGAAGGGTGAAAGCTTGGAAATGATTACTCAAGTGGCAGAAAAAGAAGAGGCAAAAAAGGGTAAATGTAACTTGGAGAGTGAGGAGAGCTGGAGTAGATGTAGTGGCATCATAGGAGCTGACAGAGCTGCATCTGGTCAGGCAAGCAGAGTGGATGAGGAAGGGATCAAGGCATGTTACCAGGAACAGAGAACCAGTGTAGCGCCGTCCTCTCACCTTCATGGTTTTTTGTCTGAAACAGAGAAAGAGCACAGAATATTCCTATCTGTCCAGCTTTTCGCCGCCAACACATTAAAACAGTCCTCTCCTGGTTTTGCAGTGGCAACTCTGATTGGTCCGCTGCTGAGACTGTCCACACCCTGCTTTGCAACCAGAAAGAGCAGCGCAATCGCTGGTGCTAAAGTTTCACCTTTTCTTTTTAGCATTTTTTTTTACTTTATTTCTTCCACACCATTACGGGTGATGGGCAAGGAATGCTTGCTGTTCTCCTGTGGGTGGCTGCTGTTGGCCTGTCACCACAATTAGTATTTATCATCTACTACTGTTATATCAGATTCACTCAATTACACTGTGGCTACAGGCCAGAAGCAGTCGCCGACGGGAGAATAGCAAGCACTCTTCACCTATCTCCCTCCATGGTGAGGCAGAAGCAAGTGAGGAACAGCTATTTCAGCACCATGAATAACACCATCCGTGCCCCCTGTATGCTAAAGAAGAAACTTCAGCACTATGGATAGTGCTGCTTTTCCTGGCTGCAAGGCGGAGCTGGGACAGCCCCAGCAGACCAATTAGGGCACCAGTGAGTTCACCGACCCTCAATGAAAAGAGGAGAAAGCTGAGTTGGGGAAGTATCCCGCTCCTGCCGATCTGCTTTTTGGATGCCTGCCTTGTCTGCTGTCTGGGTTCGGCCAGATGCAGTGCCAGGAGCTCCCGCGATTCCCCTGTGTCTGCTCCAAATGCCTCACTCTCTAAGCTACATTTAATTTTTACTTCCCTTTCTCCTGTTTTTTTCCTTTTCTCCTTTGTTCTGTACTCTCCTCTCTAGTCGCCCCTGTTTCCTCTCTTCCTCACAACTGCCTTACACTTGTTTAACTAAACTCACTCATTTTGTGCATTAATCCTCACCACTGTGTGCTTTGTGCTCTGCCCTCACAGCCTGGTTTGCTACATACACATAAATACACATAAAGAAATGTCTTCCAGTTCATCTTTGCCAAAAGAAAAAATAAAGGTTTTTGTAATACCATTTCTTATTGTCAAAGCAACCTAAAAAACTAGATGTAAATATCATGAAATGAAAGCTATATTCGTCTCATACACTCATGTTCATCTCTTGATCTTAATCCCACATGTTGAAGAATTGGCCTTGGTGTTCCAATTCTTTTAGAGGACACTGTATATATACAGTATAGTCTATGTATGCAAATTTAATGAGTTCACAGCTGTGTGTCACGCTTCATCCGAGATCTGGCCACGAGAGAGAGCCCTCGCCCGACTTTTGATGCGCTTCCGTGTTTCCACACGAGCATAAATACGGAGCGCACTTCCTGCTCAATGCGAAGTATCGTCCCTCGTGACCTACAAAGCTTTTGCCTCGTGCTTTTGGATTACTGTTTGGATTACGCTGACTTTGGATTGTTTCTTTGGTTTACGATTTCTGCTTCTGGCCCTTTTGGATTTGTTTGACTGTGTTTGACTTCAGACTGTTTTCTGGACTGTCTCTGCCACGCCCTTTGGATTTGTTTGCTTTCTTCATTCGGATTTACTGGTTACGACCTCTTCGCCTGCCTGACTACGTCTCTCTCTCTCCGCCCCTCCCCGACTCCAGCCCCGCGCATGGATCCGGCTGCTGCCACCACTGGCGGACGACCGTCACAGAATACTTCGCCTTCTACGGATCCAGCGGAGCTACGGGCGATTATCGTTCGGCAAGGTGCGCTGATTCGCTCGTTTCAAGATCAAGTGGAAGCGCTACAGAGCCAGCTACAAAGTGCGAGCGCCGCTGCACCCCCTCCCCCGCGAGACCCGCCAGCACCACGCGGTGACTCACTTAGACTGACCATGCCAGAAAAGTATGATGGCTCTGCAGATCGCTGCCGCGGTTTTTTACGCCAGTGTGAGAATTTTTTCGCACATCAACCCGAGGTTTATCCTGATGCAGGAACTAAGTGTGCTTTCTTACTGTCATTGCTGATGGGTAGAGCCCTGGACTGGGCCTCTGCGGTGTGGGACGCGGACCCTCAGATCCGGACGTCTTTCACATACTTCGCGGGGATGATACGGGAGGTATTTGAGTATCCCGCTGGGGGCAAGGACATCTCTCTCCAATTAATGGAGCTATGTCAGGGATCTGATTCGGTCGTGGATTATGCTATAAAATTCCGTACTCTGGCAGCCCAGTCCGGTTGGAATGATGCGGTGCTGTGGGCAATGTTTCGCAAGGGTCTGAGCTCTGTGCTCCAGACTGAACTGGCATGTCAGGAGGATGCTACCTCTCTGTCCCAGTATGTAGCCACTGCCATTCGCCTGGACAATCTCCTGTGTCAGCATTGTGCAGGGGCACGGCCACCAGTCTTGTCTCGCCTTCGTCCGGACTATCCTAGGCCTCGTGAGGAAGCTCCTGAGCCCATGCAGCTTGGGAGATCCCGGTTGACGGAACGGGAGCACCAGCAATGTACCCAGATGAGGCTGTGCTATTACTGTGGGGGTTCAGGACACCTGATCCACTGGTGCCCAGAGAAGCCTTCGTCAGCTCAGGTGGGTGAAAACTCATTGTTCTTTAGTCTGACGGTGCCGGTGTCGTTATGCTTTTCTGATCGGTGTGTTCCTGTCCCAGCCCTGATAGACCGCCGTTAACCTGATTGACAGGGCACTGGTGAAGGAGCTCCGGATCCCCACTATTCCCTGTATGCCATTGTTTAGGATAACAGCCATTGACAGTCAACCCATCGGAGGGGGCTATCTCACCCATCAGACCGAGCTGCTGGATTTCAAAGTGGGCCTGTTTCATCGTGAACGTCTGGCATTCTATGTTACCTCCTCGCCCACCAACCCCATTATCCTGGGCTTTCTGTGGCTGCGACTGCATGATCCTCAAATTTTCTGGCACAAGCGGGAGCTGGTCCGTTGGTCTGCAACATGTTTAAGTAATTGCCTTCACGAGCCTGTGTCATGTCCATGCTTATCCACAGTGGTTGAGGATTCTGCTCCTCTAGCATCTGGACACGTTCCGCGTGTCTACGAAAACTTTCAGGAGGTGTTCAGTATGGAGAGGGCTGCTCGCCTACCGGCGCATAGAGCCTGGGACTGCGCCATAGACTTGCTGCCTAACACGTCACCCCCAAAGGGCTGAGTTTATCCACTCTCACTGCCGGAGGCGAGAGGCATGGAGGAGTATACTGAGGAGGCCCTGGCTGTCGGTCACATACGACCATCTATGTCCCCAGTAGCAGCGGGGTTTTTCTTCGTGGGGAAGAAGGACGGGGGCCTTCGTCCATGCATCGATTACAGGGGACTCAACGCTATCACAGTTCGTTATCCCTATCCGTTACCCTTGGTACCTGCGGCCCTGGAGCAGTTAAAGGGAGCTAGGTTTTTCACTAAGCTGGATTTACGCAGCGCCTATAATCTGGTCCGGATCCGGGAGGGAGACGAGTGTAAGACCACTTTTCACACCACCCATGGTCATTATGAGTACCTCGTCATGCCCTTCGGACTTACTAATGCTCCTGCGGTGTTCCAGTCTCTTATCAACAAGGTGTTCCAGGATATTCTTGGGAAGTGGGTTATCGCGTATATCGATGACATCTTGGTGTACTCGACCTCTTTGGAAGAACATGTACATCACATCCGGGCCGTCCTCTCCAGACTTCAGCAGAATCACCTCTACGTCAAGCCTGAGAAGTGTGAGTTCCACCGGACCACTATCACGTTCCTGGGATACGTGATTTCGCGGCAAGTGGTCGAGATGGACCTCACTAAAGTACATGCGGTCACCGAATGGCCCAATCCTACCACGATTAAGGAGTTGCAGCGGTTCCTGGGGTTCGCCAACTTCTACCAGCATTTCATCCAGAACTATAGCTCCATGGCCAGCCCATTGACCTCCTTACTGTGGGGTAAACCCAGGAGATTGTCCTGGGGTGATCAAGCCCAGGCAGCCTTTGTTATACTCAAGGATAGCTTCACCACAGCTCCCATTCTGCACCATCCTGACCCGGACCTCCTCTTCGTGGTGGAGGTAGATGCTTCCAGCAGTGGCATCGGGGCCGTGCTATCCCAACGACACGGTGTTCCAGGCAAGCTTCACCCATGTGCTTTCTTTTCCAAGAAGCTGATGGCAGCAGAGGCAAATTATGACGTCGGGAACCAGGAGCTGCTATCCATCAAGGCCGCACTGGAGGAATGGCGGCATTGGTTGGAGGGGGCACGTCATCCGTTCTTGGTTCTCACCGACCATTGTAACCTGGAGTACCTCCGCAGCGCCAAACGTTTAAATCCTCGTCAGGCCCGGTGGGCGCTGTTCTTCACCTGATTTGAGTTTTCAGTGACCTATCGCCCCAGGACCAAGAACAGCAAGGCTGATCCTCTATCCAGGCAGTTTGAGGCCCAAAGTGAGCCTTCTCAGCCCGATCTCATTCTCCCTGCAGCCGCCATTCTAGCCCCTGTCTGGTGGAGTCTCATAGAGGAGATTCAGCGAGCCCATGCCGGTGAGCCTCCACCAGCGAACTGTCCCTCAACCAAGGTCTACGTGCCCCTTCAGTTCCACCAGCAAGTGTTACAATGGGTTCATGAGGCTCCCAGCTCCGGTCACCCAGGGATCCTCAGGTTGACTCAACTCACTCTACGCAGGTTCTGGTGGCCATCTCTTAGGACAGATGTGGAGAGGTTTGTCCGGTCATGCTCTACTTGCGCCCAGTCTCGGGTCAGTCGCCAGCTCCCAGAGGGATTGCTGGAACCCTTACCTACTCCCCAGTGCCCCTGGTCCCACCTGTCTGTGGACTTTCTCACCGACTTACCCAACTCGGGAAGATTCACCATGGTGATGGTCGTGGTGGACCAATTCTCTAAAGCTTGTAAGTTGATCCCTCTCAAGGGGTCCCCCACAGCCATGTGAACTGCAGAGGCCATGTTCCAACACGTATTCTGGAATTTCAGCCTTCCTGAGGACATGTGTTGGACCGGGGGTCTCAGTTCACCTCCAGGGTGTGGAGGTCTTTGTGTGAATGGCTCGGCATCAACGTCAGTTTGAGTTCCGGATACCATCCCCAGTCCAATGGCCAGACGGAGCATCTGAATCAGGAGATTGGGAGATTCCTCAGGTCTTACTGCAGCAGGGAACAGCAGCGCTGGAGTGAGTTTCTTCCTTGGGACGAGTATGCTCAAAACTCCCTTATCCATTCCTCCACTGGGCTGACGCCCTTCCAGTGTGTGCTGGGGTACCAGCCTCCCCTATTCCCCTGGTCTGGAGAGCCCTCTGATGTGCCGGCGGTGGAGGAGTGGTCTCGCCTGAGTCAAGAGGTATGGGAGCGCGCCCATGTACGTCTTCAAAGGGCTGTCAGGAAACAGAGTATCCAGGCTAATCGGCGTCGCCGCCCGTACCCCCCCTATCGGGTGGGACAGAGAGTCTGGCTGTCCACCCGGAACCTGAAACTCAAGCTACCCTGCTGCAAGCTCAGTCCCAAGTTTATAGGGCCTTTCGAGATCATCCGTCAGGTCAATCCAGTGTGTTACTGGCTAGATCATGGCTCCAGTATCTGGTGGACTGGGAGGGGTATGGGCCTGAGGAACGCTCTTTTGGTGGACACGTCTGATATCCTGGACCCGTCTCTGACTGAGGATTTTCATCACGATCACCCGAACAAGGTCGCACCATGATCGACGGGGCGACCTCGGCGTAGAACACCGGGAGGTGTTCCTAGAGGGGGGGGCTCTGTCACGCTTCATCCAAGATCTGGCCACGAGAGGGAGCCCTCGCCTGACTTTTGATGCGCTTCCGTGTTTCCGCACGAGCATAACTACGGAGCGCACTTCCTGCTCAATGCGAAGTATTGACCCTCGTGACCTACTAAGCGTTTGCCTCATGCTTTTGGATTACTGTTTGGATTACGCTGACTTTGGATTGTTTCTTTGGTTTATGATTTCTGCTTCTAGCCCTTTTGGATTTGTTTGACTGTGTTTGACTTCGGGCTGTTTTCTGGACGTTGTCGCTGCCGCGCCCTTTGGATTTGTTTGCTTTCTTCATTCGGATTTACTGGTTACGACCGCTTCGCCTGCTCAACTACGTCTCTCTCTCTCTGCCTGTCAGGAGTAGTTGGACAGTTCCCTGCCAGGCCCGGGGAGGGCGCTGGCAGGAGAATCCTGGAAGCCTGTTTGTGTCCGTGTGATTTCCTGCCCATTGTTCTCCACCCTGATTGTGTCACCTGTCCCTGATTACCCTGATGTGTTTCCCTATAAAAGGGATCCTGGTGTGCATGTGTGGCGTGGGTCAATGTTCTGTGTATAGCTGTCCCGTGGGTGTTACGTTACGTTAGGGGTTATGTTTGTAAGTTTAGTTTTATGTACCACGGAGTCTAGTGTTATGTTCGTCTTTCCCCTGTATCGTGTTTGTGTTAATAAAAACAGTGCTTCACTGAATCCTGCGTTTGGGTCTGTGTTTTCACGGCGTGCTGGAGCACGCGGCACCACAGAGATCCGGGTTCGAGCCCTGCATCGGGCAGGAGTGGCGGCCGGTCTTGACACTGCCCCTCCCCGACTCCAGCCCCACGCATGGATCCGGCTGCTGTCGCCGCTGGCGGACAACCGTCACACCGTGTAACTGCTTGCTGTCTATGTGCAAATATGTCAGCTGGGTGTGTAAGGAAGTTGTAAATATTAAAACAAACGAGTTTCATGTTGGAAAAAAACAGTTGATTCTGTTGTTCTTTACACAGATACTAATGAGACTAATTTTTAATCTTAAATTTTTTTTAAGACATCTAGCTCCAACTTGCATTCTGACATTTAACATTTTTTCAATACTGCAATTTCTTGGTTATTCTATGGTTATTTTTATTGTTATATTGATTGTTATATAAATTGTTTTTCTGAATTAGAATTTTTTTTCTTTTTTTTTGATTCTCCTAACTGCAGTAACACCAATTTCGCTGCGACAATAACAACTGGATGAACTGGCTAAATTTTGAAGAGATGGCTGTGACCACAGGTACACAGGTATTGTGTCAGTTATGCCTTTTTTCTGCTTTACTGATATATTTTTGGATTTGGGGCATTAAGTGAACATTATTGGCAACTGGCAACTGGCGAGGGGTCTTAGATTGTGGTCTGGGACAGTACCTCCCCAGTGCTGCTACAGGAGGCATCACTTTAACTACAAAAGGAATACTGGGGTCTGGGTGGTACAGAATGGGTGCAGTGGTGAAACTCTGTTTTAGTCTCTCCAAGGCTGCTTTAGATTCCCCAATCCAGTGGAGTTTCCTGGGTTTGCCCTGTTCACGAAGAAGAAATTGGTGGCTGCTGGGGAGGTAGAGGGACATATGAAGCAGGCCACAAGGGCCTCCTCTATGGCCTGTGTCTCTGGGGAAAAGAGGGGGTATATCCTGCTCTTGGGTGGTGATGTGTGCGGTAACAAGTCTATTGCACAGTCCCTAGGTTGAAGTAGGGGCAACTTGGTGGCCCGTTCCTTGCTAAACACCTCCCTTTAGTCATGGCGATCCTCTGGGATGTGGACAGTTGTATTGGGCTCAGGGCTCAGCTCAGCTGCACTGACACATCCTTGCCACCCACCAGGTATTCAAAAATGGCTCTGGTGGCAGGGAGGCCTCTCTAAGTGCAAAGCAAATGAGTGGTATGCCACTAAGGCCTCATCCTGATGCACTATGATGGCCCAGAGCTGTGATACTCCTTCGTCAGTCAGAGGTTACTAAAAGTAATATTGTAGGGATGTGTAAATTAGTGAAGGCAATGTCCGATGCTGTAGTAATGCTCTGGCCCCATCCCATTGCAGTGTGGCTTGCAGCAGGTTATGTTCGCTAAACTGCCAGATGACTTCATAGATAACTGGAGCTATTTTGAGGTCAAGGCTGGCCTGTTAGGAAGGGATGGTGTCCATCCCACTCAGGAAGGTGCTGCTCTCATTTCTTGCATCAAAGCACATAGTCTCAGAACAGGTCTTGTTAAATGATGACAATCCAGAGCCAGGGCTCTGGATCCAAATGTCTGCTAGTTGTAATGAGTCATCACCCAGGGTTCACAACAGAAACTGTGTCTGTTCCTGTCGGAACTCAGAGTCCCCTCTGAGTGGACACTCTTCTGGGTGGTTCTGAAGTCTTCTGCAATTACCTATATTTATCAAACACTTTGCTAAATTGTAAGAAAGAAAATAATGAAACTCCTTCAGGCTTGAATGAGAAGAAGCATACCAGCTTTATTGGCACTCAAAAACACAGCTTCGAGCTCGATGTGGTCAAGTGCAAAGTCCCCCACATAAATGTCCCCTATATATAGGGGACTCTTCACCCCTCCTTACACTTGTTTGTCAGTGCTTGTTTTGACGATAGATGATTATTTTGCTGAATAGGCCCCCATAAAATCAAACCCCCCTTTGTTTGTCCATACCTGATGGCCTTAAGGATACCAATGGCCGGGCCTGTGGGTCAGGCCAAGGCCTGTCTATCACAATTACCAGGTCACAGTAATTTGCAGAAATTAGGTTTTTTACTACTTTATAATTTAGGAACCTATTTATCATATCCCCTATATCAGAGTACTTGAGGGCTTGTTTTGTGCATTTATTTAGAGTATTGAGATGTTTCCCTTCCCAACATTTAATTAGGTTTTATTCCTTTATCTTTATTCACTGTTGGTTTTATTATCTGAGGCTTAACCTTATTTTTTCTCTGCAGCTAGTTCAGTTAGGTTTAGTGTAGTTACCTCCCATATTTGCTATCACAACCCTTTTTTGTATTTCCCCTGTACATTACATTACTTCTGTGCTTAGTTGTCATTCGGTGATTGCTTACTTTGGGTAATACCAGCCACTAGAAAAGGTTCATTCACTGTTTTGATTTAACTTGGGCCCTGCCTTGCCCCACCTAGTCTATAAACACCGCTACTTGCCATTCGCCTCGCATCATCTCGCCTCTTCCATCTCTGACACCTCTGGTCTTTCTCCACCGGACCTTACAGCACCCACCTTACCTAGGTAAGTCAATTTCCCTATTTATCTCTTTACCTACTCCTTACTCTCTCTCTGTGTGGCATATTTTGTTTTTAGTACACTGTGTACTTCTATTAATATTATATTGACTTCTCATTCGGCTGTTTTTGTTCCCCCAGTCTATTTTCCTCTTATTGTATATATTATATTTATTATACATGTATTATATAATATATTATATAGTATTACATTAACGTTATAATCTAGCCATGGGGGTCACAGTCCAGTGACTTCTGTGCCGGTCCCAAGCCCGGATAAATAGAGAGGGTTGTGTCAGGAAGGGCATCCGGCGTAAAACATTGCCAAATTTAACCATGCGAATCGTCAGTACGAATTTCATACCGGATCGGTCGAGGCCCAGGTTAACAACGACCGCCATCGGCGCCGTTGACCTACAGGGCGCCGGTGGAAATTGGGCTACTATTGGTCGAAGAAGTAGAGGAGGGAGGAGAGTGTGCAGACAGAGAGAGAAGAGGAAAGGTAAGAGTGTAGGACTGAGAATAGGAACTCTGAATGTTGGTACTATGACAGGGAAAGGTAGAGAGCTGGCTGATGTGATGGAGAGAAGGAAGGTGGATATACTGTGTGTACAGGAGACCAGGTGGAAGGGTAGCAAGGCTCGTAGTATAGGAGCAAGATTCAAGCTGTTTTATTATGGTGTGGATAGTAAGAGAAATGGGGTAGGTGTGGTCCTGAAGGAGGAGTTTGTGAGGAATGTCCTGGAGGTGAAGAGAGTGTCAGACAGGGTGATGAGTCTGAAGTTAGAGATTGAAGGGGTGATGTTGAATGTTGTTAGTGGTTATTCCCCACAGGTAGGTTGTGAGTTGGAGGAGAAAGAGAGATTCTGGAGTGAATTAGATGAGGTGATGGAGAGTATTCCCACGGGTGAGAGAGTGGTGATAGGAGCGGATTTTAATGGACATGTTGGTGAGGGGAACACAGGTGATGAGGAGGTGATGGGCAAGTTTGGAGTTAAGGAAAGGAACCTTGAAGGACAGATGGTAGTGGACTTTGCTAAGAGGATGGACATGGGTGTGGTTAACACTTATTTTCAGAAGAGGGAGGAGCATAGAGTGACTTACAAGAGTGGAGGTAGGAGCACACAGGTAGACTACATCCTATGTAGAAGAGGCAATCTGAAAGAGATTAGTGACTGTAAAGTGGTAGTGGGAGAGAGTGTAGCCAGACAGCATAGGATGGTGGTGTGTAGGATGACTCTGATGGTCTGTAAGAAGAAGAGGTCTGAGATAGAGAAGAAAACCAAGTGGTGGAAGCTGAAAAAGGAGGAATGTTGTGAGGAATTTAGACAGAAGTTGAGGCAGGCTCTGGGTGGTCAGGTAGTGCTGCCAGATGACTGGGAAACTACAGCAGAAGTGATCAGGGAGACAGGGAGAAAGGTGCTGGGTGTGTCATCTGGAAGGAGGAAAGAAGATAAGGAGACTTGGTGGTGGAATGAGGAAGTTCAGGATAGTATCCAGAGGAAGAGGTTAGCCAAGAAGAAGTGGGACATGGACAGGACTGAAGAGAATAGACAGGAATACAAGGAGTTACAGCGCAGAGTGAAGAGGGAGGTGTCTAAGGCCAAGCAGAAGGCATATGACGAGTTGTACACTAGGTTAGACACTAGAGAAGGAGAGAAGGACTTGTACAGGTTAGCTAGGCAGAGGGATCGAGATGGGAAGGATGTGCAGCAAGTTAGAGTTATTAAGGATAGAGATGGAAGGGTGCTCACAAGTGAGGAGAGTGTACAGAGGAGATGGAAGGAATACTTTGAGGAGCTGATGAATGAGGAAAATGAGAGGGAAAAAAGAGTAGAAGGGGTGAACTCTGTGGAACAGAAAGTAGATAAGATTAGAAAGGATGAAGTCAGGAAGGCTTTGAAGAGGATGAAAAGTGGGAAGGCAGTTGGTCCTGATGACATCCCGGTGGAGGTCTGGAAGTGTCTGGGAGAGGCAGCAGTGGAATTTTTAGCTAGTTTGTTCAACAGGGTTTTAGAGAGTGAGAGGATGCCTGAGGAATGGAGAAGAAGTGTGTTAGTGCCGATCTTTAAGAATAAGGGTGACGTGCAGAGTTGCAGTAACTATAGGGGGATAAAGTTGATGAGCCATACAATGAAGGTATGGGAAAGAGTAGTGGAAGCTAGGTTAAGGAAGATAGTGGAAATTTGTGAGCAGCAGTATGGCTTCATGCCCAGAAAGAGCACAACAGATGCAATTTTTGCTCTGAGAATTTTGATGGAGAAGTATAGGGATGGTCAGAGGGAGTTGCACTGTGTGTTTGTAGACTTGGAGAAAGCGTATGACAGGGTGCCAAGAGAAGAGCTGTGGTACTGTATGAGGAAGTCAGGAGTAGCAGAGAAGTATGTCAGAGTGGTGCAGGACATGTATGAAAGGAGCAGGACAGTGGTGAGGTGTGCTGTAGGTCAGACAGAGGAGTTCAAAGTGGAGGTGGGACTGCATCAGGGATCGGCTCTGAGCCCCTTCCTGTTTGCTATAGTGATGGACCAGTTGTCAGAGGAGGTCAGACAGGAGTCTCCTTGGACAATGATGTTTGCAGATGACATTGTGATCTGTAGTGAGAGCAGGGAGCAGGTGGAGGAAAACCTGGAGAGGTGGAGGTTTGCGCTGGAGAGAAGAGGAATGAAAGTCAGTCGTAGTAAGACTGAGTACATGTGTGTGAATGAAAGGGAGGGAAGTGGAACAGTAAGGTTACAGGGTGAAGAGGTGAAGAAGGTACAGGAGTTTAAGTACTTGGGGTCAACAGTCCAGAGTAATGGAGAGTGTGGGAAAGAGGTAAAGAAACGAGTGCAGGCAGGTTGGAATGGGTGGAGAAAGGTGTCGGGATTTCTGTGTGATCAGAAAATATCAGCGAGACTCAAGGGGAAGGTGTACAGGACAGTGGTGAGAGCGGCCATGCTGTATGGTTTAGAGACAGTGTCACTGATGAAGAGACAGGAGTCAGAGCTAGAGGTAGCAGAGCTGAAGATGTTGAGGTTCTCTTTGGGAGTGACAAGGTTGGACAGGATTAGGAACGAGTACATCAGAGGGACAGCTCATGTTGGACGTTTGGGGGACAAAGTTAGGGAGACCAGATTAAGATGGTTTGGACATGTTCAGAGGAGGGAGAGTGAGTATATTGGTAGGAGAATGTTGGACATGGAGCTGCCAGGCAGGAGGCAAAGAGGAGGTATATGGATGTAATAAATGAGGATATGAAGCTAGTGGGTGCAAGTGTTGAGGATGCAGAAGATAGGGATAGGTGGAGAGAGATGATTCGCTGTGGCGACCCCTGAAGGGAAAAGTCGAAAGAAGAAGAAGAAGACATTATTATACTATGTAATGGAATAATAATAATAACAACAACAACAATAATAATCTTCTTCTTTTGGCTTATCCCTTCACTTCTCTCCTTTCCACTTTTCATCCTCTTCAAAGCCTTCCTGACTTCATCCTTTCTAATCTTATCTACTTTCTGTTCCACAGAGTTCACCCCTTCTATTCTTTTTTCACTCTCATTTTCCTCATTCATCAGCTCTTCAAAGAACTCCTTCCATCTCCTCTGTACACTCTCCTCACTTGTGAGCACCCTTCCATCTCTATCCTTAATAAGTCTAACTTGCTGCACATCTTTCCCATCTCGATCCCTCTGCCTAGCTAACCTGTACAAGTCCTTCTGTCCTTCTCTAGTGTCTAACCTAGTGTACAACTCGTCATATGCCTTCTGCTTGGCCTTAGACACCTCCCTCTTCACTCTGCGCTATGACTCCTTGTATTCCTGTCTATTCTCTTCAGTCCTGTCCATGTCCCACTTCTTCTTGGCTAACCTCTTCCTCTAGATACTATCCTGAACTTCCTCATTCCACCACCAAGTCTACTTATCTTCTTTCCTCCTTCCAGATGACACACCCAAAACCTGTCTTCCTGTCTCCCTGATTGTAATGTATGTTAATTGTGTTACTACTCCTTACCTGTTGAGGGCGCTCGCCGTCCAGTGATGTGTTGTGGATATAACCTGTTGTAAGACAGAAGAAGAGTTGAGTAAAAACAGATAGTCACGTTAATCTGGGGTCTCTGTGAATTATTAAAGTATACGTTCTGTAAGCATCACACTGATCACTTCTGCTGTAGTTTCCCAGTCATCTGGCAGCACTACCTAACCATCCAGTAGGGATGTGCACATCGATGAAGAAGCTTCTAATTTGGTATCGATATTTTACCTATATTAATAATTTTTGCATAACAATGTTTTTAGCGCTGTGTACAGGATGGTTGTTGACGGTTTGTACATATGACGTTACACACCGTCTGCAGCGGTACGCGAGTGATCATGTGCCATTCAGGTACGCACTCAACGCACGCGCACACACACACACATACACACACTTCCGCATTACAGAATGGCACGATGGCAGAAAGGAAACGTGGTGTGGTACTACTTCTCTACAACGGAAAAAAATATTGCACGGTGCAATATTTGTGATAAGATGGTCACAATCTAGCACAACAATGCTAGTAGCCTTTTTAAGCACTTACAGACAACACACCCTGAAACGTACAAAGAGGCAGAACGAAAAAAAGTTGTCCTCTGCTCAGTTTCACTGTCCGACATAAGACATTACAGGAGAGTTTTAAGGGAGGCAACCCTATCCAGGGACAAAGAGCACAGTAATTACTCTCTCTCTCTCTCTCTCTCTCTCTCTCTCTCTCTCTCTCTCTCTCTCTCTCTCTCTCTCGTTACCATTAGGTGAATAGGAATAAATATAAAATTGTGTGTGTGTGTGTGTGTGCGCGCACACTTCTGTGTGTATGGGGATGTACTAGTATTCCTTACGTTATAGAGACCAAAAACGTCCCCACAAGAAGTATAATAATACCAATAAATTCTGACCTTCTGGGAATAGAATATACAGTTTATACAGTATAAAAACAATTGTGTATGGAATGTCGCCTTAATGTTAGGAATACCAGTATGTCTGTATATGGATATATACTGTGTGTGTGTAAAGTGTGTATATACAGTATATACTGTGTGTGTGTATATGTATGTATGTAAGTATGTATGTATGTATGTGTAATGGAAAACCTTTATCCTTTTCAGATGATTCCCAAAGAGCCTGAGACATCACAAGGAGCCTAGCCAAAATGATTGTTACTGATTCTATCTTTGACCTCTTCTTCTTACAGACCATCAAAGTCATCCTACACACCACCATCCTGGCTACACTCTCTCCCACTACCACTTTACAGTCACTAATCTCTTTCAGATTGCCTCTTCTACATAGGATGTAGTCTACCTGTGTGCTCCTACCTCCACTCTTGTAAGTCACTCTATGCTCCTCCCTCTTCTGAAAATAATTGTTAACCACAGCCATGTCCATCCTCTTAGTAAAGTCCACTACCATCTGTCCTTCAAGGTTCCTTTCCTTAACTCCAAACTTGCCCATCACCTCCTCATCACCTGTGTTCCCCTCACCAACATGTCCATTAAAATCCGCTCCTATCACCACTCTCTCACCCGTGGGAATACTCTCCATCACCTCATCTAATTCACTCCAGAATCTCTCTTTCTCCTCTAACTCACAACCTACCCGTGGGGCATAACCACTAACAACATTCAACATCACCCCTTCAATCTCTAACTTCAGACTCATCACCCTGTCTGACACTCTCTTCACCTACAGAACATTCCTCACAAACTCCTCCTTCAGGACCACACCTACCCCATTTCTCTTACTAGCCACACCATAGTAAAACAGCTTGAATCCTGCTCCTATACTACGAGCCTTGCTACCCTTCCACCTGGTCTCCTGTACACACAGTATATCCACCTTCCTTCTCTCCATCATATCAGCCAGCTCTCTACCTTTCCCTGTCACACTACCAACATTCAGAGTTCCTATTCTCAGCCCTACACTCTTACCTTTCCTCTTCTCTCTCTGTCTGCACACTCTCCTCCCTCCTCTACTTCTTCCACCAACAGTAGCCCAATTTCCACCGGTGCCCTGTAATTCAACGGCGCCGATGATGGTCGTTGTTAACCCGGGCCTCGACCGATCCGGTATGAAATTCAGAGTACTGACGATTCGCATGGTTAAATTTGACAATGTTTTATGCCGGATGCCCTTCCTGACGCAAACCTCTCTATTTATCCGGGCTTGGGACCGGCACAGAAGTTACTGGACTGTGACCCTCATGGCTAGATTCCATAAATGTACAATGCTTAATTATATATTGTACAACAGTTCTGCTTTTCTGCAGCATTCAGTTCTGTTTCTAATAAAATCTATATCACGTGCTGTAGCAAGATTATTTAGGCCATAGCCAATTTGTTGTACTAACTTAATAGCATGCAGATAGCAAGCTGTTTCTAAAATGACTGCAGTATTGGGTATTTTCTTGGACTTTCTTGGTCAAGTCTGTGAGGGGGGAAGCTAATGAGGAGAAGTTAGGTGCAAATCTTCTGTAGTAACCTGCCAACCCCAGAAAAGCAAGCAGCTGTTTTTTGGTTGTCGGTTGGGGATAGTTGCATATGGCCTTGAATTTTTTCTCTTGTGGTTTCAGCCAGCCACATCCGATCTGTCAGTCCCAGATGGCATTTTTTAGGGTTCTCAGGCTCCCAAACACTTCCCGCAGGTGGTGTAAGTAATCGGACCAGGTGGAGGAGTGGATGAACACGTTGTCTGCTTTAATCGGCCACATAAGGTCGGTGGGGTCTCAGCTCCATAAGCTGCTGGAATGTTGCTGGGGCCCCGTGGAGGCCAAACAGGAAGACCCAGTACTACCAGCAGCTTATGGAGCTTATGGAGCTGGGTCTTAGCTCCATAAGCTGCTGGAATGCTGTTGGGGCCCAACAGAGGTGAGCATGAGATTGGCCCCTCTTTGCACCAAGGTGTGCTCTTTGGGGTCTGGTGCACAGGAAGCAAAAGCAGACACAGCAGGAACAGGTTCTATCCGACGTGGTATAGTTGTGTGTCTGCTCACTTACCTGTTTGTTGCTGGTGGTAGTTGACCTTCACAACTCACTCAACTACAGTCTAGGAGCCTTGCCAACTGGCCAGAAATTTGCAAGTGGTGTTGGGAAGGGTGAGGATCTCCCATGGCGAACTCTCTAGGTTGAGTTGGGTGATTGTTGACACTTTGTTGGGCTGGCTGCACTGTCTCTAGGTGTTCTCTGACAATAGGAGTGCTTTTGGCTAACTGCAGTGGGGAAACCTGGCCAGTCCTCTGCCCAACAAGAGGATGACATGCAGCTCAGGGATGATGTTGATGAGCAGAGGCCAATTCCCTGCCCGGTTTTCAATCCGGGCCTGACTGGCTAAGCATCAGGGCTCAGAGTTGGCTGGGCAGGGGTGACTGTGCTCCCTGTATCCAGCATCACATCCACTTCGTGCTCGTTGACCGGTGGTGGGAGCCTTCGCAAGGGTCTGGTTCCATAGGCATGGGTTCATTGTCAACAACAAAGTGCTCTGCTGTCTTAAAAGAAAAAATAAAGGTTTTTGTAATGCAATTCATCTTTGTAATGCAAATCTCTTCATCTATAATGGAACGTGTAAGTTAAATGTAAATATGATTGGGAACACCCTAAAATTTTCTTACTGTTTTACAGTGAACTCGACATCCCATTTTTGTGAGTTGAGTTCTCATCTATCATTTAAAATAATGTATGGTCCTGGTTCAAAATATATATGATGAATTTTCCTCAATGTTTGAAGAAATTCTTTAACAATTCAGAACATTTGAAAGTTCTTATACTTGACCGTCTAGATTTTTAATTTGGATCTAAATAACTAGTAAGGTCATATATTTGTAATAAGCACACATTGCACCTAGGAGTCCTAGAAAGCCTTTGAAAAGTGCTTGTAGAAGAAAAGCAGATAACGTCCACATTTGTGTGTGTGTATGAGTAAGGTGCTGTTGTCAAATCCAAGACCATGACCAATTGGAGCCCAAATAAAAAAAACATGACAGAAAGTCAGGTCTGTAAACTTTCAAATCCCTTTTTTAATGCAACATCTAGTTCCACAAGTTGGAAGTTCATTTGTGTACTGAAACATGGACTGCTTTTACAAGCTCTTTGCAAAACCAAGCTCATACTTAGTAACCAATATCCAAGACAAAGAGAAATTGATACAGAGAAAGTCTAAAAAATGTTCTACAGCCCTGTTTTTGAGCGAGGGAACTAAGATCAGTGCATAAGACTGATGATTTACCTGTATGATAAAATGATTTAATAATATTTAAAATTCAGCCATAAAAATGCTCTGACACAGATGGCAATCAAGTGACATAAAATCAAAACAATAAAAACAAATTATGAGACAGTAACATCTGGATGGCCTGACTAAATTTTTGTTGTTTGGTGCAGTGGATTTGCAGTACTTCGTGTGAACACTGAACACAATGCAACAGCACACCCTGAACTTTATTTACAAATGCAGCCTTCATGTAGATCGATGAGACGAACCCTGTCCACACAGTCTTCCATGCTGGGAAGAGGAAAGTAGTCCAACTTATTATGCTGTTCATTTTACAATAATCATGTACAAAATCACAGGGAAGTGTCAGGTTCTACTGCTGTCAGGTTCTTTTGCTGCCAAGCTCTACTGCCCTAATTATGGCAAATATTTCCAGTCATTTCTACCTCTCACACCCACATGTCTATCAGTTGGCCTTGCTATTCCAGTACCTTAAGACAGGACTGTTTGTGTGTGCTTGTGTGTGTGTGTGTGTGTGTGTCTGTGTGTTTGTAAAAAATATTTATCAGGTTTTGCCTTTTTGAGTCTGTTTTCTTCCGTTCACACATTAGTAAAGCACATTTAATTGAATTCACTGCCTTTTCATGCTTAAATATATCAGAAGGGTGTTTAAGAACATTGCCAAAGTGAAAATAGCAGAAACCAAACAAGTTTCATGCTGAAGAAAAAAAAACAGTTAATTGTGTTGTTCTGTACACAGCTACTAATGAGACTGAATTTAAAATGTTTTTAATAAAGATTTTGAGACATTTAGCTTCAACTGCATTGCATTCTGACTTTTAAAGTTACTTCAAGACTGAGATTGTTATTGTTATTATTATTGATATATTGATTGCTATATAAGTTTAAATAAAAATTTTAAAAAGGTGGGTGTAACCACAGGTACTGCCTTTTTGCTGATACAGTAGCATTCAAACTAGTAGACTAGTTTTGCTGAGACATTTGCTGGAATATATGACATTATGCTGAAACATTAAAAAGCAACAGTGTCTATTCTGTTTTTCTTTTTTCTGCTTAACTGATTTTTGGATTTTGGGCATTGAGGCAGTTATGTGATAAATAGAGAGCTAGTCATGAAAAGAGGCATTTTAACATTGTCTTGATCAATGATGTTTTTTAAATGTGTCATTATTATTCTCTAATAAAACCTCAGATGTGAGTATGTCTATAAAATGTTTAATGAACGTTTTTCTTACAGAAAACACCCCTATCAGCAATTAAAGGCTTTTTTTTTAAAAATCCATTTTTGTAGTGTGTCTGCTGTATGTGTCCATCTTTATGTTGTTACCATAGAAACGATCATATACTAGGACAGGTCACTACTGTCAAAACTGTTGTTCTAGAAAATTAATCAACACCCTAATCAAGTCCTGACCAATCAGAATTGAGAACTGAACAGCATTGTGGTGTATTTATTCTTTACTGAACGAGTGTCATGATTCAGAACAACACACTCTAATGCTTTTAAAGATGAGCTAAAGATGAATTTCTGTTGTTTGGGATTCCAGAGACTGTAATGAGGTTTCTGTTCTGTGGTGTTAAAGGTGAGTGTTTAATGTCACTGTCTGTTTTATTGGTAAGATCTTCAGAGGCCGAGATGGAGAGCCGTTATAGAAAAATGGAAACAGTCTCTCAGTAAAAGTGTGTGTTATAGTGTGTAATGGTGAATTCATCAGAAGATCAGTAAATGTCACTTTCCCCTTGTTCCAGTCCAGATGCACTCTGACCTTCTGCGGTTTGTCTTTAGCTCTGAGGATGTCACCTGCCTGTCCCGGGCAGAGTGTGTGGTAACTTCCTTTACTGTAGCTCATGCTGCACACTGCATTACAAAAAGAGTTCTTCTTTCTTGAAGCAGACTCTCTGATCACACCCAGTTCCCAGATAGTACTGTCCCCGACCTCGACATCCCAGAAGTGCGAGCCTGCATTAAAGCCCTCACAGCCCAGGACACACGTAACACTGTCAAATCTCTCCAGATTATCAGGAAGCGACAATTCCTGTTTTCTGTGTTCCACAACAGTGAGATCATCAGACACATGGAGCTGAGAGTGTGCAGTGTTGGGGTCCAGAGTAACAGAAGCTGATAGGAGAAGACAAAATAAAAAGGGTGAACGTTCTGCTCTTTAGATCGAGTTTGAGTTGGTCAAATGCAAATGTAAGACTAAATAAAACCATAAACCATAAAACCATTTTTACTAAGGAATAAATAGCTCCATGTGGGAAGCACAAATACACAGACACCAAAATTACTGGCCAGGATATTCTGGTCAGAAAAAGAGAAATATAAAAGGTTTTGTAAGGACATTAATCATCGTCAAAGCTACCTATAGGAATACCTCTCACTGTTATTATTATTAGTATTATTTTTATTGTTTGCCATTATAATATAAGCTAAATGATATTTAAATATCATCCATATATTTTTCTAGAGTGACTCTTTACTTACATGAAACTTGAAAGCAGTTATTTTTATAATAAATCTTTTACGATATCCAGATTATGCTCTGATTTTCATGATGTCTGAAGTCTGTAACTGTATTTGAATAAAAAAAGATGAAGAAAAGCAAACAACAAGAATAAAACTCACTGTACTGAATGATGTCCTGCATTTTCTTCCAGACTTTGAACTTCAGGTTAGAAATGTGTTTAGAAACATTGATTAGCAGATTTATCTCTTGCTCTGGTTGCTTTGTTGTGCATTGAACTCTGAAGGAGAGGATAATACATTTCTGTATCATTCAGTTCGTCATAGCATACAGAGATATTGTTTAATGTAAACCTTTATCCTTCCATCCATCTATCTATCTATCTATCTATCTATCTATCTATCTATCTATCTATCTAGTGTCAATTAAATGCAAATATGATTGTAATGATATAAAATCCACTCAAAGATTTACGTACTGTTTCACTGTGAACATCACATCCTAAGGAGGAAATACAGAAAACTGCAGATTATTATGATTACTATCAACATCAACATATATTTTTGGTTTTTCAAAGGTATACAAAATAATATGATAATAATAATAATAATAATAATAATAATAATAATAATAATTATTATTATTATTATTATTATTATTATTATTATTATTATTATTATTATAATGCCATAAGGAAAAACTAAAGATCAATCAAGAATATATTTTCAGAATATATTTTCAGAGAAAAGTATGTATGAATAAGAATAAAAGAATAAAACAGTCAGTGAGCTGTTATAGAAAAATAATCAACAGGATGGTGTGAGAGAACTGACTCTACCCGATGCCATCACTAGAGATAGAGCCAGAGATCAACCAGTGGTGTTGCTAGACTGGATTCGAGCACCAGAGAGATCCGTTTGAATTATTATTATTGACCATCAGCGCCGCATGTCCCTGGACCTATTTAAAGAGAGCTTTCCGCTTTCTGCGCTCAGTTTTGGGTTTGATATGCTATGTGCTGGTGCTCAAGGCTCAGCTGGTAATTCTGGTAATAGTGTATGCTTTGCTAGTTTCTTTGGCAAAAAAAATCTCTAGAAAATGTAATCTTCAAGCTTTGAGATTCTCTTTACTTGTCCTGTCTTTGTGAGTTGAGATCTCATCTCTGATTCAAAATACCTTATGGTCTTCCTTCAATATTTCTGAAAGAAATTTGCCTTAATGTTTTGAGAAATTCCTTAACAATTCAGAGCATTTAAAAGCTCTCATTCTTAAGCACTTTCATTTTTAATTTGTATCTAAATATCTAGTTAGGTCATACATTTGGAATAAGCACACATCACACCCCTGAGTCCTAGGAAGCCTTTGAAAAGTGTATGTAGGAGAAAAGCAGATGACTTCCATGAAGTTTCCTGCAGATTGTAATGGTTCTGATGTTATAATCTCACTGATACTAGTTTATAGGCTGTGTGTGTGTATGAGTAGGGCAGTGTGGTTGGAGTCAAAACTAAGATCATATTTAGAGGAGCTGATGGAGAGAAGGTTTCAAGAATGTTCTACAACTGTGTGTGAGTGACGGGTTTAAGCTCCTTACCTTTAAGATTGTCACATCTCCAATGGCCATTTCCTGCTCGGTCATTCCTATTATGTCTTGAAGACGAGCTATTTCATGATTCGTCTCTTCGATCTTCTTCTTTATCATCTGAATCTTTTGCTCTTCTTCCTGCTTCAGGTCAGTGATCCTTGCTGCTTCCTCATCT